>CM050914.1:29332774-29722774 GCA_027742785.1 Vigna reflexopilosa | reverse complement strand
GTTGTGTGAAAAGTAGATTAATTAAGACTTAAAATAAAAGAGATCATGAGTTTGGAGTGCAAAAATAATAAATAAAATAAAATGCAATTGATCAGTGACAAAGGAGCACAAAGATGAACGGAGGTTGATTAATATGAGATGGGTATGTTGTTGGGGTTAGATTTCACCAAGTTCCCTCTCATGTATATAAGAATTCTTCTTTATGCATTAATGCCAACGTCCCTCACTAAATCACTTAAACCTGATCCCTCGGTAAATAAGCTTGTCCCTAATTACCAGTTCATACAATTCCTAACATTCTTGGTAAAAAGATGTGAAGATCAAGAGGTTAAGACGACTAAGACTCATACCCTCATCCGTGAGCAATATAACCCTTAGGAGTAATTCAACAAGAACCTTAATTGAAAGGAACCTCCCGACACTCATGCAATTCATAGATAATGCTATTGTATAAGCAAGAATAAAACAGATGAATTACTCTAACAATTAATGAAAAAACATGTGAAATTAAGAATCAATTCAAATACATGAGAGTTTACAAGGCTACATCATTCCCCAACAACAAATAGAAATTAGTTTCCCATAGTCATGGGGGAACTCTATGAATAATGGAAGAAAAAAAGAGAATGGAAGACTAAGAATTGGCTAAGAGTGTATTGCTATGCTCTTCTCTTCCAGGGATGCAAAACCTAGATCCCCAGGGTCCTTTAAATAGTGTTAGAAGTGCTCCAGAGTGAGGCCCGGTCCAAAAGAATCAAAACAGAGCAGAAACAGGGCCTGATCCACGTGAAATCACGCTCAAGCGTAGCAGGGAGGTCGCCCAAGCGTGAATTGAGAGTCATGTTGGGTTGGGCGTCAGATTTGGACGCCCAGGCTATGAAGCAGCGCCGCCCTGGCATCGAGGTCCACTGCCCGGACGGCGGACGTCAATTTGTCTCGCTTCAATTGCGCTCCTGGTCGCCTGGGTTGCGTGTTTTCCCTCATTTTGGTGCCTGTTTGACCGTTTCTATGCTTCCCCCTCTTGGTCTTTCATCTCTTCTTTCAATATTACCTCAATCTCTGTCAAAACAAGGGGAATTAGTCATAAAATTATTGAAATTAACCTCAACTCTCTTGTTCACACAATTTATTGAAAAAGAATGAGACCAAGCAAGTTTCTAAGTGAAAAAGAGTGCTTTTAGTATCAAAATCATATCACAAATAACGATGTTTTTAATCGTTATCACAATCCCAAACTTAGAACTTTGCTTGTCCTCAAGCAAACAAAATATATCTCAGCTCTTCAGAACAATCACTACAATAACTCAACCTTTTTCAAAAACTTTTTCTTTCAAGGCAAGGAATTACTTTTATCAATTCAGCATGAAGATCTCAGTCAAGATGTGCAGAAGTCAATCAAAGTCAATGTGATGCTCAATTACTTCCAATAGGTGCTATCCTTAAGAATGATCAATCAACCAAGGAAAGATGCAATCAGAAATTCAGAGAACTATTCCTCACCAGGGAAAGTGTTTCACTCATGCACTCAAAAGCATATCACTCAAGCACTCAAAAGTGTCTCACTCAGCTCACAGGTGTGGTGTTTCTCTCTGTTATCACGATGTCACACAAATTAATTTTGCCTTTCATTTAACCACAATCAAACATTTTCACAAGCAAGTTATCATCACAAGGGCTTTTCATGGCTTGTAACTTGGCTAGGCTAAGAAGGAAATTGGTTTTTCTGGTTAGCAAAATTCCTTGAGTTAAGAGAGAAATTTTATGAATTTATCATTCAAGAACAACTCTCTTTCTTTTTCCCAGCTTTCCCTTGCAGTGAGCTCTTTCTTTTCTTTTGAATTTTCTTTTCTCACTTTTTCTTTTCTTTTTCTTTTGCCTTTTTCTTGTTTTTGTTCTTCAATTGCTCACTGCCTAGAGAAGTGGGTTGTTACCTAACAACCCCAAACTTGAACCTTTATCAGTACCTCATCAAATGTTCTCAACTTAACTCAAGGTAAAGATTTTTTTCAAACATGTTTTTCAAGACATGCATAAGGTTCAAGGTTCAAAGGTTAGAACAACTTGATCATATGGTACCTGCAAGCAAGTAGTTCATTCACAGAAAATTGGGGCAAAATCATTCATGCTTTCAAATTCGGTCCACCCTCTTGACTATTCTGGAGTATGGAGCTTCAATTTCTATCACTCCATCCTTTCTATGGCCTTTCACAAACCACTTCTTCTTCTTGTATCTCACCTGCGAACCAATCTAGAATGGTGCATCCTCCAAGTTAATGTGGATTGTGCCTCCTTTATCAACATCTTCCTCTTCCTGCACCTGCATGACATTACAGTTATTACCTTTGTTAGCATATTTAGACCCATCAACTGCTGCATCTTTCTTTGATACTTTATATTTAGGCCTCTTTTGTATTCGCGTCAGCTTCTCTTCAGAGGCAGTATAGATCAACTTGTGTTCTTGGTCTTTTAACATAACCATCTCGTCATGGATACTTATGACCACTTTGGCCGTTTTCATGAATGGCCTTCCAAGAATCAACGAAACCATCTCATCGGCCTTCATCTACATCACTACAAAATCGACCAAGAATTCAAGGTGTTCAACACGAATCACCACGTCCTCCACCACACCATAAGATTTCTTTGAGGATCCATCGCCACAACAACAGAAATATTGGTTGGCTTCAATGTTAGCCCACCAATCTTTTTCATCATAGATAAAGGCATCAAATTAATACTTGACCCAAAATCAAGTAAAGCTCTCCCTACATTAACATCTGCAATGGCTCATGAGATAATAAGACTTCTTGGATCCTTCATTTTTGGCGGGTGCTTCCTCTTCAAAGCGCGAATACAACTTTCTTGTTTCTCAGTGTCTTCCTCTTCAAGATCTATAATTTCTCCAAGATAATAATTTATGCGCTTGGAATAGACAAGAAGTTAGTGGAGTGCTTGATAACGGTCTAAAAACCGTAATTCTTATACATTAATTTGATATCAAAACACAACCTTTATGACTCAGAATTGGCTTTGAATCATGCAAAATATCTTAGTTTGAATACAAGAGAGCCAAAAGTGGTTTTAGAGATATTATGCTTGGTTTTACATTATTTTGACAAGATTTTACGAGAATTGAATGATGAAGATGAAGAAGGAAGGACTTGGAATAGAGAAAGGGCGAGAAAAGATGAAAAGGAGGAGCCACGACCACTGCCCAGCGCCAACCCAGCACTGAGCATCAGAGTCGCATACCGCTGAGCGTCCAGAGAGCGTTGAGCGTCCAACGTGGCCACCGTTGAGCATTAACTAGCGCTGAGCGCTTAAATGATGGGCCTGGGCCGAATTTCTGTTATTTTTCTGGCCTATGAATAGACCCAGTGCGATCCTCAGAGTAATCTTTTGGCAATCAGAGACGTCCAGAGCATCTTCTTCACTCCTTGGAGGCTGTTTTTTGATGCGGGAGCTCCGAATCACCAATTCTAGGGTTTATTCTTCCATTCTTTTCATTAATTCCATCTAGTTTCACCATGTCCATGGTGAACTAAACCCATTATTGTTGGGGAACAATGTAATCTTTTGAAACTCTCTTATATCGAAGTTCTTATTTTATTCACATGCTTGTATTATCAATAGTTTGGCTCTTCTTATCCGATTTTAATGCTTGCATCGTTTAACTCATTCGATTTTATGATATTTGATTTTGTCGATATGGGAACGTATGGGGAAGTCTCGAACTGATAGGAATTCTCTTGGTTAAGCAATACTACCTAGGAATAGGAGTAGGACGGCCAATTGCTTTAAACTTCTGTTTATCATGCGTTATTAATTACTTAGAGAGACTAGGAATGGTAAACTAGTAATTGATAATAGTCTCTCTTCGCCGAGGAATCGAGTTTTGAGTAGATTAAAAAGCTGCATGACATTGATAATAAAGCGAATTTAACAAGAATAGTAGATATAGGGGGGTGGATAAAGATGAAATTGTAAACCCCAACAACTCCATTAATTCATAGTCTTATTTGCCTACTGATTCAATTTGCATTTGCATGTTCAAATTCTATTTTTGCATCAACACTACCAATTATTCTTCTTTCAAGTCTTATGCAATCAAATCACATGAACGTCTAGGCCACTGAGTCCTTTAGGAGAACGATATTCGGTCTTACCATTTATATTACTTGATAATGATCTGGTACACTTGCCAGGGGCTTAACAAGTTTTTGGCGCCGTTGTTGGAGACTCGTGGTTTATTTTACTAGTAGTGTGATTTTGATTAAATTTGACATTGTATATATTTTGTTTTAGTTTTAGTTTTATTTTTAATTTTTCTATAAAAGTGCTTTTAGGTTTTTTGTTTCTTCTACATGCAAGAAGCAGTTCAAACCAGGAGCAAGAAAAATCAACCTCTACTCGAAGGATTGAGTGACAAGAGGGGGACGATGGAAAAAAAATTTGAAAAAGAAGAAGAAAAAGAGAGTAAAGAAGAGAGAAGAGGAAGTCACTATGGGCCATTCAGGGAAATTTTTAGTCAGGTGACTATTGTTCCTTCAATTGAAGTGCTTCCCCAGATTCCTATTTACTCCAAGCGAATAAAGTACTATCTTGGAGAGGTCATAGATCTTGATGAAGAAGAAAAACAGGAAGTGCGTGCAAGGCCTAGAAAGAGAAACCATCCACCTAAGATGAAAGACTTAGGGAGTCTTACTCTTCCATGCATGATTGAAGATGTAGATGTGGGAAGAGCCATGCTAGATTATGGGTCTAGTATTAATATCATGCCGTCAAAGTACCTGAAGAAACTTAGAGGGTTAACTTTGAAACCATCTAATCTTTCCGTGATGGTAGTAGATGGGTCATCCAAAAGACCTATTGGTATGGTGGAAGATGTAGTTGTTCGTATTGAGCATCTTCAATTCATAATTGATTTTATAGTCATGGACATGGAGACTGATGAGAGGATTCCAGTGATTCTTGGAAGGCCTTTTATGAACACTGCAAAAGTGTTGGTGAGTGTCTATGATGAAACAATTATGCTGCGGGACCATGAAAGCAAGTTAATATATACTGGTTCTAAAGAGAAGCTCACACGAATACAAAAAAGGGCGAAGTATAAAGTTTCAAGGGGAGCATCTACTGAGGGATGCTAATTAATTATGTATCTACTGAAGGATACAGGTAAGTACACCTACTGAAGGGTGTTGGGAAGCACTTACTGATGAGTGCTAGAAAAGGTTTGGGTCAGGCTCGCGATGTTAAACAAGCGCTACCTGGGAGGCAACCCAGTTGATTATTGTTTATTTTTAATACCCTCTTTAGTTGCATTTTAGGATTGAGTGTTGCATATGACAGGGGAAGTGCATAAAATTTAGAAATTGAAAGTTGAAATCAAGTATTACAGGTCTTAAAACGTGAAAGCAAACCAAAAAGGGAAGAAAATTTTTAAACGCCCACCACAGATTGGTTTTTTTGGGCTTTTTAAAAGCTCAGCGTTGGAAGCCCATCTGCACTCTTTTAAATCTCCCTAGTACACTTGTCAGAGGCTTAACAATACATCATTTGAGATTGCATAACATATGTTTCAGAAAAGAAAAACCACATGCACTTAGTTGAACTTATATTGTGTGGCAAAACTGCAAGTTTTAAGTCGACTTCGTTATGAAGTAAGTCGATTAAAACTCGTGACTTTGCACAGATTTTCAAAAACAGTGTTGTGAGTAATTTTGCAATAAAAAGATTTTCAAAATTGATTTGAAGTGTTAAAGTCGACTACATGTGTAGGGAATTCAACTTAGTTAGTTATGTTTTGAAATTATGTTAATGCTGGTGAACTATAACAACTATATTTTTATTTTATGTTCAAGCATTAAATGTAAGTCAATTGAATTAAATGCTTAATCAATTTGGTTGGTTTGACTACTGCTAATTATTTTAAGTGTTATAACTGTCTGGTGACAGTCGAATACATTAGTGGTAAAGTCGACTACAGGAGCGTTTGTTTTACAGAAAACTATAAACAGACATGATTCTGTAATTCACAGAGACTTTGGCTATCCTAACAATTTCATTTTGTTATTTTAGATTGTGATCTCTGTGAAAACGCTCCAAGAAGACGCTCCAAGAGTTTTTTCAAGATGAAGTTATTTGCGCTTACTGTTTAATCAAAATCTGCACTGCTGGTGTTCATCATATTTATCAATACTTTTATCAATCTATTGAAGATTGGACTGCCCTGTTGGTATTATAGGAAGAGAACTTGTGGAAGTTCTGTACACTTTGAGGATTATTCAAAGTGGGTTGAAGATTGCAGAAGAGGGGATATCTTGTTGTAGATCTTTGTGTTGCTGCCTATACTTTTAGTTAGAGGGTTATAGAGAATGTCTATACTTTTCACGTGGAGGTCTCTATAGAAATCTTGTGTAAAAACCTTGACTAATATAGTGCATTGGCTTCCTGGTTGTAGAAGGACACTGGATGTAGGCATTGGGCCGAACCAGTATAAAAATTGTGTTTGATTTTCTCTATCCCTAAACTCTTTACTTTCAGTCGACTTTACTTTCTGCATAGTCAACTTTATATTTCCACTGCACTGATTTATCTTTTTCCTTGAGTTTCAAGAGAACTTTGAAAGGTTTATACTTTGCGAAAAAGACTTGAAAAAGACTTTGATTTGTGAACCTCACCAATTCACCACCTCTCTTGGTGTTGAAACTAAGCCTTTCTTTTTCCAACAATCTTTAGCAACCAAATCTTTTCTCCAGTAAAGCTTAGATTTTTTTTTTCTCCCCTTTGGCCACAATCAAGTTACCTTTGGTGAGCTTCCGCTTTCCAGAACCAAAGTGGTTATCATATCCACCATCATCAAGTACCTGCACAAAAATCAAGTTAAAGTGAACATTTGGAGCATGTTTAACTCCTCTAAGCAACAACTGGATCGCCATGTTGGTTTGAGAGTGAACATCACCAACATCAATAACCTTAGAGACCCCATCATTAACCATCTTCAATACTCCGAAATCACCTAGTGTATAAGATGTGAAGAACTCCTTCCTAGATGTAACATGTAGTGTAGCACCACTACCAATTATCCACATACTCTCATCAGATACAAGATTACTAATGTTATAATCACGAATAAAAACAAGGTCACCACATGTAGTATTAGTAACACGATTGCCATGATCATTGCCTCTTTCTCTTTGCTTACCCTTTTTATCTTTGCTCTCTTTCTTCCACAAAAGAAAACATTTCTTCTTTATATGCCATGTTTTGTGACAATAGTGACACTTCACATTCTTGTACCGAGACCTGGACTTGCTCCTTCTTTTATCTCTACCAATATTATGTTCTTTCTTTTGGCTTTTTCCCCTATTTTCTATAACAAGTACTTCTAAATGAGATGAAATACCCTGTGTCTTCCTTCTCATATCCTCATTAAGTGCACCACTCTTTGCCATTTGCAAAGAAAAATCACCATAATGGAAACCCGAAATATCTCCCACGAATTCAGTAAAGAATTTAATAGGAATAGTCCCAATATATCATCATCAAATTTTATACCCACCACTGCTAATTGATCATAGCGTTCTTGAAATTCACTCAAGTGATTTGAAATAGGAGTTCCTTCCTTGTACTTTAACACCACAAAATTTTTCAGCAAGTACAATTTATTAGTCCTTGACTTTGAAGCATACAAGGACTCAAGCTTATCCCATAGGCTTCTGCATGTATCTTATTAGCAAAAAAGTTATAAAGATTATTATCAACAAACTGCTTGATAAATCAACATACATGTTGATGTTTAAAATCCCATTCTTCATCTGACTTAGATTCCAGCTTATTGGAAGCAAAAACATGAAGATGCAAAATTTTCACAAATAATAAGTCCTTCATCTTGTCCTTCCATAGGTGATAATTTTCTCCATTCAAAGGAATCAATTTTGTATGTGCCTTCATCATTCATGCAAACTAAACAATCCTTTAACCAAAGAGCTCTGATGTCACTTTGATGGGAAAAAACATCAAAAAACAATAAAACTTAACAGTGAGTAATAACATAGCGGAAAATCAATCCCCCTTCTTGCGAGAATATGCAAGGAGCACCAAACAAATAGAACAAAAACAGAATCTAAAGCACAAAGAAACACCAACATTTTTAACGTGGAAAACCCCTCAATGCAAAGGTAAAAACCACAAGTCAACCAGACCAAAGAGAAATTCAATATGATCAATAATAGGGTAGAAAAGAGTCTCCAATAAAAACAACAAATAGTGTTTTCAATCAGTCAATTTAACTAAGCAGAAATTCTTACAAATAAGAACAAAGAAGATAAAAATTCTCCAAAACAGAGTTGCTGATGCGAGGCTGTTTTCCCCCAAACTAGACCTACGATTGACGATCTGAACGGTCAGAATGAAGAACCATATGTCTGGACTCCACTATCCAAAAGTCAGCCCAATCCAATAGTGAACGACTTCACAGTAACAAAAACACTAGTGCAGGTTTTGATTTATGCAGGAAAGACTTTCTCTCTTCCTTTCTCTCTCAAAAAAACTTTTCTCTGTTTTCAAATGACTTTAATGTGTTGTACTTATATGACCCATCTCCACTAAAGAAAAATGAGACATAATTTTTCATATTATTTAAACCTATTTTCCACATAGGAAGGGAACTCAATAACCCAACACTATTGGTTTGTTAAGTTTTCTGAACGATGGTAACAAATCTTATAGTGAGTATGAAAAAAACAAATAAACTTCACATTTTTTTTCTACTAGTAAAAAGATTAAATATATTAAAATAGGTATATTCAGAATTCAAGACATAATTACATGTTAATAAACTTTTTCTCTTGTAACTTCATTTTCTTAAAGTTAATAATTCACTTTAAAGTTGATGTTCAGTTCCTAAGTTATCACAAAATAATTAAATTTAGTAGAAAAATCTCCTCGTTGCCGGTTTCAAGTTTCTTCACAACCGCTATATTTTGAGTTTCAACTAGGGTTATAAATTTCTTAAACACATAATAAACTTCGGATTTCAATTTAATAAAGTAAACCCGAGTCATTATTGTAAAGTGATTCATGAAGGAAATGCAATATTTGTTGCCATTGAGTGAAGCAATTTTAATATGTACACAAACATAGAATGAATTAATCCAACTTACTTTCTGTGTTTGGAATCGGAAAAAAAATTATGCTTTTGACAACCTTTATACCCATGAAAATAACTTGAATATTTGGTAAGTCTTTGACTAATTCATGTTTTTGAGTAAATTGAATAGATATCATGTTCAGGTGAAAAAATCTGGGTGTCAGCTTAGAATCAAGTTCTAACTTTATTAAACTCTTGATCATAAAAAAAATATAATTAATAGAAAAACTTATTTTTATAATCGTTAGTTGAAGTAATTTATCACCATCAATAAGTAACTACACACTTTCTTTTTTTAAATAACAAAAAATATTACGTATCATTTGACTCACATAATCAAGACACTAAAAGAACATCATTAAATTTAGTACCTATTGTTGCATGGATCATTTACCAATACTTGCTATGGTTGTCTCATTTCCAATCTTCACTATCCTCCTTCAAGTTTAAGCTTTGCAAAAAAAAAGAAAAAAAAAATCTAGGTTGTTGATCATGTAAAGTTTAGCCATTATCAATCAACCAAGTGCTTCCTCTGTTGACTTTTTTTTTAGTCCATGAGAAATATTTTCAATTTTAATGAGGTTTTCCTTTTTTGAGAATTTTGATTTTGTTGATTTTATTGCTACTAAACATATATGTAATCATTTTTGTTTCAATTTCAATGTGGGTTTAATTAATAATTTAATTTTTATATTTGGATTTTTATTTGTTTTTGTTTTTATATTTATTTTCTATTTCATTGAAGTCGATGTTATTTAAATAAAATTAATGTAATTCTTTAGTAATTTTGCGTCTACATTAATTTCATTTAATAAATATTAAGATTTAATTGAGTAAAAAAAATATGAGAATCAAAACCAATCAATATATAAAGATAAGAATCAAATTAAATATATATTAATTAAGCTTTTAGTGTATCTACAAATTGTTCTTTTTCTGAGTAGTTATTTTTTCACATTCCTAACTTTTAAAAATTTTCTCTCACCTTTTAAATATTTTCCAAAGTAATCTCTTGAGAGTATTCGTGAGTTTTATCAACCTTAACTTGAGATTTGATTCTTCAAGTGAACAAATTATGCATTCAAACCTTTTAAGAGACAACCTTAGACTTTTTTCAACTATTTGTTGATTGATATGTTTTTCCAACAATGCAATATTATTTACAACTTTTTCATAAACCTAGTAAGTCGTCTATGGTTTTATCACATATTTCATCTTCAAGACTTTAAATTTTCTTTTTAAGGTAAAGAGTGTACGTTTTCTTGGTCTTCTCATTTTCTTCTAGACCTTTTTTTTTATCGTATCTAAGTGTGAAGTTTCATTAAAACATCATCTAGAACTAAACTAAAGATAGTAATATCCTAGGATAATTTGACAACTAGGTTACCGTGAAACTACATATAATAAGATTTTCTTGTAAAAAAGGTTGTTGAATACTATAGTTCTCTCGACTTCCTGGACATCTCCTAATTGAACTCTCATCTTCATAACTTTAGAATTTACAATTGTTTCCTAGAAATATAAGAAGTGTCGGAGATACATTATTGGACACTGTTTAGAAGGTTTGGTATTACAAAAATAGCTTTGATTTCTCTTTTACTATATTTATGGTTTTCTCTCTTTTGAGTTCTCTCATAGGTCCCTTAAGATTATAAGAGCACTTGATACCAATTATAGGCCTAAAAGACATTTTCATTTCTAAGAAAAAAACATAGAATGTAGTTATACATTCATCAACAAAATGATTAGTTTTAGAAGAAAATACATTAATGCGGTACAATCTTGTGCACTAAACTACTTTTTAGGATGAAAGAGTGCTTAACATCTAATAATTTATATCTTCTCATATGCTTGTTGGATTAGAACCTCTAGCTAGCGGTGTTGTCTCTATCAAATGTTGTAGCAATTATTGCTTTTCATGTTTGTTTCAATTAGTTAAAAGTTCGTGAATGCTTGTAACTAATATATATTTGTCTTTTAAAACTCTATGTAAAACTTTTAAAAATAATGTGTTCTTAATGGTTTTTAACAAATAAATAAATACAAAGTGTATAAACTGAGGCTATTAATAATTGAATATGTAAATGCGTTAAGTTTTGTAGAGGTAATGATTTTAAGGTGTCAAATATTTTTCAGGAAAAAATTTTTTAGACATGTCTTCTAGATAAGTGTTTAAATGATTACAATTATGCCAACTTTGAACTTTTACGATAATGGGTTTCTTTTTCCAATCTATAGGGCTACTTACATTGTGTATAACTTTATTATGTTTTTTTTTATGGGTTTTGGTTTGTCCCCCATCAGTTCTTTGATTCTTTCTTTTTGTTTTTAATGATATTTTGATGGATGGAAAATTATAGATGTTCTTGTGGTGTAGTAAGGGTGGGCAAAAAATCTGGTTGGCCCATCTGATCCAATTTTGTACTGCATTTTCTAAAATTTGTTTTCTATTTTTATCCATATTTCATAATTTTTTTAAACCAGATTTCTATTTTATTTATATGAATTTTAAAATCTGTAAAATTCAAATTTCCCATTTAGATTACGCTCATATCTAAGCATATATGAACTCAAACCATCAACTCCTTCCCAATACTAAAATATGAAACTTATGAACTTCCTCTCGATTCCAAAATTTCAATACAATAAATCCTAAACGCTCTTCTCTCTTCTCCTTTCTATAATTTATTCAAAGTAATCTAATTTCTAATATGAAAGTATGTTATATGTTCCTCCGTTTCTCCTTTTGTTACTTTTTCTAGTTCTATAATCTTCTAGTGTGGAATTGAAATTTGGGAGGTTTGTTGATTTCTCATGTCTACCAGGTTGTCTTCTTGGTTAGTCTTTATTGCAACATTGTTCTACAAATGTCATTAATAATGATTGTTCACTAGTGGAAAAACGTTGTTTAATGTCACCCATATGACGTCAGTTAGCGTGTAGTCCGACGTATATGAGTGCATGGTGGCATTAGCGTAAATAAGTGGTAACCTAGATGTCGATTTGAAGGGGACTCGACGTCTATTATATAATACACGTCAGCTCTGACGTAAACCGACGTCCAATGTATGGAGGTTAGCGAGAAGACAGACTTCTCCTGACCATTGACGTCGCTTATGTTGGGGGCCTGACGTCTACTAGGGGTGCAATTAATGCTCGCCACCTGATTCCCAGACGCTTAGACGTCGCGTGGTCAATCACCGCCATCTATAGCCTGTCCGGAAGGCGGGAAGACATAAATTTCTGCAAAATAGACGTCGCATTTCTGGGTGTGCGACGTCTATGTGCCTGTATTTAATTATGTTCACCGAAATCCGAGGCACGTCGACGTCCGGTAGCAGTGATGGACGTCTATAGTATTATAGACGTCGGTGCCCGTTGTCAACCGTCGTCTACTTCCCTGACAGGAAATGAAACGTCAATCGGTTCAGCGCACTAGACGTCGGCCCCCCTGGACACCGACGTCTAATGGCATTCAAAAAGTCACTTTAAATGTTATCTTGGACGTCGAATTAGTTAGATAACCGACATCTCGGTGACTATAGACGTCGGTGTCCACGGGGAACCGACGCCCCATTTCATTTTAAATAAATCGCAGACCCTTAGCGGCATTGCAATTTCTGATATCGTCTTCCTCTTCTCCTTTTTCTCTTGTAGCACCTCTTCTTTTTCTCGCTTGCAGCACCTCTTCTTTTTCTCTCTTGCGGCATTCTATTGTTGTTTCTGATATCTTTATCGTCTTCCTCCTCTCCTTTTTCTCTCTTGCGGCATTACATCCCAGGTGCGTGGTTTTTTTTTATGCTTACCGTTTAAACTTTGTTTAGTCTTACATCGATTAACTTCTGGTTCAACTGATTAAAATTTGCTTTCTTTGTGTTGTGTTTTAGTGCAGTTTTGTTCCTTTCTTGGGATAACATAGTAACACATTCTCCATTTGCTAGCTGCCTCCCAGAAAAAGCGGCGTTTTGTGAATTTCTTTTGGTCGTTTCAACCCAAAAACGACCCTGGGTTGCCTAGTTATCGTTTCACCGTGATTTTTTCCTCTTGCGGATGAAAATGGAACTAAGCAACAACCCAGGTTCGGGTTTGAGTTGAAGGGTGATGGATTGTCGCAACCCACACAAATTTGATTGCATATAAGAAATGCAGCATAGCTAGGAAGTGACTCCTAGGTCGTCTCTCAAGGACCAAATGTGGTTCAAGAATCGAGTCTAACACGAGGGGGGGGGGGTTTTGAAATCGTTTTGGGGAATCACAGATGAAAACAGAATTTAATTACGACAAATACAGAAATTTAACGACGAAAACGCAAACAGTACTGTAAAAAATACGGGATCTACACGGAATGAAAACATTCAGTCATTAACCTAATCACAATGTTCCCATCACTGATTATCAAAATACAGTTGTTACTCGGACCTCTAACCCAACAGAGTTAACCGACTAAGACACGGTTAAATCTGTCTTCATAACTGCGAACTAAGCGAACGCAGTGTTAATATCAACTCTGATTTACACCATACAGTTCCATCAACTAAGCGAAGATGTCACACCAACTGGGCAACTAAGCGTATACTGAATTGCAGGTGCAAATACAAAATTAATATTAACCAAGTCAGAGTTGCCACACAGTCACAATTCAGAAACCTCAGGGAAACTTTGCAATATGGCTAATGGAAATTAAGCTACCATGGAAATTAAATTAAAACGACTAAACAAATTAGACAACATTTAAACATCAAACACTGCTACCAATTAATTAGCAAACACAGTTAAAAATAATTAAATGCAACACTAACTCAAACACATAAACTCAACCTATTAACTAAATTAATTTAAAACCAAGGCCACCAACAAGCTTAATTTAATCCTAACAATTAATTTGACTAAATGACAATTAACAATTAATTTTAAAAGTCCAATTGGCCAAAAAAGAACCTCAAGGCCGTGCATCATGTTCTTCCAATTACCAATTCAAAATTTAACTTTCAAATATCCACCAAATGAGTTGACTTCTTGTCCCATGTGCACCATTCTTCAAGGAAATTAAACATGTGCTTCAACAATCCCAATGAAAACTTCCCTTCTCTCTTTCCATGAGCAAAAATTCGGAATCCACACTCCAACACCGAAATTGCCAAGCCTACCAACAACCATTGTGCAAAAAGTGCTCTAAAAACTACTAGGTAAATGGACAATATATTGAATGCTTCTCCAAATGTGCCATGTAAGCAAAACCAAATGAAAATAAACAACCAAAGACCTCCCATGTCAAAGACAATTAACGGCTGGAACAAGCAAAGGCCAAAGCTCAAAGTGGAAACCTTCCTTTAGTCAAAACAAACATCTTTTTTTGTTGGTCCAAAAGTGGTAAAAAATCATTCTCTCTCCTTTCTACACACCATTTTCGTTTTCTTCACCAACACACCTTCATATTCTTTCTTCCTCTTCTCAATACCGAGAATGAGCACTAGAAACCAAGCTTCCACATGTAAAATCATACAAACACATCAAACACAAAATCTACCTCCTTCAACCCAAGTTCTAACTCTCTTCTCTTCACATTTCTTTGCAAAAATGAAAATGATAACCAAGCTACCAATTCAAGCTCTGTCCAGCCACAATAGCAATCCCAAAATCTGGTTCCATCCTTGCTTCAAACATCAAAACCGAAAATCAAGAAGAAAGAGCCCAAACCACAACACCCACACATCAAGTTAAGCTCTATTCAACCCAAAACTCACATAAAACTCACATAGAACAGCAGCAAATGAAGAGGAAAACGAAAATATAAAGTCACTCAATGAGCTAAGACAACTAAGATTAAAGCAAGAGAAGAATAAAATCTGCAACTTTGTTCATTCATATAGCCAAAACCGAAAACCCCATGGCAAGCTCCAAGAGAGAGTCTTCATACATGAAAACCTAGAAGAAATGAAGCAAAAATCGTGTGCTATAGAAGTGTGAATGTGTGGCTCGGTATTCACACCCCATATGACCTAGAATTTCAAATTTGGTGGGGTCCACACACTACAAGTCAGCCCTAAAGAGATGCCACATGGCCCCCACAATTGGTTTTTTACAAAAATGCCCCTAAAAGGTTCCAAAACACCTAATTCTAATTAAGGGCTTCTAGAAAACGAAATTACAACTTAATTAAAATGGAAATGACTAAATGTTGAGTCTTGAATCATCATGCCACCTTCCCCAATGCTCCAAATGATGTTTCCCAAAATTTTCCTGCAACCAAAATGCACTTAATCAGCTCAGAAAATCCAAATTAGCACAATTACGAATTTCTGACTAAATTAAGAAGAATTCGAAAAACGGGGAAATAACAGACAATTAAACACAATTCCCTAGTTTATTTAAGTGCAATAAACTAAATATAGTTCAAGAAATAACCACTCATCAGAGGCAAACCGCTCAGCGGTGAAACTGACCGCTGAGCGGTGGTGCGGCTTGAGGGATACCGCTGAGCAGTAAAATTGGACTCTGAGCGGTTGTCTGCTGGGCTTGGGCTTAAATTCTGTTACTTTTATGCCCTATATATAGCCCAGTGCGATTCAAATATTATTCTTTTGGCAGAAGAAGATGTCCAGAGTTGTTCTACACTCCTTGGAGTAAATTTCTTGGATGCTTAGGCTCCATTTTATCCAATCTAGGGTTTGCTTTTCCATTCTTTCATTGTATTTCATCTAGTTTCACCATGTCAATGGTGAACTAAACCCTTTGTTGTTGGGAAACAATGTAATCTTTTGAAACTCTCTTATATCAAAATTTTTGTTTTATTCATATGCTTGCATATGCTGTTATTATCAATTGTTGGGTTCTTTATCTATGCTTTATGCTATTATCATTTAACTAATTTGATAAATAGATGTTTGCCTTTGTCGATACGGGGACGTATGGGAAAGTCATGAACTGATAGAGAATTCTTTGATTAAGCAATACCACCTAGGGATAGGCGGTTAGGACGATCAATTGTATTTTGCTTCTGTGGTACTTGCACTCCTAGTTACTAGGGGAGACTAGGGATAGTAATCCAGTAACTAGTAGTAGGCTCTTCTCGCCGAGGGATCGGGTTTTGGGTAGACTAAGAAAGTTTGCATCACAATTAGATAATAAAGATAATTTAATAAGAAGAGTAGATATAAGAGAGTGGATAACAAGTTTTTCTTGCATGTTGAATCAATTGCATTTGCATGTTTACTTTTTCTTTTTGCATTCAAACCACAAGTTAATTTTCTCTACAAGTCTTACGATATTGATTTACACGAAAGATAAGGCCTTTGAGTCCTTTGTTAGAACGATATTGGGTTTACCAATTATATTACTTGATACGATGTGGTACACTTGCTAGGGGTTTAACAAGTTTTTGGCGCTGTTGCCAGAGACTCGTGGTTTAACTTATCTAGTAGTGTAAATTGATTAAATTTGACTTGATTTAATGTTTGTTTTTATTTTTGTTCTAATAAATGTTTTCTAGGGTTTTGTGCTTAATGTTTGCAAGATGCAATACAGACGAGAATTTGACTATATGGACACTCAATTCTATCAAAATGACTTCAACCATTGGTGGGAACCTCATTCAAACATGAATCAAAGCCAATTTGGGCAACAATCCTCTACGCCAAGAGAAACGTTAGGGGAAGCTGAACAACGTTTACGACAGAAACAATCTTTTATACCAAGAGAAACATTATGGAAAACTGAACAACGCTTACTAAACAAACAATTCTCTTTGTAGAAAGAAACGTTGGGGGATTCCGAACAACGTTTACAACAAAAACAATCTTCTGTACGAAGAGAAGCATTGGGGGAAGTTGAAGAACGTTTATGGCAGGAACAACTCTCTTACATGATGAAGTCTCTGGCTATTATTAGGGTTAATACTGAAGTTAAATCTAAAGAGGAATGTCAAGTCACTATCTCTGAAAATGATAAGGTTGTCAAGGAGGAGAAGATAGAGGAAGAAGGGATAGAGATATATGAGGAGAAAATAGAGGAGGAAAAGATAGAAAGAGATGATGAGAAAATAGAGGAAGAAAAGAGAGAAGAGATAAAAACAGAAAAGGTTGTTGATGAGGAAAAGATAGAGATAAAAGAGGAAAAGATAGAGGAGATAGAAACAGAAAGGTTGAGTGAGGGAGAAAATGAAGTGGTTGAGAGAAAAGAAAAGAAGTGCGAAAATAAAAAAGAAAAAATCAAGGAAAAATAAAAAAAGGATGTTGAGGGAGGAGAAGAGTGAGAAAAAGAGGAAGGGAGGAAAGAAGAAAAGATCATATGAAAAACCCTTTCCTCATCCAAAAAAGTATCATAGGAAGGAAAAGAAATTTAAATGCTTTATGGAGATCTTCAAGAAATTGGAGATTAAAGTTCCTATGATTGATACATGGAAACATGTGCTTTTGTGTTCTCAACTTTTTGAACAAATTCAGCAGCAAGAAGAAAAAGAATAGAATATCAAGCAAGGGGAGTATCAACACCTACTGATGGGTTTTTGAGTTCTATTGGGTCAAGCTAATGACGTTAAAAGAGCGCTTGTTGGGAGGCATCCCAGTTGTTGTAAACCATTATTTTCATTATTTTATTATTTGGACATGTAATTTTTGGATTTCTAAACAATTTTTGAGTAGCATCTACTAAGGGCTGCTAATTTTTATGTATCCACTGAAGGATACCAGGAATGTAATCTTTTGAAACTATCTTATATCAAAATTCTTGTTTTATTCGTATGCTTGCATATGCTGTTATTATCAATTGTTGAGTTCTTTATCTATGCTTTATGCTATTATAATTTAACTCATTTGATAAATAGATGTTTGCCTTTGTCGATACGGGGACATACGGGGAAGTCATGAACTGATAGGGAATTCCTTGATTAAGCAATACCACCTAGGGATAGGGGGGTAGGATGATCAATTGTATTTTGCTTCTGTGGTACTTGCACTGCTAGTTACTAAGGGAGACTAGGGATAGTAAGTCAGTAACTAGTAGTAGGCTCTTCTCGCCGAGGGATCGGGTTTAGGGTAGACTAAGAAAGTTTGCATAACAATTAGATAATAAAGAGAATTTAATAAGAAAAGTAGATATAAGAGAGTAGATGAAATTGTAAACCCCAACAACTCTATTCATCCATATCTTTATCTTGCCAATTGAATCAATTGCATTTGCATGTTTACTTTTTGTTTTTGCATTCAAACCACAAGTTAATTTTCTCTACAAGTCTTACGATATTGATTTACACGAAAGATAAGGCCTTTGAGTCCTTTGGGAGAACGATATTTCGTTTACCAATTATATTACTTGATATGATCTGGTACACTTGCCAGGCGTTTAACAACGGGGAAATCTAGAACTGAGAAGAATTCTCTTGATTATGCAATACGGCCTAGGGATAGGTGTAGGACGGTCAATTGCTTTAAGCTTCTGTTATTAATGCATTAGTAATTACTACGGAGACTAGGGATAGTAAACTAGTAATTATGGTAATAGGATCTTTTCGCCGAGGGATCGGGTTTAGAGTAATTTAGAAAGTTTCATAAACATTGATAATAAAGTGTAATATAATAGGAATATTAGATATAGGAGGGTGGATCAGGATCAACTCCATTCATTCATATTCTTATCTATCAATTGATTCAACTCTTGCATTTGCAGTTTACTTTCGTTTTTGCATTAAACTCTCAAATTATTATTCTTTCAAGTAAGATGCGGTTAATTCACATGAACGTTTAGGCCACAGAGTCCCTTGGGAAATTATATCTGGACATAATGTCTATTATTACTTGATACGATCTGGTACACTTGTCAGGTTGTAAACAATATGTCAGTATTGAGCTTGATATAGAAATTGTGCAATCTGAGAACTCTATAGAGTTAGGACTAGATTTTGATCTAACACAGTTTTCTGAGATTTTCAAATGTGATTGTGAATCTGGTTCTTGCTCCATTTGCACTAATATAAATTATGTGATACAATCTAGAGAGTTATTTCCCTTTCCTGAAGAACTTGTACAACTCTCACCAGAGGCACCTACTCAAATTATAGAGGACATGGCACAAGGAGTTCCTAGACGCACTTTAGCTGACGCAACTAATGTTATGCCGAGGGACAGCATATTAAACATGGTGATGAATCCTGCTTTGATACATCTAGTGCCGAGCAATCAATTCAATGGTCTGTCAAATGAAAGCCCCTACAATCATCTTATGACATTCAATGAAATATGCAATATTGTGAAGATTAGTGGAGTGTCAGATGACAAGATAAAACTTAGTTTGTTTCCTTTTTCATTAGGAAGCAATGCTAAGTTGTGGCTAAATTCCTTTCCAGAGGGGAGCTTTACAACATGGGAGGTTGTTGTTTCTAAATTATTGAGTAAGTATTTCCCACAGTCCAAGGTTAACAATGGAAAGTTGGAGATCTCTTCATTTAGACAAGGCATGAAGGGGACTCTAGGTCAGGCTTGGGAAAGATTCAAAGGTTTATTGAGAAAGACGCTTGTACATGGATTTGACATAACAACATTGGTGCTCACATTCCTTGGAAGCCTGGGTACTCAGTCTAAGCTCATGTTGGATGCCTCAACTGGAGGCAATATTAAGTTGAAGACTGATGACAAGGCATATGACTTAATTGAAAGCATGGCTACAAGTGAGCAGGAGAATCATAATGAAAGGGGTGTGACGGCTCAACAAAGGGGAGTTCTCCAACTGCGTACTCAGGATGCATTACTAGCTCAAGGTCAACTTCTCACTCAACAAATGGAGAACTTATCAAAGATTATGTTGCAGATTCCAAAGGAGATAAGGAATGTTTCTCAAGCTCAACAACATTATGATTTCTGTGGAGTTGATCATATTAATGATGAATGTGCTGCACCTGAAGAAGCACAAGAAGAGGCTAATTTTATGGGTAATCAGTTCTAGTATAGACAGGGTAACTTCAACCAAGGCAACTATAGCCAAGGTTGGAAGAATCACCCTAGTATTGGGCAGACTCAGAGTAACCAATCTGGGCAGACAGGAGGCCTTTTCAACAGACCACAACAACCACCCTTATGGCAGCAGGTGGCTAGTTTGACTAAGAATGTCAGAAATTTGGATGATAAATTTGATAAATTCCTAAAGGTGTACGATTCTCACTATAAGAGTCATGAAGCCAACTTTAGGAATTTGGAAATACAAATTGGTCAACTATAAAAAAGGGTGGAAGCCACGGAAAAGAATCAATTTAGGGCTAACACTGATGTTAACCCTAAAGAAGAGTGGAAAGTTGTGGTGAGCATAGATGAGAGAGGAGTGGAAAAAAAGATTATTGAGCTAGAGAGTAGTGAGGATAAAGAGGAGGAGAAGAGAGAGAAAAATTTTGAAAGAAAAGAAGATAGAGAAAATGAGAGTGGAGAGGAGAGAAAAGAAAGAAAGTTTTGGGCATTCTAGAGAGATTTTTAACCAGATGAAGATTATGCCTTCAACTGAAGTACTCTAACAACTTCCTGTTTACTCCAGGTGAATAAAGTACTATCTTGGAGAAGTCATAGATCTTGAAGAAGAAGAAACAGAAAAATAGGAAAGTTGTACACATCCTAAGAAGAGGAAGCATCTGCCTAAGATGAAGGATCCAGGGAGTCTTACTATCCCATGCGCCATTGGAGATACTGATGTACGGAGAGCTTAGATATATTCTTGGTCTAGTATTAACTTGATGCCCTTATCTTTACTGAAAAAGGTTGGTGGGCTAACATTAAAACCATATGATCTTTCTGTGGTGGTGGTGGATGGATCTTCGAAGAGGCCTATTGGTGTAGTGGAGGATGTAGTCATTCGTGTTGAGCATCTTGAGTTTTTGGTCGATTTTATCGTAATGGAGATGGAGGCCAATGAGACGATTCCATTGATCATTGGGAGGCCTTTCATGAAAACGGAAAAAATGGTTATTAGTATCCATGATGAGATGGTGATGTTGAAGGACCAAGAAATCAAGTTGATTTATACTAGATCGGAGGAGAAGCTCACACGAATACAAAAGAGGGCCAAATATAAATCTTCAAGGAAGGATGCTGCAAGTGGAGAATCTAGAGGTGCTAACAATAATAATTGTAATATCTTGCAAGTACCTAAAGAAGAAGATGTTGATAAAGGAGGTACAATCCACATTGACTCGGAGGACATACCATTCCAACCTGGTTCACGGGTGAAATATAAGAAGAAGTAGTGGATGGTGAAGAGGCATAAAAAGAAAGGAGTAGTAGAAATTGAAAGTCCATACTCCAGAAGAGTCAAGAAGTTGGATAGAAGAGAAGTGATGAGTTGGTGTGACAAAGACATCAACATGGAGGAGAATATATGAGTTCACTAGGAGGCATCCCAGTAATTGTAGAACATTATTTTTATTTTATTTTGGAGTATTTGGACTTCTAATTTTTGGATTTGTAAACAATTTTTATTGGGTAACATCTACTGAGGGATGCTAATTATTTATGTATCTACGGAAGGATACAGGTACCCACACCTACTGAAGGGTGTTGGAAGGATTTGCACCTACTGAAGGGTGCTAAAAAGGTTTGCGTCAGGCTCGTGACGTTAAACAAGCGCTACCTGGGAGGCAACCCAGTTGATTGTTATTTAATTTTTAACTTTGTTTAACTGCATTTTATGATTTGAATGTCGCATGAGAGAGGGGAATTGCATAAAAATTGAAAATTGAGAGTGAAAATTAAGTGCTACAGGTTACAAAATGCAAAGGCAAGCTAAAAGGGGGAAGAATTTTAAATCACATTACCGCTCAACGGTAAAGCCAGCGCTGAGCGGTTGTTAAACCCCTGGCAAGTGTACCAGATCGTATCAAGTAATATTAATTGGTAAACCCAATATCGTTCTTCCCAAAGGACTCTTAAGGCCTCATCTTTCGTGTAAACTAATCGTTTAAGACTTGAGTAAAAGAAAATAATTTTAATGGTTTCAAATGCAAAACAAAAATAAACATGCAAATGCAAGAATTCAATTGACGAAGAGAAACTATGAATGAATGAGGTTGTTGGGGTTTACAATTTCATCTTATCCACTCTCATATATCTACTCTTCTTATTTACTTTGCTTATTTATCATATTGCCATGCATACTTTCTTGGTCTACCCTTAACCCAATCCCTTGGTGAAAATAGCCTATTACTAATTACCGGCTTGCTATCCCTAGCCTCTCCTAGTAACTAATAATGCATAATGAGCGCAAGCAAAATACAATTGATCGTCCTACCCCTATCCCTAGGCGGTATTAACATAATCAAGGAATTCTCCCCAGTTCATGACATTATCGTACGTCCCTGTATACATAAAGACAAACAACATCTACCGAATGAGTAAAACTGTAGAAGCATTAAGCAAAGGTAAAGAACCCAACAATTGATAAATTCAGCATATGCAAGCATATAAAGTAAACAAGAATTTCAATATATGAGAGTTTCAAAAGATTACATTGTTCCCCAACAACTAAGGGTTTAATTCACCATAATCATGGTGAAACTAGATGAATTGAATGGAAGAATGGAAAAAGCAAACCCTAGAATTGATAAAGTGGAGCCTAAGCATCCAAGAAATCTCCTCCAAAGGTGTAAAGCTGCTGTGGACTTTGTTCTCTGCCAAAAGAATTCCTTTTGGATTCGTACTAGGGCTATATATAAGCCAAAAAGATAACAGAAAAGATCTCAAAATCCAAAATACAAAAACAGACAACCACCCAGGCGCCTAAATTGTCCGCTCAGCGGTGTGGCGAAACACACGACACCGCCCAGGCGCCTAAAATGACCGCTGCGCGGTTTGCCTCTTGTCGCTCTGGACGCTCAGCGTCACCGCCTGGGCGTCAGACAGCAACTTTTCCTTGCACTAGGATGCTCAGCGGTGGAATTGACTGTTGAGCGGTTCACAAACTCTCCTTTTCTTCCTTTTTCTACTTCATTCTTGAGTCTTTGACCTTCCTACTTCATTGCCATCTTCCATTTTCATCAAAAACCTTGCAAAATAATGCAAAACAAGCATAATATCTCTAAAAATAACTTTTGACTGTCATGTAACACAACTTAAGAGTTCTACTTGATTCTAAGCTCATTTTAAGCTACAAAGGGTGTGTTTTAATATCAAATTTATGCATGAAAATAACGGTTTTGAGACCGTTATCACAACCCCAAACTTAAAACTTTGCTTGTCCTCAAGCAAAACAAAACAAAACTTGGCCTTCCAATTTTTCATCAAGTAGTTCTACACTTTTCAAAACCCTTTTCTTCATGACAAGTTAATTCAGATTTTCAGTGGAATCCTACCAAAATGCAAGCATGCTTTCAATCCAATCTAGTTCACCTACTTCAATATTTCCCAATAGATGTTTTATTCATGAATGATCAATCCACTAAGCATAGATGTAAACATGGATTTCAACAATTCTTACCAAGCAAGTGTTTCACTCAATCATTCAAGTGTTTTAAGGAATCACTCCACTCTTTATTATTCACATGTCATATAAAACAATATTGCCATTTATCTAAAACACTCAAAAATCCTTACATGCAAATCCCATCAGAAGGACTTTTCCAAGGCTTATAATGAGGCTAGGCTATCAAGAAAATTTGGTTTTTCTAGATTGCAAAATCCTTGATTTAAGAGAGTTATTCCATCGTTGAAAAGGTTCAAGTTTAAACTCTCTCTATCACCAAACTCCTTTATTCCCAACTTCTTCCTTTTTTATCAATTTTTCATTGAGTTCCTTTTTCATGCTTTTATTTTTTTCTTTTTCTTCTTTACTCATGGATTTTTTCTTTTCAATACTTGAACTCAATGCTCTTCTTTTGCCTTTCAATTTCCCCATACAACCCCAAACTTGAACCTTTTCATCACATAAGATTATTCTCAACCCTACTCAAGATAAATAATTTCAAATCAAGGGTTCTCATCCTGTTTAAGGCCAAGGTTCAAAAAGGGTATAAAATTTTAAACTTGTTGGGTGAAATTTTTGGCTAGATAAGGGCTTCCAAACATGGCCTTGATCATATAACATAAGCATGCAAATCAATCAATTATCATTCATGATTCCCTGTGAACAGTACATATATCAGAAAGAACTCTGGAGCTCAAAACCTCACATACATGCTCTCTCT
Source organism: Vigna reflexopilosa (assembly GCA_027742785.1). Lineage (NCBI taxonomy): Eukaryota > Viridiplantae > Streptophyta > Magnoliopsida > Fabales > Fabaceae > Vigna > Vigna reflexopilosa. The sequence continues at coordinate 29,698,472 of CM050914.1, read as the reverse complement.
ACATCATTCATTTATCCTGCTTAGCATCACAATCACAATCATGAACCACAACGCATCTATTCATATAATTAGTGAATCATTTAACTAGATATCAACACACATACATTCTCAGTCAACCACATTCAATCATTATCCAATACTTGTCATGCATTTTTAATACTACCATCAGAACCATTGTACAAGCCAAGCATAGACACAAAATAAAAGTTCAACCTATTCTACAAATTCAAATTACAAAAGAAAAAGATACATGGGTTGCCTTCCAATAGCGCTTGTTTAACGTCACGAGCCTGACCCAAACCTATTTAACACTCATCAATAAGTGTGAATCTTGCCAACACCCATCAGTAGGTGTACCTTCCTGTATCCTTTAGTGGATACATAAAACTTTAGCATCCCTCAGTAGATGCTACCCAAAAAGTGTTAAAAATCCATCAACTTACATAACCAGAATAAACCTATTCTAAAAATTGTTCTACAACAAATCGGATAAAATTAAATATCTTTAAATCTTTCCATCCTGGTTGGGATCTTCATCCTCTCAACTCATTAGTTGCCTTCTATCCACTTTTTTGATGGCTTTAGTAAATGGTTTTCTGATCTCTACCTTGCCATCTTCTTTGATATTTTCAACAATCCACTTCCTCTTCTTGAATCTTACCTGTGAGCCTCGTGGAAGTGGTATATATTTTGAGTGAATTGTTCCTCCTTTATCAACCTCCTCATTTTTAGGTACCTGTAAAACATTACAACTATTAGAATTGGTACCTGTCATGCTTTCTTCTGATGTAGTTTCTCTTCTTGACTTTCTGAATCTGGATCTTTTCTTTATTCTAATATTGTTCCCTTTAGAACCAGTATGTAAGAGCACATTCTTCTTATCTCGCATAATGATTCTTCCATCATGGGCACTAATGAGCATTTTAGACATAGCCATGAAAGGTCTTCCAAGAATAATTGGAATCCTCTCATCATCTTCAATGCCCATAACTAGGAAGTCAGCCAAAAACTCCAGCTGCTCCACACGTACAACCACATCTTCCACCATACCTAGTGGCTTTTTACTGGAACCATCCGCCACCGTCATAGTAAGGTTAGACGGTTTTAATGTCAACCCTCCAATCTTTCTCAAGAACCGTCCAGGCATCATATTAATGCTAGATCCAGAGTCTATCATGGCTCCTTCTACCTCAACATCATTTATAATACATGAAAGTGTCAAACAACCTAGATCTCTTACCTTAGGCGGATAATTCCTTTTTGGAGGTTGAACTTCAAATTCTTGCTCATCTTCATCTGTATCCAAATCTATCATATCTCCAAGATAAAATTTCATCCTTGCAGGAATTTGTTGGATTACAGAAGGCACCACATTCACTTGGTTTTCTATAAATGGTCCATTGTGACTGAATTTTTCTTCCTCTTCTCTCTCACCTTCACTGCTTCTTATTTCAATGACTTCTCTTTTTTCCTCTTCCTCATCACTGCTTCCAATCTCCACAACTTCCCTTTCAACTTTTTGCTTACTTCTTGTAACAACAGCTTTACATTCCTCTTTAGGGTTAACATCAGTGTTAGCCCTAAATTGGTGCTTCTCAGTGGTATCTACCCTTTTTGACAACTGCCCGACTTGCATCTCTAAAGATCTGATGCTGGCTTGATTACCTGCTTGATTGGACTCATAAACCTTCAAGAATTTATCAAATCTATCATTTAAGTCTCTGAAAACCTCTGTCAAGTGGGTGACCTGCTGCCATAGAGGTGAAGGTTGCTACTGCCTGAAATCCCCTGTTTGCCCTGATGGGAAATTCGATGCCTAATTAATACTTGGATGATTCTTCCAACCTTGTTTGGCATTACCTTGGTAGGTATTTTGAAACTGATTTCCCATAAAATTAGCTTCTTGCTGCATCTCTTCAGGTAAAGCACATTGACCATTGATATGGTCACCACCACAGAAATCACACAACTGCTGTGTTTGAGAAACATTACGAATCTCCTTAGGAAGTTGTGAGACAATCTTCATTAAATTATCTAGCTTTTGAGTCAGAAGATGATTCTGAGCTAGCATAGCGTCATCTGCAGGCAAGTGCAAAACTCCTCTCTTTTGTGTAGGTATGCCTCTTTCATTGTAATTTTCTTGCTCATTTGCAGCCATATTTTCTATCAATTCATATGCCTCATCTTCAGTCTTTTGTTTAACATTGCCTCCAGTTTAGGCATCCAGAATCATCTTTGATTGAGTGTTAATTCCTCCAAGGTATGCAAGAATCAAGGTGGTTTAGTCAAAACCATGGGTTGGCGTCTTTCTCAGCAAGCCCTTAAATCTCTCCCATGCTTGACCCAAAGTCTCTTTCATACCCTGCTTGAATGATGAAATTTCCACCTTCCCTTGAGTAACTTTGGATTGTGGAAAATATTTAGTGACAAACTTTGTAGCCACGGTCTCCCATGTGGTGAATGTTCCTTAGGAAAAGAATTAAGCCACGCCTTAGCATTGCCCGCTAATGAGAATGGGAACAAGCTAAGCTTTACTCGTTCATCTGATACACTTGCCATCTTTACAGTGTTGCAGATTTCACTAAACGTGGTCAAATGATCATACGGATTCTCATTTGACAAACCGTGAAACTGATTGCCTTGTACTAGGTGTATTAATGCTGGATTCATCACCATGTTGGTCGTTTGATCCGTAGGCATGGCTATGCGGTTAAAGTGAAAAGGACCTACAGCATTAGACTGATCCGCCAATGTGCGTCTTGGAGGAAATTGTTATGCCATCTCCCCTGTTCTTCTATCTGGTGAAGGTGAAAATAATCTGCTAGGGGAAGGGAATAAATCCCTAAATGGGCGTCTGACTCTCCTTCTTCCCCTTGTCTCACTTAAGTCGTCAAGAAGAGGTTGGGTATTGTTCGTGCTCCTAGTATGTCTAGCCTCCTGTTGCATGTACAAGAAACACAAACCCTAGTAGCACTTTTAAAAAAAAAAAAAACAAAATATATACAAATATTCACAATCAACTCAAAATTAATCAATTTACACTACTCGAAAAAGTTAAACCAAGAGTCCTCGGCAATGGCGCCAAAAACTTGTTAAAACCCTGGCAAGGGTACTAGATCGTATCAAGTAATAATAATTGGTAAACCCAATATCGTTCTTCCGAAACGACTCTTAAGGCCTCATCTTTCATGTAACTAATCGTTTAAGACTTGAGTAAAAGAAAATAATTTTAATGGTTTCAAATGCAAAACAAAAATAAACATGCAAATGCAAGAATTCAATTGACGAAGAGAAACTATGAATGAATGAGGTTTTTGGGGTTTACAATTTCATCTTATCCACTCTCATATATCTACTCTTCTTATTTACTTTGCTTATTTATCATATTTCCATGCAAACTTCCTTGGTCTACCCTTAACCCAATCCCTTGGTGAAAAGAGCCTATTACTAATTACCGGCTTGCTATCCCTAGCCTCCCCTACTAAATAATAATGCATAATGAGCGGAAGCAAAATACAATTGATCGTCCTACCCCTATCCCTAGGCGATATTAACATAATCAAGGAATTCTCCCCAGTTCATGACATTACCGTACGTCCCCGTATCAATAAAGACAAACCACATCTACCGAATGAGTTAAACTGTAGAAGCATTAAGCAAATGTCAAGAACCCAACAATTGATAAATTAAGCATATGCAAGCATATAAAGTAAACAAGAATTTCAATATATGAGAGTTTCAAAAGATTACATTATTCCCCACAACTAAGGGTTTAGTTCACCATAATCATGGTGAAACTAGATGAATTGGATGGAAGAATGGAAAAAGCAAACCCTAGAATTGATAAAGTGGAGCCTAAGCATCCAAGAAATCTCCTCCAAAGGTTCTCTGCCAAAAGAATTCCATTTGGATTCGTACTAGGGCTATATATAAGCCAAAAAGATAACAGAAAAGATCTCAAAATCCAAAATATAAAAACAAACAATCACCCAGGCGCCTAAATTGGCCGCTCAACAGTTTGCCTCATCACACACCACCGCCCAGGCACCTAAAATGACCGCTGAGAGGTTGCCTCTTGTCGCTCTGGACGCTCAACGTCACCGCTTGGGCGCCAAACAAAAAATTTTCCTTGCACTAGGACGCTCAGCGGTGGAATTGACCGCTGAGCGGTTCACAGAGTCTTCTTTTCTTCCTTTTTCTCCTTCATTCTTGAGTCTATGGCCTTCCTACTTCATTGCCATCTTCCATTTTCATCAAAAACCCTGCAAAACATGCATAATATCTCTAAAAACAACTTTTGATTCTCATGTAACACAACTTAAGAATTTTACTTGATTCTAAGCTCATTTTAAGCTACAAAGGGTATGTTTTAATATCAAATTTATGCATGAAAATAATGGTTTTGAGACCGTTATCGGCGGTGGCATCGCAGATGCAATATTGGGCTTTTTAAATGGCTCAGCGTTGAAGGCCCATTTGCATTATTTAAACACCCCTTAGGGCTCGCCCAAGTGTTCTCTTCTGACCTACACACTTTCTTTGCACTCTCCCAAGCTTTCCAAGAGTTCCTCTCCATTTTTCCCATCACTCATTCACCAAAAATCACTTGTTCATCACTTTTGCACCATTCCTTTGACAAAGTTTGGGGTTTTTGGTGAGAGCATTGCATTTGGACAGCATCCATCATCAATTAAGAAGCATTTGCAAGCATCTCCACCCAAGTAATTCATGCAATTTACATTTTAGGGTTTCTAGAAATTGGATTTGACATGAATATGTGTAGAAACATGAAAAATTAGGGCTTTTGATTTCTATGCATGATTTGATGAAATAGAAACGTTTTGTATCGATTAAATTGTGTGATTTTGGTCTGGAACTGAGAAATTTGTGTTTGGGTGGAGATTAGATAGGTTTATGCAAAGTTTTGCCAAACTGCTGCCATTACCGCTGAGCGGTGAGCTGCCGCTGAGCGGTGGGCTGCAGAATTTTGTGTGACTTTGTTTCTGACTTACAGGTGGCGCTGAGGGGCCCTGTTTTGCCCTCAGCGCTGAACAGTGATGCAGTGATGTTTATTTGATGGTTTGATAACCCTTAATGGTGAATTCTTTGGTCTTGTGAATTGTATTTGATGTAGGAATGGCATCCTCATCTTCAAGGAGAGTGAAGACCATGGGAAACAAGAGGAAGGAGCCAAAAAGATTCTACTCCAATAGATTCATCTCTAGGAGGCATGAGCAAAACTTTACCACTATCCAAGAAAGGCGTTTGCTGATTGAGAGAAAGGCAGTGTGGATCCTAGACTTGGCACCATAGTTTGGTACGGAGTTGGAAAGTAGGAATTGGGAGAAGCTGGCAACCTACCCTACACCTGCTAATATTGTAGTGGTAAAGGAGTTCTACACTAATGCCTTGCCAATGAGGGCAAACATGGAGTGCTATACGAGTTATGTTCGGGGGAAGGTCATTAGATTTGACCCTGAAATAATTACCAGCTTCTTGGAGACTGAGTGGGCTGGTGAGCAATGTCAGTGTGCTTTGAACATGCAGGAGTGCTCCGATTATGAGGATATTGAGAGTCCACTCTGTGTACCTGGTGGGCATTTCCACAGGAATCTAAATGGTGTGCCCATTAACATCAAGTAAGCTGACTTGACGCCCCTGGCTAAATACTGAATGGCATTCACACATGCTAACGTCCAACCTTGCTCCCATGTGTTAGACATCACAGTTCACAAGATCATGTTCATATATTGCATGCTGAGAAATATGAATGTGAACATTAGTTAAGTCATTGCGAATGAGATTTAGAGTTGTGTAGCCACTATGAACAACAAGGCACCACTGGGTCATCCTTTGTTGATCACAACTCTGTGCCATTAGGCTGGGGTGGATACCTCTATTCCACCAATTGAGAGGCCTAGGAAGGCCATTGATGTTGCATACTACAGGCAGTTCTGTGGAGGAGAGGAGGCAGCAAGACTAGTGCCTCGAAGACGCCCCAGGAGAGGAGCAGCCCAAGAGGAGGAACCAGCACAACACGTAGAGCCCTTTTAGATGAGAGACATGTATATGTCTATGATGGAGGCTAGGTTGGAGTCTTTGTAAAGAGGGCAGGTGGCCACCACTGAGATGATAGTGGGTCTATACGATATACCATTGTTAAACCCCTGACAAGTGTACCAGATCGTATCAAGTAATAATAATTGGTAAACCCAATATCGTTCTTCCCAAAGGACTCTTAAGGCCTTATCTTTCGTTTAAACTAATCGTTTAAGACTTGAGAAAAGCAAAAAATTTTAATGATTTCAAATGCAAAACAAAAATAAACATGAAAATGCAGGAATTCAATTGACGAAGAGAAACAATGAATGAATGAGGTTGTTGGGGGTTACAATTTCATCTTATCTGCCCTCATATATCTACTCTTCTTATTTACTTTGCTTATTTATCATATTGCCATGCAAACTTTCTTGGTCTACCCTTCACCCAATCCCTTGGTGAAAAGAGCCTATTACTAATTACCGGCTTGAAATCCCTAGCCTCCCCTAGTAGCTAATAATGCATAATGAGAGGAAACAAAATACAATTGATCGTCCTACCCCTATCTCTAGGCGGTATTAACATAATCAAGGAATTCTCCCCAGTTCATGACATTACCGTACGTCCCCGTATCAATAAAGACAAACAACATCTACCAAATGAGTTAAACTATAGAAGCATTAAGCAAAGGTAAAGAACCCAACAATTGATAAATTAAGCATATGCAAGCATATAAAGTAAACAAGAATTTCAATATATGAGAGTTTCAAAAGATTACATTGTTCCCCAACAACTAAGGGTTTAGTTCACCATAATCATGGTGAAACTAGATGAACTAAATGGAAGAATGGAAAAGCAAACCCTAGAATTGATAAAGTGGAGCCTAAGCATCCAAGAAATCTCCTCCAAAGGTGTAGAGCTGTTGTGGACTTGTTCTCTGCCAAAAGAATTACATTTGAATTCGTATTAGGGCAATATATAAGCCAAAAAGATAACAGAAAAGATCTCAGAATCCAAAATATAAAAACAGACAACCGTCGAGGCGCCTAAATTGGTCGCTCAGCGTTTTCCTCAACACACACCACCGCCCAGGCGCCTAAAATGACCGCTGAGCGGTTTGCCTCTTGTCGCTCTGGACGCTCAGCGTCACCGCCTGGGCGCCAAACAGTACTTTTCCTAGAACTAGGACGCTCAGCGGTGGAATTTACCGCTAAGCGGTTCACAGACTCTTCTTTTCTTCCTTTTTCTCATTCATTCTTGAGTCCATGACCTTCCTACTTCATTTCCATCTTCAATTTTCATCAAAAACCCTACAAAACAAGCATAATATCTCTAAAAACAACTTTTGACTCTCATGTAACACAACTTAAGAGTTTTCCTTGATTCTAAGCTCATTTTAAGCTACAAAGTGTGTGTTTTAATATCAAATTTATGCATGAAAATAACAGTTTTGAGACCGTTATCACAACCCCATACTTAAAACTTTGCTTGTCCTCAAGCAAAACAAAACAAGACTTGACCTTCCAATTTTTCATCAAGTAGTTCTACACTTTTCAAAACCCTTTTCTTCATGACAAGTTAATTCAGATTTTCAGTGGAATCCTACCAAAACGCAAGCATGCTTTCAATCCAATCTAGTTCACCTACTTCAATATTTCCCAATAGATGTTCTATTCATTAATTATCAATCCACTAAGCATAGATGTAACCATGGATTTCAACAATTCTTACCAAGCAAGTGTTTCACTCAATCTTTCAAGTGTTTAAGAAATCACTCTACTCTTTATTATTCACTTGTCATATAAAACAATATTGCCATTTATCTAAAACAATCAAAATCCTTACATGCAAATACCATCACAAGGACTTTTCCAAGGCTTGTAATGAGGCTCGGCTATCAAGAAAATTTGGTTTTTCTAGATTGCAAAATCCTTGAGTTAAGAGAGCTATTTCATCATTGAAAAGGTTCAAGTTTAAACTCTCTCTATCACCAAACTCCTTTATTCCCAACTTTCTCCCTTTTTATCAATTTTGCATTGAGTTCCTTTGTCATGCATTTATTTTTTCCTTTTTATGTTTTACTCATGCATTTTTCTTTTCAATACTTGAACTCAATGCTCTTCTTTTGCCTTTCAATTTTCCCCATACAACCCCAAACTTGAACCTTTTCATCACATAATATTATTCTCAACCCTACTCAAGATAAATAATTTCAAATCAAGAGTTTTCATCCTGTTTAAGGCCAAGGTTCAAAAAGGGTATAAAATTTTAAACTTGTTGGGTGAAATTTTTGGCTAGATAAGGGCTTCCAAACATGGCCTTGATCATGTAACATAAGCATTCAAATCAATCAATTATCAAGACTAAGGTAATATCATTCATGATTCCCTGTGAACAATACATATATCAATAAGAACTCTGGAGCTCAAAACCTCACACACATGCTTTCTCACACATCATTTATTTATCCTGCTTAGCATCACAACCACAATCATGAACCACAATACATTTGTTCATATAGTTAGTGAATCATTCAATTGGATATCATCACACATACATTCTCGGTCAACCACATTCAATCATTATCAAATATTTGTCATGCATTTTAATACTACTATCAGAACCATTGTACAAGCCAAGCATAAACACCTTCACTACTCAACAAAGTTCAACCTATTCTAAAAATTCAAAGTGCAAAAGTATAAAAAACCTGGATTGCCTCCCAATAGTGCTTTTTTTAACGTCATTAGCTTGACCCGGTAGAGTTCACACACCTATCAGTAGATGTTGATACTCCCTTTGCTTGATATTCTTTTCTTCTTCTTCTTCCTGCTGAATTTCTTCAGAAAGTTTATAACACCAAGCACCTGTTTCCATGTCTCCATCATAGGAACTTTAATCTCCAATTTCTTGAAGATCTCCATAAACCACTTGAAGTTCATTTTCTTCCTATGATACTTCTTTGGATGAGGAAGAGGTTTTTCATATGATCTTTTCTTCTTCCCTCTCTTCCTCTTTTTCTCACTCTTCTCCTCCTCTAACTTACTCTTTTTTTTCTCTTTTTATTTTTTCTTTCTTCTTTATTTTCACAATTTTTCTTTTTTTTTCTTTTCTTTCAACCACTTCTTTTTCTTCCTTACTCAACCTTTTCTCCTCTATCTTTTCCTCTTTTATCTCTATCTTTTCTTCATCAACAACTTTTTCTGTTTTTATTTCTTCTCTCTTTTCTTCCTCTATCTTCTCCTCCTTAATAACCTTATCATTTTCAGAGATAATGGCTTGACATTCCTCTTTAGGGTTAACTTCAGTATTACCCCTAAGATCCAGAGACTTCATTATGCAAGAGAATTGGTTCTGCCATAAATGTTTTTCAGCTTCTCCCAACGTTTCTCTTGGTATAGAGATTTGTTTTTGTAAACATTGTTCGGCTTCCCACAATGTTTCTCTTAGCACAGATGATTGTCTCTACCAGAGATGTTGTTCAACTTCCTTCTCTCTTTCTTCAAGTGTAGGAGAATATTGTTGCCTTTGACGTTCTACTTCTTCTAGTGAAGGACGATATTGTTGTCTTTTACGTTCTCGTAACTCCTCACATTAGCACATCTCCTCAATACTTCTAATGAATGACATATTCATACCTATGATCCGCTGAAGAAATTTGTCATCAGAATTTATGTTCTCCTTGAGTGGAGTGATTTGTTGCTCAGCAGCTTGCCCAAATTGGCTTTGATGCATGTCTGAATGAGGTTCCCACCAGTGGTTGAAATTATTTTGGTAGAATTGAGTGCTCATATAATCAAATTCTTGTCCGTACTGCATCCTGCAAACTTTAGGCACAAAACCCTAGAAAACATTTATTAAAAAAATAATAAAAATAAACATAAAATCAAGTCAAAGTTAATCAGTTTACACTACTAGAAAAAGTTAAACCAAGAGACCCCGGCAACGACGCCAACAACTTGTTAAACCCCTGGCAAGTGTACCAGATCGTATCAAGTAATAATAATTGGTAAACCCAATATCGTTCTTCCCAAAGGACTCTTAAGGCCTTATCTTTCGTGTAAACAAATTGTTTAAGACTTGAGTAAAAGAAAATACTTTGAATGGTTTAAATGCAAAACAGAAATAAATATGCAAATGCAAGAATTCAATTGACTAAGAGAAACTATGAATGAATGAGGTTGTTGGGGTTTACAATTTCATCTTATCCCCTCTCATATATCTACTCTTCTTATTTACTTTGCTTATTTATCATATTGTCATGCAAACTTTCTTGGTCTACCCTTAACCCAATCCCTTGGTGAAAAGAGCCTATTACTAATTACCGACTTGCTATCCCGAGCCTCCCCTAGTAACTAATAATACATAATGAGCGGAAGCAAAATACAATTGATTGTCCTACCCCTATCCCTAGGCGGTATTAACATAATCAAGGAATTCTCCCCAGTTCATGACATTACCGTACGTCCCCGTATCAATAAAGACAAACAACATCTACCGAATGAGTTAAACTGTAGAAGCATTAAGCAAAGGTAAAGAACCCAACAATTGATAAATTAAGCATATGCAAGCATATAAAGTAAACAAGAATTTCAATACATGAGAGTTTCAAAAGATTACATTGTTCCCCAATAACTAAGGGTTTAGTTCACCCTCATCATGGTGAAACTAGATGAACTAAATGGAAGAATGGAAAAGCAAACCCTAGAATTGATAAAGTGGAGCCTAAGCATCCAAGAAATCTCCTCCAAAGGTGTAGAGTTGCTGTGAACTTGTTCTCTGCCAAAAGAATTACATTTGAATTCGTACTAGGGCTATATATAAGCCAAAAAGATAACAAAAAAGATCTCAGAATCCAAAATAAAAAAACAGACAACCGCCCAGGCACCTAAATTGGCCTCTCAGCAGTTTGCCTCAACACACGCCACCGCCCAGGCGCCTAAAATGATCGCTGAGCGGTTTGCCTCTTGTCGCTCTGGACGCTCAGCGTCACCGCCTGGGTGCCAGACAGTACTTTTCCTCGAACTAGGACGCTCAGCAGTGGAATTTACCGCTGAGCGGTTCACAAACTCTTGTTTTCTTCCTTTTTCTCCTTCATTATTAAGTCTATGACCTTCCTACTTCATTGCCATCTTCAATTTTCATCAAAAACCCTACAAAATAATGCAAAACAAGCATAATATCTCTAAAAACAACTTTTAACATGTAACACAACTTGAGAGTTTTACTTGATTCTAAGATCATTTTAAGCTACAAAGGGTGTGTTTTAATATCAAATTTATGCATGAAAATAACGGTTTTGAGACCGTTATCAACCACCAGCACACTGGTGGACTATGGATGAATTCCATAGTGTTATGGCGTGGGCACAAGAGCAGGCACAAAGGAGTGAAGCTGGAGCAGCTGAAGCTCCAACCCTGGATGATGAGGAGGAGGATGATGACTTTGAGGATGCGGAGGCTGGAGATGATGAGGACTCTGATGATAGCATGGGTTGATAGGACATCTACTGATGCATGTCGGTTGTAGTGGAACAGGTTTTTATTTTTCTTTTTCATTTGTAATTTGAACTTTTAGAATAGGTTGAATTACGTTGAGTATTGTGGGTTTTATGATACTTGCTTGAACATCTTATCTGATAATGGTTTGGCTTAATGTTTGCATAATGAGTGTGCTTGATGATGTTGGATGTGGATGATGATTAAGATTGCTTTACATGCTTTTATACAGGTGAATTGTTCACAAGCTATGTGAACAGATGCATGGTAAGCTATGATTGTGGTTATGATGCTAAGCAGGATGTATGATTGGTATTTTAGCTATTGAGTGAGCATAGTTGTGTGAGGTTTTGAGTTCCAGAGTTCTTGATTGATATTTTTGCTATTCATTTGAGAGCATGAATGATTTTGCCTGAGTCTTAATGATTGATTGAATTACATGTTTGTGTCATATGATCAAGGCCATTTTTGGAAGCCCTTACTTAGCCAAATTTTCACCCAAAGTAAAGAGAACAATTTGTTCTACCCTTGTTGAACCTTAGCCTGAAACACTTTGAAAACCTTTTTGAGAAAAATCTTTACCTTGAGTTGAGTTGAGAATAATTGAAGGGTATTGATAAAGGTTCAAGGTTGGGGTTGTTGGGAGAATTGAAAGGCAAAAGAAAAGCATTAAGCTAAGGTGCTGAATGAAAAAGCATGAGAAAAGATAAAAAAGAAAAGAAAAGAAAAGCATGAAAGATGAGCTCAATGCAAAAGTAAAAGAAAAAGGGAAAAGTTCGGAATGAGTAAGATTGGTTGAAAGAGAGTTGGTACTTGAACTATGGATGTTAAATAACTCTCTTAACCCAAGGATTTTGTGATTCAGAAAAACCAATTTTTCTTGTTCGCCCAGCCTCATTATAAGCCTTGAAAAGTCCTTGTGATGGCATGTATGTGTAAGAATGTTGATTGTGTTGGAAAACATGTAGGCTTCTTTATACACCAAGAGGGGGGGTGAATTGGTGATGTTTCAAAAATATGTTCTTTTCGCAATCTTGAAAACAAAGTATAAAGCTTTTTAAACTTTCTTAAAATGCAAGCAATCAGAAAATGTATGTAGCGGAAAAAACGTATTAGACTGCGTTAGAAATAGAGTCGACTGGAATGTAAAGGATAAAGGATAGAGAAATCAAACATAGGTTTTTATACTGGTTCGGTCAACAATGTGTTGAGATTGTTGACAACACAAACTCTATATCACTCTAGTTTTTTATGATGACAACACTTTGCTTAATAACAGTACACATGTTGCAGCATTACATGTTCTTTTGTTGTACTGATTGTTATATCTGCTGAACATGTTTGATGTACTGTGTTGTATGTTCCTATGTTGATTGTTTGTTATATTTGTGGAACATGCTTACATGCTTATGTGCAATGTCAAATGCTTTATCACATATGTTTTACTGCACATTTTTTAAAGTGAAAAACCACAAGCACTTTCATGAACTTATAATTGTGTGACAAAGTTATAATACAATCGACTACATTATTAATGGATTCGACTATGCTAAAATCTTTGTACAGATTTTGAGAGGCAGTGCTCTGTGATGTTTTGAGTTGAAAAGAATTTCAAAGTGTTTTTACATGTGTCAGTCGACTTTGTCTGGTTTACATTCGAATGTGTTTTTGATCTGATTTGGAATTCTGATATGCTATTGCGCTCTAACGGCTATATTTTTAAAAGTTAGTTAAGCATTGATGACTTGGTCAACTGTATTAAATGTGTGTTGATTTTGGTAGACTTAGAGCTCCTATGTTCACTGTGTGTTGTAACTGTAATAATAAAATTGACTGAATTAGTAGCCCATTCGACTGAGAAACAATCTAATTGACAGAAAACTATAAATTGGCTGAACACGAGTTGTTCAGAGACTTTTGATGATCTAACAATTTCATTCTTGTTTCAGATTGAATTCTCTGTGATAACAACTCCAAGAATTCTCCAAGAAGACGGTGGTGATCTTTCTTGAGGGAGATTCAAAGGGAGATAGCTTGCGCATTCATTGTCAGATCAAATACTGCACAAAGAAGCTGCTTTTGGGTTGATCACTTAAGGCTTGGCATCCTTTGAAGATTGTTGCATTTGTTGAGGCTTGGCATCCTGTGAAGACTGCTGGAATTGGAACTGTTATGATACAGGGGTTTCACATTGAGTATTGTTCGACGTGGTGTTCAGATTGCAGAAGAAGGGATTCTTGCTGCAAGTCTGGTTTTTGGTTATTGCAGCTATATTTTGGTTTTGGGTTAGAGAGGAGATTTATATTTTTGACTTTAGGTCTTCTATAAATTCCTTGTTGTAAAAACCGCAACCATTATAATGCATTTGCTTCCTGGGTTGGAAGGACACTAGATGTAGGCATTGTTGGCCGAACCAGTATAAAAATCAGTGTTTGATTTTCTCTATCCCTACACTATTTAATTCCAGTCGAATTTAGTTTTTACGCAGTCAACTACGTTTCTCCGCTGCATATAAATTTTCATTACTTGCATTTCAAGAAAGTTTAAAAAGCTTTGTACTTTTGATAAAAGATTGCGAAAAGATTTTGTTTTTGAAACATCACCAATTCACCCCCCCCCCTCTTGGTGTAAAAACGAAGCCTACCTGTTTTCCAATAATTGGTATCAGAGCTGGTTTTCATAAGATATTTGAAAATTTAGTCGATTCTGTTTTTATCTCATTTGACTATAAAACCTGGGGATGGCTTCCTGGTTTCAAACTTTTGGTGAAGGTGCTTCAACAAACAGACCACCTCTGTTTGCTGGTGAAAATTATCCTTTTTGGAAAATCAGAATGCATATCTTTCTTGAATCGCAAGATAAAGGAATTTTAGATGCCACTTTAAATGGTCCTTTTGTGCCTACAAAACCTTTTACTGAGTGGATTGTTGATGAAATTAGAAAAGCTCAGTATGATGTTAAAGCAGAAATATAATTGCCTCTGCACTGACAATTGATGAATTTTTTAGGATATCTCAATGCAAATCTGCAAAGGAAATGTGGGATGTCTTAGAGGTAACTCATGAAGGCACGGATGAAGTCAAGAGAGCAAGAAAAAACTCCCTGATACAAGAGTATGAATTGGTCAGAATGAAGGCTGGAGAAAACATCTATGATGTGCAGAAACGATTCACTCACATTGTAAATCATCTCATGGCTCTCGGGAAGGTGTTTGATAAGGAAGAGATCAACATCAAGATTTTGAAAAGTCTGAACAGGAATTGGAAACCAAAAGTCACAACAATCTCTGAATCCAAGGATCTTACAACGATGAACATGGCTACCTTGTTTGGCAAGTTACGAGAACATGAATTGGAACTTAGTAGATTGAAGGATGAAGAGGAGATTGAAGAGAAGAAGTCCATTGCTCTGAAAGCTTTGAGCAAGAACAACTCAGAAACAGACATGAATGAAAAAGAATTGATGACCTTGATGGTAAGAAAGTTTAGTCGACTTATCTAAAATGATAGTCAACTATCTAACCATGCAGGTCAAAGCAAAAAGAAGAGCTGCAGTACAAATATTGTCCAGTTCTATGAATGTGGAAAGGAAGGTCACATCAAGCCTGATTGTCCTGACTTATAGCCAAAGCAGAAAGGAAACAAAAGATTCCCTCAAGGTAGAAATATGAAGAGGAAAGGAGCATACATTGCATGGGAAAATTTAGATTCTGAAAGTTCAAGTGATGAAGATGCTGATCAAGACGAGGAACCAAAATATGTCACATGGCTGGAACATCAAGAATTGAAAGTGACATTGATGATGAATTTGAGAATCTGCCTATAGAAGAGAAATATCAGCAACTAATAGGGACATTCAGAAAACTGCATGCTGAAGCAATGCGACTGGAATACAAGGTTAATCGACTAAACTCTGAAAGAAGAGATTAGGAGTATAGAATTAATAACCTTGTTGCTGATAATGGGAAATTAGAAAAAGAATTAAAAGAAGCTTTGTTATTTGCTAAGAATGTTGAAATTAAAACTGTTATAGTAGAAAAAGATTGTGAAAATTGTCCTGCTCATATTGAAAAGATAAGTTACTTCACTAGCACGCTAGCTAAGTTTACTCAAGGTAGAGACAATTTAAATGCTATTTTAAAATCATCTGGCAGGGCAATTTATAGACAAGGAATTGGTTACAAAGCTCAATCTAACAAAACCAATGCTAGGAAATTTACTGATTTAAGTAAACTTGCTAGAAATGCATGTTTCTATTGTAATTGTGTTGGTCATACTATTAGAAATTGCTATTACAGAAATGTTGTTGTTACTAAAGGATAATATGTTTGGATACCAAAGGAACAAGTGATAAGGATTAACGATCATGGACCCAAAGTCAAATGGGTGCCAGCAACCAAATCTTAATTTGTTTTGCAGGATATAAAGTTGATGCAGTGTGATCTCAAGGATGAATCAATTATGGAATACATCAAAAATCTTGAGAATCTACAACTGGAAAATCTGTATCAATTTACTGCATTATAGTTGAACTGCATTAGTTGTTGCTGTGTGATTACATGAATGTATTGTTTGTCTGAATGATTGATTAATTGTGTGTAAAACCCTATTTTTTTTTCTTATGTCACAGTCGACTATGTTAATAATTCATTCGATTAGTAGTTGTACACCCTATCAACTAAAATCCTTAGGTATTCGACTGACTATAGGTTTGCTGATTGTGTCTAAAATTTAAAATTTTAATTTGGTGCGAAAATGAAATTTAAGGTTTCCCTCCAAAATGCTAATATACATATTTCATCAAATCCTCAAGTATCATTGGAACTACATCATAACTACGTTCTCCGAATCATTGTTCTCTCCTTTAAACAATCTCTATTTTTTCTGCTGTCTCTATATACTCAAATGGATTCAAGCTCTGCACAAATGAAACGTGTCAAGACACTAGGACAGAAGTGTTCTAGACGGGTCCCTGAACTAAGTGGATGGATCAGTGATGATGACATACAAGCTAAGTTTCTAGACTGCTGGAAAATGAGAAGTCTGATACCTCACAGATTCTTGAAAGTGAAGTTCTTTAGAGATGAAGTTCTTGAAAGTGAAGTTCTTTAGCCATCAGACATATGATAGATTCGAATGAGTTTTTTGTGAAGTCGATTATATAAATGTTGTTCAATCTTTTTCCCACAAGAAGAAACTCACCAGTTGTCCCGTCGCTGATCAGACAGTATTTGGGCTCAAACGTGATCTTTAGACCTTTATCGCATAGCTGGCTGATGCTGAGCAGATTGTGTTTCAACCCTTCAATAAGTAAAACACTTTTAATTTCATAAGATGAAGGAGTTTTTATTTTACATATACTGATGATTCTTCCTTTGTTGTTATCACCATACATGACATGGCCTGTGGCTTTATAGGAAATATCTGAGAACTTTATAGGATCTCCAGTCATGTGTCTCGAGCAGCCACTATCGAGATACCATGTAGAACTTTTGGACAGTTGTTTCAGAACAGTTTTGATAATTCTGGATTTTTCCATCATAGTCAATTCTTCTTTAGTCTTGGCCTTCCTAGCATCAACTGGACAGCTTTCTTCATCCTTCCTTTTCAGAAACTTTGTAAATTGTTATCCAGCAAGATTGATCTTTGCATTTCTGAACAAGATTCTTCATTTTGATTTGCCTTGTATTCCAAGTTACCTGTTTCAAAATATTCATAGAAACTATTAGTAACAGACTTTGACTTCTTATTGCATGGTGCAGAAACAAAATCAATTTTGAAATCATAAGTCTTTTTTGAATGTGAAATAGAAGCCATCCCCAGGTTTGTATAGTTGAATCAAAGAAACACAAAGTTGACTAGTTTTTTAAATATCTTATGAAAACCAGCTCTGGTGCCAATTGTTGGAAAACAGGTAGGCTTCTTTATACACCAAGAGGGGGGGTGAATTGGTGATGTTTCAAAAATATGTTCTTTTTGCAATCTTGAAAACAAAGTATAAAGCTTTTTAAACATTCTTGAAATGCAAGCAATCAAAAAATGTATGCAGCGGAAAAAACGTAGTAGACTACGTTAGAAATAGAGTCGACTCGAATGTAAACTATAAGGAATAGAGAAAATCAAACACTGATTTTTATACTGGTTCGGCCAACAATGCCTACATCCAGTGTCCTTCCAACCCAGGAAGCAAATGCATTATAATGGTTGCGGTTTTTACAACAAGGAATTTATAGAAGACCTCCACGTCAAAAGTATAAATCTCCTCTCTAACCCAAAACCAAAATGTAGCTGCAGAACAAAACCAGAATTGCAGCAAGAATCCCCTCTTCTGCAATCTGCAACACCACTTTGAACAATCCTCAAAGTGAACTATCCCCCTGTATCACAACAGGTACAATTCCAGCAGTCTTCACAGGATGCCAAGCCTTCAATACGATCAAACAAAAGCACCTTTCTTGTGCAGGTAATGATCAGCAAGTGTAAGCGTACAATGTCTCCTCCATGAATCTTGTTCAAGAAAGATCACCACTGTCTTCTTGGAGAATTCTTGGAGCTAAGAGCAATCTGAAACAAAAAATAAAATTTTTCAGTTCATCAATAGTCTCTGAACAAACCTGTGTTCAGTCTATTTATAGATTTCTGTTATACAGTCAGATTCTCAGTCGAATGTGCTACTAATTCAGTCGACTATATTATAATAGTTATAACAGTTCAGTCAACATAGTACCTCATTGTCAACAAATAACAGAACACATTCAATACAGTTGATCAGGTCATCAATGCTAAACTAACTTTTAAAAATATAGTCGTTAGAGTTCAAGAGCATAACAGAATTCCAAATCAGACAACAGATATAGTCGAATATGTAAAACACGTAGTCGACATCAACCATGTAAAACATTTTGAAGTTCTTTTCTTCTCAAAAATACACATAGCACTGATCCTCAAAATCTGCACAAAGACTTTAGCATAGTCGAATCCATTTATAATGTAATCGACTGTACTAGAACTTTGTCACACAGTTAAAAGTTCATAAAAGTGCTTGTGTTTTTCAGCTTTAAAACATGTGCAGTAAAACATATAAAATGATGAAAAACACATAGCACATAAAGCATATAAACACGTTCCAGATATATATCAACCAATCAGCATAGGAACATGTAACATAGTACACAATCATGTTCAACATATATAACAGTTAATATGCATAAGAACATGTAATAACAGATATAGAAAAACTAGATTGATATAGAAATTGTGTTGTCAACAATCTCAACAGATTGTATTAGATGAAAGGCAATTTTGTTCCATGTGACATGTGAATAGTAGAGGGAAGTGGTGACCTCCTGAAACACTTGAGTGATTGAGTGAAACACTTTGCCTGGAAAGGATTTCTGAAATTCATGATTACATATGTGCTTAGTTGATTGATCATTCATAAGGATAGCATCTGTGGAAGAGTATGTGATTATGTGAACATTTTGTGAGTTGGAATGAAATGAAGCATGTATGCATCTTGATGAAATTCCATTGAAAATGTGAATTGAGTATTTACTTGTTTTGAGAAAATAAGTTTTAAATGTGTTGAACCATTTTGATGATAGGTGAAGAGCTACGTTTTGTTGTGTTTTCTTGAGGACAAGCAAAGTTCTAAGTTTGGGGTTGTGATAACAGTCTAAAAACCGTTATTTTTATATGTGAAATTGATATTAAAACACACCCTTTATGACTTAGAATGAGCTTAAAATCATGCAAAACACTTAAGTTAGGTCACAAGAGAGTCAAAGGTGGTTTTAGAGATATTATGCTTGGTTTTACATTGTTTTGACAGGATATAATGAGAATTGAAGGATGGAAAGTGAAGTAGGAAGAAGTTGGACTTAAGAAGGGATGAAGAAAGGTGCAAAAGAGGAATCGCTCCCACCGCTCAGCGCCAAATCCAGCGCTGAGCGTCAACATTGTGGAATTCAATACGGCAGAATGCTTAAGCGCTAACGTTGTGGGGTGAAAGAAGAATCGTCGCCATCGCTGAGCGCCAGAACCCACCGCTGAGCGCTGAGAACTTCAATTTAATATGGCAGGAGGCTTGGGTGTCAACGCTGAGAGATCCAATAGAGTGTCGCACTTACCGCTGAGCGGTCAAATCTAGCGATGAGCGCTGTAGTTGGGCTTGGGCCAAAATTCTGTAATTTTTCATAGCTTATAAATAGACCCTCAGAACTATTCTAGGGTAATCTTTTGACAGAGAAAGATGACAAAACACCTTCTACCCTCCTTGGAGGAGGCTTTTGGATGCTAAGGCTCCAATTCACCAATTCTAGGGTTTATTCTTCCATTCTTTTCATTAAATCCATATAGTTTCACCATGTCAATGGTGAACTAAACCCTTTATTGTTGGGGAACAATGTAATCTTTGTGAAACTCTCTTATATTGAAATTCCTATTTTATTCATATACTTGTATTATCAATAGTTTGGGTTTTCTTCTCTGTACTTTAAAGCTTGCATTGTTTAACTCATTCAATGTCATGATCTTTGATTTTGTCGATATGGGAACGTACCGGGAAATCTAGAACTGAGAAGAATTCTCTTGATTATGCAATACTGCCTAGGGATAGGAGTAGGACGGTCAATTGCTTTAAGCTTCTGTTATTAATGCATTAGTAATTACTAGGGAGACTAAGGATAGTAAACTAGTAATTATGGTAATAGGCTCATTTCGCCGAGGGATCGGGTTTAGAGTAATTTAGAAAGTTGCATGAACATTGATAATAAAGTGGAATATAATAGGAATAGTAGATATAGGAAGGTGGATTAGGATGAAATTGTAAACCCCAAAACTCCATTCATTCATATTCTTATCTGTCAATTGATTCAACTCTTGCATTTGCATGTTTACTTTCTTTTTTGCATTAAACTCTCAAATTATTATTCTTTCAAGTCAGATGTGGTTAATTCACATGAACGTTTAGGCCACAGAGTCCCTTGGGAAACGATATCTGGACTTACTGTCTATTATTACTTGATACGATCTGGTACACTTGCTAAGGTGTAAACAATATGCCAGTATTGAGCTTGATATAGAAATTGTGCAATCTGAGAACTCTATAGAGTTAGGACTAGATTTTGATCTAACATAGTTTTCTGAGAATTTCAAATGTGATTGTGAATCTAGTTCTTGCTCCATTTGCACTGAAATAAATTTTGTGATACAATCAAATTCCAAAGTCCTGACAGATGCTACTGACTGTGAACTTGATCTTTATGCAAAATTCAAGAAAGCAAGGAAAGATCTCTAGCCTGGTGCCACACACACAACAGCTGCCAGTGGAAGGAGAAATGTTGCTGCAGCAGAGAGCTTGAAAGGAGGAAGGCAAGGAAGCCATGAAAACAATGATGGAGACTCAGCACAGGGGAGCCAAATACAAAAGACCAAAAACAAAAAGCTCTTTCTTGTCCTTTCTTTTAAATAGTAGTTATAGGTCTTTTATAGTAATTAGTATAGTAATAGGTAGTATCATAAATAGTAGGATAGAAAATATGCTCTTTTATATAAAAATTAAAAAAATCAATTTTGACTTGTGGCCTATTTGAATAAATTTTCTTTTTTATTTTTATTGTAGCTTTGTAGTTTTAGTTTTGTTTTTCTAATTTTGTTCTTGTACATTTTTTGCTCTATTGTGTTCAGTTTTCTTGGTTCTATTGTACATATTTCTTGTTAAATTCTAGTTCTGCCGTATGCATTGTTTGTTTCAGTTGTGCTTTCAATTCTTGTATATGTCCATTGGTTATCTGGCATATTTGTTTTGATTTTGTGCTGTTTAGGAGCCTTACCCACTCACACATTGAGGGCAAAGTGCCTCTTAAGTTTGGGGGTGGGAAGGTATAGATTTAAAATTTTGTTTTGTTTGTTCTTATGTAAATAACTCTGTTTAGCATTAGATTTAGTAATAAAATAAGGGAAAAAAAATTTTTCTGAGTAGTTTTTCCCTTTAGTTTGAGGTCCGGTAGTTTATAAATACCTAGTGTAGTCTGTTATTCTTGCTTTAGTCTGTAAATACCTACTTTCATAATCTGTTTTAGTTTAGTTCATTCATTCATTTTTAGCTTAGGATCTTTTACTTGCATTGTTTCTGTTAGAACTTCTTTTAGGATTCCTTTCTTTTCCTTTTCCTAATTTCTTTTCCTTCTTTTAGTTTCTTGTTCTGTTCCATCTTTCTTAGTAGTTGTTTTAGTCTCTTTCCATTTTCTAGGTTATGTTTCAGTTTGTAAATAAAATTGCTTTAAGATTTGCTGGTTTTAAAAATTCTTTTCATTATTAGGTTCTATTTTAGTCTTTAGTTAGCTTCCCCTATTAGGTTCTTTTCATCTTAAATACTGCTTTAAATTTCCTTTCCTTTCTTTTGTCTCTGTTTTGATAGGTATGGGTTTTGCTTAGGTTTTTTATTAGGAATTGTAGAGATTCTTTGTTTAGGTTATTTTCTTTCCTCTTTTGTTGTTTCCTTTCTAGACTTGTAATTAGGATTTGTTAGGTTGATATCATTTTGTTTTAGGTATCTTTTGCTTCTTACATTTAGGTTATATTCTTTTCCGTTTGTTATGTTACTTTGTAGAGTTTTAGTTTAGGATCTTCCAAGTTACATAATATTTTGTTGAAGTCTGTGTATATTGTAAATAGCTTTAGGCAATTTTGTTTAGGTATTTCTAGATTCTGTTTCACATTTTACTTAACTTTTTGTTGATTTGCTTAACTTTTTAGCTTTGTTTCTTTAGGATTGATTGCCAATAGTGTCTTTAGCTCTAGATTTAAGTAGATGTAGCTCTAGCAGTAGTTTTTGCAATTAGTTCAGCCCATATAAGCAGTTTTTGCATGATAGAGAGTAGCAAGTTTAATTTTGACAAATCTTTAACCTTAGAGAGTTTTGGGCCAAATTTTTTTATTTCTAGTGTGATTGCATGTATAGCCATAGTTCTGACTTTGCATTGATTCTCTTTTAGTGTGCTTGATCTTGGTAGAACTTTAGATATGATCTAGGCCTTCTTTCTTCTTCCCATTCACAATTCTTTCTGTTGTACCCTCATTTGAGCCATAGCATTTTCTTTGTTTTCCATCCATTATAAACCATTTCCCCCATCAATAAGCAACCTTGAGAGATTTGTGAGAAGTTGATAACAGTCTAAAAACCGTTATTCTTATACATTAATTTGATATCAAAACACAACCTTTATGACTTAGAATTAGCTTGAAATCATGCATTTTGTTTAAGTTAGTGAACAAAAGAGCCAAAAGTATTTTTAGAGATATTATTCTTGGTTTTACATTATTTTGACAGGATTTTACGAGAATTGAATGATAAAGATGAAGAAAGAAGGACTTGGAATAGAAAAAGGGCAAGAAAAGATGAAAAAGAGGTGTCGCGACCACCGCCCAGCGCTAACCCAGCGCTGGACGTCCAAGACACAGACTGCTGAGCGTCAGTAAGCGCTGAGCGTCCAGTGTTTCCACCTTTGAGCGTTAGCTAGCGCTGAGCGCGTAAACGAATGGGCCTAGGCCGAATTTCTGTTACTTTTTTGGCTTATAAATAGACCCAGTGCGATTCCAGAAGTAATCTTTTGGCACTCCTTGGAGGTGATTTTTGGATGCGGGAGCTCCGAATCACCAATTCTAGGGTTTATTCTTCCATTCTTTTCATTAATTCCATCTAGTTTCACCATGTCCATGGTGAACTAAACCCTTTGTTGTTGGGGAACAATGTACTCTTTTGAAACTCTCTTAGATTGAAATTCTTGTTTTATTCACATGCTTGTATTATCAATAGTTTGGGTTTTCTTATCCGATTATCATGCTTGCATCGTTTAACTCATTCGGTGTATTGATCCTTGATTTTGTCGATACAGGAACGTACGGGAAGTCTCAAACTCATAGGAATTCTCTTGGTTAAGCAATACTACCTAGGAATAGGAGTAGGATGGCCAATTACTTTAAACTTCTGTTTATCATGCGTTATTGATTACTTAGGGAGAGTAGGAATGGTAAACTAGTAATTGATAATAGGCTCTCTTCGCCGAGGAATCGGGTTTTGAGTAGATTAGATAGCTGCATGACATTGATAATAAAGCGAATTTAGCAAGAATAGAAGATATAGGAGAGTGGATAAAGATGAAATTGTAAACCCCAACAACTCCATTAATTCATAGTGTTCTTTGCCAACTGATTCAAATTTGCATTTACATGTCTAAATTTTGTTTTTTCATAAACCTTACAAATTATTTTTCTTTCAAGTCTTATAAAATCAATTCGCACGAACGTCTAGGCCATTAAGTCCTTTGGGAGAACAATACTCGGTCTTACCGTTTATATTATTTGATAACGATCTGGTACACTTGCCAGGGGCTTAACAGAAGTATGGATAATTTAGAAATCAAAAAGCAGAAAAAGAGTGAGGCCAGAGGTGAAGTTGAGAAGAAAAAGAGCTCTAAAAAAATCTGACTTGAAAAGAGAAGAAAAAGGTCTGGAAAAGAGAAAAAGAGAAAATTGATTGATAAAAAGACCTGGAAAAAGAAATTATCAAAAAGAGGGAAAATCAGAAGAAAAAAATATATAGATTCTGGCCAAGCAAAAATGATATACCTGCATTGAGAGTCCTAGTGATTTAGAGTTATCTTGATTCAAGCTTTTTCCATTCTCCATTACATTGCAAGCCATGAAAGTCCTAGTGATTTAGAGTTATCTTGATTCAAGCAGTGTCAATTAGAATTTTTTCAAAATTGAGAAATGTGGTCTATCATGTTATGTGGAGTGAAACACATGCTAACCTAAACAGTTAAGTGAATCTGAGAGAGGCACCTTATCCTGTGAGGTTGAAATTGGGCTGTTACTTCTTTGAATTGTAATTTTCTACTTGTCTTGGTTGATTCTGATTGTTCTTTGCTTGCTAGAGTTGCTGAAACTTGGGTTTGGAGTGAATGATTCTGATTGTGCACTTCTGATTAGAGAAATTGGCTAGTTGTTGTGTAAATTAGTAGTGTTGAGTTAATTATGATAAGTCTTGTGTACCTTGTGTTCTTTTGAGTCTTGTCCTTTGTGGATTAAGTCTTTTGTTTTTTTCTTTTGCTTTTTAGTTTGTCCCTGCCCAAGAGGGCAGTTGTTTAAATGTGGGGGTGTGATAACTCTCAATATTTTCATATTTTTCTATGTTTAGAAATACTTGTTAGTGTATTTTAGTTTTTAATTGTTTAGAATTAGGATAGTTTTAGGATATTTCTTTAAATTTGTAGTTTTGTAAATTTGTAGTTAAAATTAGGTTTTTAAGAGTAATTGTTTTTAATAAATGAGAAATTAGTATTTTTGGAAAATCTTTTAATAAAAAAAATTATTTTCTTTATTTTTGCTTAAATAGGTTTTATTTGCTAAATACCTCTTGATTTTAATGTTAATCAGCCCTTACTTAATTGTCTTTATGTGCAGAAGAAATTATGTTGGGCCACTACTTCAATACTGGAATGAAGCTGTTGTGTTGCTGGAAATAGATTGGGCAGAGAACTAATAGGCTGAAGCGGATATGTTTAATATTTGGGTTGCTGCTAGTTAAAGGAAAACGCTTTGGAATGCTGCTGCTAATTCTTTGCTGGGCCATTTGGTATGAGTTGCAAAGTTGTTGCCACCATTGGGGTGAATTGAAAAACACTTGTGCTGATTGGAAGCAAATAGGCCAACACTGGCACTGATTGCACATGGGATTGGGCTGCTAGTATGAATGGGCTTAAGTAATGCGGCATCGTTTTGAGGTTTCAGCTGCAGCTTTTGGGGGGTCAAGTTTCGAGAGCCTCATTTTCCCATTTGCAAGCCTCGAGATAGGGCAGAGAACGTGAAAGCGAGAAGAAGAAAGAGGAGCTCGTGCCACTGACTGGAGTTGACCGCTAATGATGATTGGATGGTCAGAGAGGAAGATAGAAGAAGATGAACAAATACCGTTCGATAAAAGAAGCGCCAACTATCAAGGTTTCCCTTTTCTTTGTTCTAGTTTTCTGACCCTATATAAATGGATGTAAATAGTTTTTGAAAGTGAGAATCGCGAGAGGGTGACAGACTCCGCGAACGACTATGTGTGGTGGAGGGTGACAGACTCCACCCAAGAGTTCTGCGTAGAGAGCGAGAACGTGGCGGGTGACAGACGTCGCGCATAGGGCTAGAGTTCGATGCAATAGCTTTAGGTTTATTGCTTTTATAGATTAGAGTTTATCCTTCGCTGGAATGTCGCTGAGGTGCTCGCGTGAGGGACAGACCGTGAGCAGTTTGGTGATTCTGGTACCTTATTGTAGTTCTTTTGTTCATTGTAATGAAGATTTTGATGTCCTTTTGAGTTCTTGTTGCATTGAGATACGTGTGAGGAACTACAGTTTTTAAATGTCTCCAGTATAAAAATTTTACTTGGATATCTTCATCACTTATCCATCCAGATGGGTTTGCGTTTCTTGTAACCCAGGCAACCTTCTCTTTTCTTCTTGATGATGATGATGAAGAAGCCATGTCTTAATAGAATTCTCGGAACGTCTTTCACAATCTAGTAGTTTTTAACTTCTCAACTTCTCTAGTTTAAAAATACAAACGATATGTCAAATTCTATTGGGCTTTGACGTATAAATTGACAAAAAACACATGTTATACGTCGAATATTTTGGAAATTCGACGTTTTCTTATTCAGCCTCCCGCCCTTTTATTTCCTTTTTTTCATTTTAACCGCCCATAACCTCCCGTTACCCCCCGCCCTTTTATTTCCTTTTTGATGTTATACGTCGAATATTTTGCATATTCGACGTTTTCTTGTTCAGCCTCCCGCCCTTTTGTTTCCTTTTTTTCCTTTAAACCGCCCATAACCTCTTGTTACCCTCGTCCTTTTGTTTCCTTTTTTCATTTAAATCGCACATAACCTCCCGTTACCATTATATTTTAAGATAAGATTTACATATTTTTTTTTACATTTTTAATTTATTAATTTGTGTAAATTTATCTTGTAATATTTACAAATTATAAAATATAAGAAAGATTTGTCGATGAAATTTAAAGAGAATAAAAATTTATTTTTTTAAAATATTATTTCACTTTCATATTAATAATAATAATAATAATAATAATAATTTATGAGAATTCAGTTTTAGTTATATATCACAATAATTAAAATCATAATAAATATTATTATATTATTAAAAGTTATGTGAAATGAACGTTTTTTTAAATCCGAACTAAAAGATAGGTATGATTATATTAAAAAACTTTAATTGATTTTTAATTTCTAATTTAACGATGGAAAATTTTGTCCATGAGACGTTGATATGTAGCTCCCATGTTTTTCAAACCGAACGGCATTACTTCGTAACAATAATTTGCGCGTTCGATTATGAAGGATATTTTTTCCTGGTCGGAAATATACATCAGAATCTGGGAGTATCCTGAATACGCTTCGAGAAAACTTAGCACGACGTGCCATGAGGCCCCATCTACCAACCAATCGATACTTGGTAGGGGTAGGAGTCTTTCGGGCATGCTTTGTTAAGATCGGTGAAGTCAACACACATTCTCCACTGACCGTTCGATTTTTTCACCATGACCACATTCGCCAGCCACGTTTTATAAGTTATCTCCCTGCTGAATTCAGCTTTGAGCAACTTGGTAACCTTCGCTTGTATGGCTTCTCTTTTTTCTTCCCCGAATCTTCGCTTCTTTTGTGCAACTGGTCTTGCTTCGTTGAATATAGACATTTTGTGCGTCATGACGCTTGGATGGATTCCTGGCATGTCCGCAGCTCCCCAAGCGAATAGATCGGCATTGGCTTTCAGCATTTCGGCCAAATCGTGTTCGTCGTTCAGTTCCAGACCGGCTCCGATGGTGGTTGTCTAGGTCTCTTCTTTTCCCAATACGAACGGTTTTACTTCTCCCTGTGGTTGCATGCGGTCATCTGTATTGGTTCTAGGGTCTAGGTCGACTGTTGTTGTTTTCGCTTCCTTGAACTTCTTTTGTGGGACGTAGGGCACAACCTTTAGACCGAAAATGTAGCATTGTCGCGCGGTTCGCTGATCGGCCCTCACTGTGCAAATAGCGTCCCTTTCTGATGGGAACTTCATTGCCAAGTGGGGGTGGATACGATAGCTCTGAAAGCATTTAAGCAAGGTCGACCGAGGAGGGCGTTGTAGGAGGTGTTAGCCTCCACCAGCAAGAACCTTATTCTCATTTCTTCTGCCTCTTTTCCTGCTCCCAACCGGGTTATGAGGTCAAGGTATCCCCGAGTATCGACTCTTTCTCCTGCGAACCTCACAATCTGCTATTAAACGGGGCTATGATGTCTTTAGAGAGGTCCAATTTTAAGAACGTGGCCTAACACCTTATTGACATCGTAGAGGGCTATCTGGGCAGTGATGACCATAGGGTCATCTTGGTCAGGATCAAGGGCATGAAAATCTGCATTAGTAAAAGTGATGTCTGGCATGGACAATAGTTGTCGATTTACCGCGTGTACGCTTTTCAAGTTCCTTAGATGTCTTTTGTGAGCAGAAGATGAGGGTCTTCCCCCGGCGAAACCTCAAGATATGGTATCGATCCAGCCTCGAATCGGTCTGTCCCGGTCATGCTCGCGGCTGCGGCTTCAAGACCGCCACATGTTCCGATCATCCCTGTAACGTGAACGTTCAAAACTTCTTTGAGAATTTTCCCTTCTAAGAGGACTTTTTGCTCGGGCCGCTTCTTGCTTGACGTATTTTTGAAGATAACCCGCCCGAATAAGTCTTTCGATCTCATCTTATAGTTGGGCGCAATCTTCCATGTTGTGGCCACGATTTTCGTGGAATCGGCAGCTTTTAGTTTCGTTTGCGTTTCTGGGTGAGGGCCTCTTCTTGGTTGTGAGGAGTTCAGTATGCAGGGCTTCTTCTAGTACTTTTGCCCATGGCATGTTGAGAGCTATATAGCGCTCGTATCTGGCCCCCCAAGGGAGCTCCTTTTGGGGAGGTTTGTCTCCCTAGTTGTCGTTTGGAGGTCGTTTCCCCTCCTTCTTATTCCCGTTCGCGAGGATTTCCTGTTGTTTTTTCTTTGAATTTCTCAAGTCCTCCATATGGATGAACTTGGTCATCTTCCCCTGAATTTCTTCCATTGTTGCGGGCGGTTCGGCGTATGGATACTCGACAACATAACCTGGTTTCAGATAGTTGGGAAAGTTGTTGATTAATAAACGTGTGATTCACGTCTTTCACGCGTCGTGTTGCTTCATTATATCTTTGCATGAATGCCCTCAAGGTTTCGTCCTTCTCCTGTTTGATGTTTATCAGCTCGGCCAGAGTTACCTCCTACCTTCGGTTGGCAGCATATTGTCTCCTGAAAATAGTGGTTATAGTAGCGAAACAATCCACCGAATTCGCAGGGAGGGTGTGGTACCACTCTAGTGCTTCGTCCTTCAAAGATAGGGAAAAGGCCCTACATTTGACTGGATCACTGTTGGTGTAGAAAGCCATTGAATCAATGAAGTTTCGGATGTGATTATCCAGATCCGTGGAGCCATCAAATCTTTCCACTGTTGGAGGAGGTCGCTCGGGCATCAAAGGTTGCATAACGGCTTTAGTGAATGGTAACAAATTGGGAGTTCGAATGGTTTGAAGGGGCGTAGGCTCAATGTGAACGGTTCACCCCCCATTCTGACTACCCTCATTGTTCCTGTTGGATGCGTACATTTCAGGGGAGGTCGTTGCCCCCTCAATGTCGCGATTTCTTCGGCTTGTTTTCGTTGAAGTTCTTGCTGCTCGCATATAGTTTGAGCTTGTTCCTCCATTTGGGCCACCTATGCTTATATTTGGGCCTGTAGTTCTCTGATTAGGTCTTTGATGCTACTGTTTTCCATGTTCCTCGTGGTCACCATTGGGAATCTTCAAATCTATGGGCCTCACGGTAGGCACCAAAATGTTTCGGTATAAATTTTGTGGGATCGAGAGTATTAATTAATGACAGTATTGTAGATGTAACATATCATAATTAATGGGCACCAAAATATATATATAAAGATACAAATTTTATAGTGTAACATATCATAAAATACAACAAAAGGATTAGGAAAGTATTCCTGATTTTTTTTATAATTACACCCAAGCACTCATTTGACACAAAATATTAATATTTTAATTAGATATTTTTAATTTAAAATACTAATACATACTATTATATTATTAAAATGGAGTGAGTGTCAAACCAATATTTTCAATTGTTTCGGGTGTAGGATCGAGTATTTCCATAGAATACACATTTACATTTTACTCATTTTTTGTTCAGGTAAATTTATATGTCCTTTAGTCGAAGTTGTTCCTTCCCAACGATCCAAACTGCCCGAGATATCATTCAAAGCAATCCAATGCTTAAGTTAGTAAATAATTCGAATGAGAGTCAGAGCAAAGTCTTAAATTCATAATTTTTGAGATAGGCCTAGGATTATTAAAACCCTAATCATAGCATAATCTTGTCTCATTATCTACTAATTAATAGTTACCCTTAATCTTGGTTTGCAACAATTCTTTAAAAATGTTCATTGTTAAGGGAATTCATTCAGTTTCTACTTAAGTCTGACCGCTTGGCTCTTATCTTGTTTGTCTAAATTTCATAGATTTAGATATATATATATATATATATATATATATATATATATATATATATAAATATGACCGATCACTAGTTCTTAGTGACTCTTTCCACATGGTCTTAATTATATGACTGTCTAATCTTATAATACATCTCAATTAATTAAGCATATAAGAAATAATGTGCATTTATATAGTTATACAAGAAGCCAACCAAAGAATTGTATTAAGTTATAACTTTAAAGCATGACACCTTTTCATAAACATGTGGTTAGTTTAAAAATATATAGTCTTTTATCCCTTTTAATAATGTTATGTACAAAATAATATATGAAATTGGATAAAAAAATTAATGTATATTGAATGTTACATAGTGAACATTTAATGTGTTTATAAAAAAGCATTTAATATTTTTATGTGTTTGAATGTAGTAGAGATAAAAAGAAAAAGCTAAAGGATGCAAAACTGAATAATGGTTTCAAATAGATTTCTAACAATTATTTTATTAATAAAAGATCTAATAAAGTAGAAAGATTGACAAAAATTTTACAACAAGAATAAGAACAAACTCTAATAATTTTAAGCAATCCTTAACGTTTGTTTTTTCACGAAGAATGTTGTTTGTGTTCATAGAAAATTAGAAGAGTGTAGTTTAGGACTTTATTATCTTTTAATAACCGAAATCCATGATTCTAATATTAGTCTACATTAGTAGAATCTCAATTATTATATTGATCATGAACTAGATGTAGTTTGAGTTCTTTAGACGATTTAGTATAATAATAAATTACATAATAGCACTATTTTATTTTCTATAATTCTCATAAAATTCTTTGTATAAGAGAAGGAGTGACTATAAATAGTTACATAAAACACTCTTGACCAAAATTTTAATTCTAAAAATAAAAAATTTATAATTTTATAATTTTTATTTGTTGAAAAACTAATAAACGAAAAACAATCTAAATTAGTATGTTTGAACTAATATTAACAAGACTACTATTGATCGAATAATAACTCTTTAACAAAGCATAGTTTCGCGTCAATAATAAACATATAAGTAATTATGAATCGTCAAGAGTTTCAAGTCTAACAAAAAAATGTCAAAGTCATTATGAATAACCATGTTGTAAATTTAACCCATACATTGTGATTGTAAATTTAACGCATTAGTTATTGTAGAAATTTGGCTTTACTTCATAGTAAGAAATTTAACCAATTTTATACTCTAATTAGTTTTTTAATTTATTAACAATTTTAATTTTTTTTAAATCTTTTAACTAGTTGAATCACTTATAATATATAAATTTGATGGAACAAATCTCGACATCACTAATTGATATAAATTAATGGGGATTCAAAACACAATTTATATAAAAATACACTAGTTACTTCATTAGATTCTTACATGAATCATTACATTAAAAATATCACTGTCAAGTCATTTATTAACATTGTTACATGACGATTAAAAAATAAGTCTAATAATTGATATATTTTTCAGAAAAGTATTAAACTCCTAACTTTTTTTATGACTAATATTAATATTAGAACATATATTAAGAAATTAAAAAATGTACCTTTTATTAGGAAGTGGAAAACGCATTCTTTATTATTTCTAACCCATTTCCATAAAATTCAAAACAAAATATTCTTTTCACATTTTAATAAGAGCCTTTGGGTAGCAAAAATTGTTGTTTTATTTTCAATAATATATTTTTCTTTTTCTCAGTTCTCTATTGAAGTTGCCATCTTTTGGTCTTCTGAACACTGTAACTAATACCAAACTATTCTGCTGCCTCCATCCCTTACAGTCTATGCAGAGCTTCCCAAATTCCAACCAAGTCTGAGAGGTAAGATGTCACTCTCACCTCACACCCTTTCTCTCTCCGATGTGTGACTTTCAGAGCCAACATTAATGTGCTTAATTAACCATTCAAACGGCTTAAGTTTGGATCAAAGAACCTCTTTGTTACGTATTCGTCTTTTCTCCTTCGGTAGAATGTCAACTTTATACCACTTCTGTTGAATGTCGGTGCCAATGGTTTGTTGTTTGTGCACTTTGTTACTAAATTTTGACTTTGGTTTATTTGTTTTATGTTGTTTTATGTTGTTTTGGTCAGAGGGTAGACAATCTGGAGGTGATACTTCTTTGTCTGAAGTGACACTTGTTTGGATAGTTTCCCAGTATTTTGTTTCAGTGTGCTGTTATTCACTTCTACCCCTCCATTTCATTCAGCAAAGCACTGTAATGGCTCAACAGGTACCTTTTCCCTTCTCTCACACACGCAATACACTCATAAGTTGCATACTCATATTGATGTTATTAAGTGGGGTGCTTTGAAATGATTTCGAGGGGTTTTTTTGAGGCAGCTTGTATACCAGATTCAGTTTTTGGTTTTCAATTTCAAATTTGGAGGGTGATAGGGTTGTTGTTGTCGTTGCTGATGATGCAGGAAGAAGGGTGGCCTTTGGGATTGAGATTCTTGAATTCTAGACTTGGGCTGGTGAGAAATGGTTCTGGGTCAGCCTCTTTCAGCACTGTGCTCACTGCTTCTCATACCCCTTCAACTGATTCTTCCTCAGATCTTGACACAGAGGTTCGAAATCTTATTTGAACTAAAATTCAAGAACATAAATTGTTGTTACGGTACAATGTGCTTTAGATCCTCAATTTCCAGTCAAAGTTTATCTTAGTGTGGTTGTTTTTGTCGTTAAATTTCTGATAATGGATACATTTTATTTTTGCTTCGTGGAACGTGGAATAGTAGGAGGCACAAAATTGAAGGGTAAAACGTTTTTTGTCATTATTATTGATTATTGATATTATCAATTATTAATGCAAGACAGCGTTGTGACGACCCTTTTGTTTCATTGATACCATTGCTACTTACTGCTACCTGTTCCTTTGTCCTAAGCTGCTGTGACCTTCCTAGCATGTTGTCATGTCTTTGTTTTTTTGTTTTTGTGGTTTCATTTTGTATTTTTACTACTATGATGGCAGCATTTTAATTCTTTTGGGTATTATTTATAAAAGTGTCCTTAGTCACAGACAGAGACATCTCAAATATTTTGTATGTATATGTATATTTCTTGATATAACTTTTTTGGTACGAAATAATGACTGTTTCACATCCTGCAATGGTTAATCAAGTTTGATTGTGACTCTTGCTCTTCTCAGCTTCACACAGCAACGTTCCCTTTTCGGATCTTGAACCATTGCCCATTCAGCTCGTTTTAACATTGACACGCTTTACTCTTTCATGCTTGTTAGAACACTGGCTTTTGACTATGTACTTTGTGTATATTTCACTGACGAAGATGAAGCTTTTTAATTTTTGAACTAGTCCAAGCCACAAAAATGAATAGCAAAAAGAAACTCCGTGTAATGAGCATGCCCATAAAGCTTCGGATTTCTTCCCCTGTCGGTCTCTTTTGGATCCTTCGCTTCTTTTGTGTGTTTATAATTGCTTGACGCTAATGGGGTCCATGCCATGGCCTAGCACATAATTGTTTGACAGAGAGTGACGTTGATTTCACTTTAATTGCCATTTTGTTGGTATACTGTTTGTCATTTTGAGATCAATCGGAAGCACGCTTCGTTGAAATTTGATTCTTTTATTAGAGGGATTGGAGAAAAAAAAAGTTAAAATACATAACATCACCCTTGAACAGTGTCAGAAAGGGACAATCATAATGTAAAGCAGATCAAACACAGAAGACTGTATGAGTAACATTTTTCATAGATGCTTCTTTAGTAATGATTGAGATAGCCTTTGGCATAATGATATCGGGTTAAGGATTCAAATCTCGGAAATAGTCTCTTAGGGAATAAAACTGTGCACATTTAGCCTCCCATTCATTACTCTTTTTTTGTTTTTTTCTATCATGTGAATGAATGTGAATTGAAATTTACTTGTTTATAGAAGTATTCATGATCAAGCCATTTTACCTGACTCATTTGACATGGCTTGCTATAGTCCACTGGATCATTCTTCCGTGACAACAGCATTACACTTGGCAGCCTCATTGGTATTTCTAGCTTCTTAGAACTCTCAGGCAGATCAACAAGAGGAAGAATGGTGGAACCCTCGAAGGACAGCAAAAGAATTCACAAGCTGAAGCCTTGGTTGTTTTCACTTTGTTCAAGGCTAAGTACTGATGCAGTAAGTGGGAATGATGCCCCCTCTCTTGGTCACTACCTTGAAGCTGAGAGAAGAGCAGCGAGTACATACAGAAGGAACCAGTGTCCTACGACTTATGGACCCAATGTTTTCTCCCCTACTCAAGATTCAACCTCACTATTAGTGGTTAGCCAAACTGATCATTGGCCATCTGCTTCATTGGGTGATGATGGTGGACATTAGCATGATCATAACAGTGAACTAGAAGAGTGATGGATAAGGAACAACAATAGTTTTCTCTTGTTTGTGTGGATATTTCAACATGTGATGATCCCTTGTTATTGATTTATATTTCATTTAGAGGTGACGGAGTTCTTTATCTGCTTCAGGAGATTCTCCTGTTTGGTAATTAAATTTCAAGACTTTAGGATGATCTGTTCGTACTCCATTCTCCCCCATATAGTCTCCAGTTCTTTATGTAGTAATACAACAATAAATACATGCTGCAGACCATAAATTTGAACTATTAAAGCCTCTTTAAGTTACTGAAGTTGCATACCATTCTGGTGTGGAAGAAGCTATTATATAGTGGTTTGGGTGTTTGTTTCTATATTGGTGGGGATCACCACTTATTTTTAGCATGTCAAGTCCTTTTTCCTTTATTGCAATGGGAAATCACATCTCAGGTCATGCGAAAGTACTTCACATGAAAAATAAAGTAAAATGAAGTTTGGTGACTTCCTGGTTGAGTCTCCGTCCAGACTAAAATAAAAATGTTTGAGATTAATCAAAACAAGTTTTCACTTTTCCATCAGATGTTCACTATTCAAATGATGTGAAACCAATTACTATGTTTACCATTGTTAAAGCCGTAAAGAAACTTACCTTTAACTCTTGCATACTATATATTTCATATTTGGGGGAACAATACACAACCGTTCTGTCCTCCATCTCCAAGAATCAGATTTCAGAAATCAAAACTCAAACCGATTACAAACTATTGTCTCTCATGATCTTAATGATCTTTGAACAATTGAAACAAAATGAATACAAGAACCCAATATAGGCAGCCATTCCAAGTAATTAAAATCATCATTCATATCAAATTCCCTGCCGGCTTGCAATCAAAATAACGACTGACAATTATCAAGCCTCAAGAAACCTCCCACTGTTTTTCATCTGCAATTTTCCCAGAATTGCGGCCGGCAATCCTTCCAAATGAGGCCGACAAGCTCTTGAAGCTGCTGCTTCCTTCACTGAAATTTGATTTACGGGATCTCCTTGGCTTCATAGGACTAGATTCCACTTCGGTATCACAGCTCTTGTTAATCTTAGCAACTAGTAATTGAATAATGGCACCACGGCAAAATGGACAAGCTGGTCCAGAAAGGGAAGCAGTAGCAGGATCAGGCTTCTTGTGACAGCATAGTGCTAGGGTGCAATGAGCACACATTTGATGGCCACAGGGTCTGACCTCAATTGTGCACACTTGGTCAAAGCATATGCAACATAACTCCATATCGTCGGCCTACATGAAAAGAAATAACAAAGAAATATATAATTTATCATCTTTTAAAGACAAAATGTCCATTCCATGTTTCCAGAGAAACAATTGATTACACTCATGCATTGGCAAGAGATACTAATGAGACTATTGCATTATAAATCCTGAGTCTCGGAATGAAGCATTACTAGGGAAAAAATACTGAGATGAAATAGTAGTGTTAATGTTATTGTGTCCTAAAGAACATTCTTGGCACCTCTACCAAAGCATAATCTTTAACCATACTAAACTGCAAAATACATTTAAGTAAAACCACTAGTCTAAATCCTACAGCCGTCAAGAAAGGAAGATGTTGTACCTCAGAGGCCATATTACTGTCTCCACTCTCAGAATGCAGTGGGGATGGGGGCATGTCAACCTCCTTAA
Organism: Vigna reflexopilosa; assembly: GCA_027742785.1. Classification (NCBI taxonomy): domain Eukaryota; kingdom Viridiplantae; phylum Streptophyta; class Magnoliopsida; order Fabales; family Fabaceae; genus Vigna; species Vigna reflexopilosa. The sequence continues at coordinate 29,662,274 of CM050914.1, read as the reverse complement.
GTATGGCCTTTTCCCTCTCCCTGTTAGCTTCAAGCAAGGCTTTCTCCAGTAAGGCCTTTGCTTCTTGACTGAGCTCACTGATGAACTTTAACGGGGATGGCCAAACAAGTGGTGCAGCTGATGAAGGATCCAGCAGGGCAGCACATGCCTTATGCTTGTGCTTCAGGGCCACTGAAAACGGTATTTTTCTGAAAAAGAATATTTAAGGCAGGTCTAAACAGATTTGCTTGTAATGAATAAAACATCCAGAAACTCTTTTTGGAATTATAGAATGGACAGAAAAGAGGCTGAAGAAAATTCTCTGTTGACATTAACTGAGGAAAAACAAAAAATTTATTTCTCTTAAAGTATCTAGGCGCACAACATAGATTTCAAGCACAAATTATAGTAAAAACTAGTCCCTAAATAAGGTAATATTTTTCAATTTTCATAAATGAATTTGTGAAGTTCAGTTTTTTTGCGTAAATATCCCGTTCAGAGACTTAAAAATCATTTCTTAATCAACAAAACAAACTTCAAAATTTCATTCAGTTAAGAAATTTACTTTTTAGTACATGTAATCATCCCAGTAAGATATTTGTAAGTATGTAAATATGTAACATAATCAAAATTAACATGTCAATATTGTTATTTCAAAAGGAAGAAAATAACTGTCACGACCAAATTATCATATTTATTAGATGTTCAATTTGAAAAGCACTGCAAAACTTTTGGAAGTACCCATTTCAACAAGGGTTGGAGGTACCAAAAAATTAGTTAGGAATCTAAAAATTAGATGTGCATATGAAGAAACTTCGCACTATATACTGATAATTCATGAGTGATCCTTCAAGTCTTTTCCATATTTTCAATGGTGATCTATACTGACAACTATAATAGACCTTTAAACTGTAAATAGCATTTACTTACCCAGAAGAATCTAATTGAAGTCTATCTGCTCCATAAGCAAGCAACATCCGAACACAGTCCAAAGAACCACCACGGGCAGCCATATGCAGTGGTGTGCTTCCAGGGTAACTGCACATGTTACTTTCATCAATCTGAATGAAAAGCCATCAAAACTCATACAAGAATGACTAATGCATAACTTTTAAGACAATTACCCATATCCACCGGTTGAAGCACAAACAAGAGCACCATTGTCAAGAAGGGCATGAAGACATTCAGACCGTCTGTGGCGAGCTGCAAGATGCAGAGGGGTAGCACCATTTCCGTCTCTTATGTTGACGAATCTTGCAAATCCCCTGACAATTCCATCCAAGAATTAAGCATCAACATTCATGCTTGTATGTGCTTTATGACTAGTGTGTGTATAAACAGAGGAAGAGAGAAGAAAATTGTATGTCTAACCAAGAATCTGCAACAGGTGTGGAATGAGCAGCAGAAAGAATAGCCTTAAGGCAATCTATATGACCATAATAAGCAGCATAATGCAAGCAAGTTCTCCGACGTACAGAATCAAACATCAATATCTGAAATATTAAAAGCACAAACCATTTTCATCAGCCTAACTAGGAGAAAATCATAATCCACTATTCTCAAAATTACAGCAATTCCAAACATTCTATTAGAAAATCTAAACGAAACAAAAAGTATAACATACATTTGCTCCGGCATGGATAAGCTTCTCAACACAGCCAGTCTTTCCATGCATCACAGCCAACATCAACGGGGTCTACACACAAAGAAAAAAACAAATCAGAAATACAATTTTAGTATCTAATAAAACTAAACAAGGGTACAACCTTAGTTTGAAACTCACAAAAGTAGAGACTAGTACTCTCTGTAACCAAACTCCCTATAGACACTTACAAAATATAAACATATAAGAAAGAAAATAACTGAGTTTATCTGATAAACTAAAATAACCTTTGAAGAATTTGAATGAGAAAACTTTGTATAGATTAATTTTGAAATTAAAAAACTCAACTCATTTTAAATTCTTATTTTCTTCTTTTACAAATGTCCATAATGTTTATCTTAAAGCTTAAGAGTTGCAGTTACAGATAAACACAGACAAGAGAAGCACCTGCTTCTGGCGATTCAATATGTCAACATTGGAAGACCTGTCCAACAACATGGAAAGAACCTGCTCAAAAACCAAAAACAGCACCATGATCAAAACACATAAAAAGACATAGCAACAGAAGCAGAGATACCAGCATTCAAATCCAAGAGAACAACCTCGATCCGACCATTGGCAGCAGCTACATGCAGCGGCGAGAGCCTATCATGGCCAGTGGTGAGTTCCAGCACAGTCGGGTCTTCCTCCACCATGGTCTCAACAACCTCCAATTCTCCGCTAGCAAGGGCAGGGAACACACCATGGTCCTCATGCTGCTGCACGCAACTCAGCCTCTGACCCATTTCCTCGATCACCACTTCGCGCTGAGAGAGGTGGCCGGAAACCGCCCCACGCGCCGCCTCCCACGGTGGTGACGTGGAAGTGTGTCTGGTTCAACTCTGAGGGTGATAGATAATAATCTCAGTGTTGGAGTCTTCTTGGAGTTTGGACTGCCCGTTCAGATTTCGGGCAGCTTGACCATACGCGTATAAAAGTTTCGGGCAGTCACCGGATATTTAGGCAGAATTAATATTAAAAGTTTGGTTCATTGTTTCTTCTACAAACACTCTTTGGAAAGCGTGCAAATTCTGTATCAATATTTTACTACTAAACTGAAAAATATCTTCTATGTTAATAAATTATATTCTAAAACTGAATTAAGTTTTGCATGTTATATGTTACGAGAGTAAGATTTGAATTTTATAAGATATGTATATTAAATATAACATAAAATTAAGATTTTTTAAGTTATAAAAAATAAAAGCATCAATAAAATTATATACATTAGTCAATATATAAATGTAGTGCATATTTTGTGTGTTGTATATGACTTTTTAATATTTCTTTTTTGTTTATATAAAAGCCAAAGTATTCCTCCAATATGATGGTAGAAAATAAAAATTTACTAAAAATAGTAATTAGATATTTTTTTACAAAGATTAATTTATTACTATGGTCAATTATATGGTTTTAAACATATTTTAAATGTTTTAAGTAATTATATCTATGACGGCGGGTTTGTTATGGTAGTATTTATTTATTTTAAAATCTACGCATAAGTTTGACAGCTTAGAGTATACAATTTAACAACCAAGGAGAAAAAGTAGAAAATAAAAAATTTACAAATGCATGCGTGTTGACTTGTTTTCATAGTTATTTTTGTACTTAATTTTTTGTGATGTGACAGAAACATTTATTTTTAATTAAGAAAAAAAAATCAGAACGAAAGTTGTCTGATTTTGTTGGAAAAGATGAAATAGGAAAATAAAACTATTTACATTATTCATAGAAGGTATTTCATTTTTATTTTTATTGATAATAGAATAGTTATTTTGTTAAGGAAGGTTATTAAATAGAATTAACATAGTTTTAGTTTGTTTCGAAAGATTATCTTTTGAAACTATTATTTTATTAAATTTATTCTTAAAATTTATGGACAGATGTATAACATTTTTTAAAATAAAAATATATTGTATTTCATTGAAGTGTCTTATTTTATCATAAGGTTGATTTAAATCCTTTATGGTAGCTGATCTTTTTCAGTGTCGGTTATGTGTATATTATTAACATGAATTAATATATAACAATTTTGAACATTATCTTATTAACTTAAATATTTAAAAAGAAATCCATTTAAAATAGTTCAACCATTATATTCTAAATTAACATGCGTATTACACGTAGTCCAAATAATGTTTGATTGGTGATTTAATAATAGAAAAATTCTTATACAGTTTTTGACTATTAGGTATATAGGTAAGAAGATACTTTCGTTTGTTGGATATTTAATAAGCATTTTACAAACACAATTGATCATATTATATATCCACCAATTCTCATGTAAATTTCACAATCTCTCTATAAGATTTATTATACATATATGAATAATTAGGCTACAAATGATAAACTTTAACATGAAAAACTGCAAAACTAAGATCAAATCATGGTTTTATCTAAATAACTTTGTGAATACTTTGGTGATTTTTTATTTATTTTTACCTAAGTATAGAAAGGTGATCCTAAAATATATAAATAAAACTTTGCAAATTTAATGTAATGTTACACTTTCTTTAATTTCCACCGATTTGCATTTTCTTCTATAAATATCTTGCACATCTTTCAAAGAAAAAATTAGTCTACTATAAACTTTGGCTTTTGGCATTAAAATGACAGCTATTACTTTTTTAGAAAGAATTTCATATGAAAAAAGGATGTTTGGTTTACCTTTTTGTAAAAATAGTTTTGTTTTATTTTCAAAATTCTATTTTTTTTATACATCTAATTTCTTTTTTATATATGAGCTTAGCTTATTTTTTAAACGAGCAAGAGTAAAACATTTACAAAAAATAGAGAAGAAGAACTAAGCAAACATCTCAAAGTAGTTTCTAATTTCGAGTTTTATAACGTATGTTTTAAATTAGTTAAGAAAGATAGAATAAAATTAAATAGTTGACTAGTATTTGATGTATATATCCATCATTTTAAATTCAAATAAAATTGAAACCGGAATTTCATAATTAAATGTTGAAATATTTAAAACACACAATTATTTAATTAATTTGATAATGATACGTTCAACCCATCAAATTAATTCTACTAAAATACTAAAATATATGCATTGTTAAAATAACAGTAGTCAAAATATTAGTACAGCTAATATAAGTAAAATAATAATAGTCAAAATATTAGTGCAGGTAATATAATTAGTTCATATAAAATATATAAAAAGATTAGTCAAATTAAATAAAAATAATATAAAAAATTAAAGATAACTAAAAGATTAAATAATTAAATAATAAATTATAAAAATAAATAAAATTATCAAAGAGATAAAAAATAAAAATAATTATAAAAAATAAGTTGATTTTATTTGTTTTTTCAAATTAAAATTTATCATTAATTATCTAAAAATTATTATTCAATTAATTATTTTTTTATATTTTCAATTCAATTAATTTGGTGAGAATTCTTAACATTATTTCAAGTAAAAAATATATTATTAATCAAATTTTATTATATTTTTAATTATGTAATTTTTTTATTTTTTATCAAAAAAAATAAATATAACTAAAAATAAACTCTTGATTAATTATTATTAAAGTTTTTATCTCTAATCAATATTTTCAATTATTGGTAACAGCGTATTCAATTACATAAAAGTTTTTACTCTCAACAAAAATATAATCTTAATTAAAACTAAAAATCATTTAACTTTTTATGATTAATATAAATATTAAATAGGTAGTTGAAATTGAATGAATCTCACATTGATACATGTATGAATAAATTTATAGGAAATGAATAGACTTTTAAAAATCTAAATTATTTGGTCAACAAAAACCTGCTATGATGTTCAATCCATGTATATTACCACTTGCGAATTACCTAAATGAATGCAAGAAATTAGAAAATAACAAAATCATATTAATAAAAAAATCACATGTAAAATTACTACGTGAAGAAAATGAAATTACATGGAGAATAATTAGTAATTAACAATTAACAATATATATAGCAAGACCGTTTCAAACAAACTTAACCATTAAAAGGTCAAATGTATAAATTTATAAATCTCCCTCTAACATTCGAGCTTTTAATTTAAAAAGACAAAGACTAATACTCTTTCAAAGTATAGTGATTTTACCTTCAAATCTATTGTTATTGTTTTGCGCACCATAAGACAAACCTTGTACATATAATTAATTAATTATATATATATATATATATATATATATATATATATATATATATATATAACTTTTTTTATTCTTTAACTTTTTATGTAAATTAAAATTAATTTCTTTTCAAAATTTTAATTCATCAATTTTAAATATATTTTATAATAAAATTTAACTTTTTTACATTATTTAATATCTTTTTTTAATATTAATTGAAAAACACATTTAAAATATTAAATAAATTTAACAAATTTTAGTTAAAAAAATTAAATTTACGTGATTCTAAAGATAAAATATTAAATTAATCTAAAATTTTGAAAAATAATTAATTCTAAATTTTTATATTTAATTTTTTTTTATTTCTTCATTGATGTTATTTAAAAATAACGAAATAAAAATCAAGAAGAAATATTTATCCTATCTTATGATTTATTGTGTTGTATTTTAGGTGGTTAAAGTTTGTAATATAGCATTGTCCAAAACTATTTTCATCAACCCATACCCATAATCTCGTACGAGATTATATATATATATATATATATATATATATATATATATTTAAAATTAAAATTATTAAATTAGATACTCATAATTGAGCTTCCTTGTAATCTAAAAAAACATTTATATTCTTTTTTGTAATAAAAAACTATTATTTGGTTAAATAACAATTGTCAAATATATGTGAATCTTATGGTGGAATAATATTTCTTATTTAGAGAATATTATTGTCCTTTGTCTTATATTTTTATTTTTGTAGACAGTTTTTGTTGCCTGTGTAGTCATTCTTTTTCTTTTATATGTAATATTTTCTTTTCATCTTTGTTTTTATTGATGTTATGACGTTGTTATTTATATTTTTTATTTTCTGTTGTTATGTATATTGAAAGAAAAATAATACATTTAAAAATGTACCACAAAATATAGAATTAAATTAATTTTTAAATTTTAAAGAAAGAACTCACATATCCTGTGTGTGTATTTTTAGTAATTAAATTTCAAATATACATCTAGACCTGTCAAATAGGCTCTGATCCTAACCCATGTGAGTTGGGGCCAAAAAAGTCCACAAGGTCAAAAAAGTCCTTTATTAAAAAAGCCTTCAAGGCTAAAAAGCTCCAAAGCCCTATGGGTCAGGGTCAGTCCATGGACTTTTTTTTTTACAAAAAAAAAACTAAATATCCAACAATAAATTCTATTTTTACAGAGAAAAAAACACTTATGTTAAGTGTTATAACTTGGAAAATTTAAGCGAGATATCAATCAAAGTATACATAGGTGGATGTATAGGATACAATGCAAATTCTATGATACTTATACAATCAAAGTTTGGTTCTAGGAACAAATTTCTATCTATTATAGCAACTTTCACTAAACATAATTGGGTCCACAGTGGCTCATTTGTGAAGAATAATGTAACAGAGACATACCGACAGTTGTTCAAAAGCCCATCCTAGAAATTTACGGAAAGAATTGTCCTTTCTCTTCAATGTACTTACAGTCTTTGAAATATACAACCACTTGCGCACTATTAAACATGACATGTCAAGTAAAATTGAAAAACAAAAATGCTATTCTGATGAAATAGAAGAATATCAGTAAATAACACCAACAAAACAACAATCCACATCTTCAGTATACCTCTTTTAGGATTTTCTTCAACTAGATCTTTATTGTCTGTTGAATGATTAAGGACAAGAATGTTATCACCAAAACTTGTCTTCTCTACATCATCCCTGAAACATACCATCTGCAAAGAATTCAATCCACAATTAAGAGCAGGAAAGTGCAACATACCGTAACCATTTCCTTGTTGCATACAAAGCATAACAAAACCAATGCATTGAACACCGAATAGTCACTTTAAGGAATAATCGCTATTCCTACAACGTCACCACAACGATGAACTACGAAATTCAATCAAAAAACTAAAAAGGAGAAACAAAATCAATCAATTTACATGAGGACAGAGAAGTGAAAGATTCTTGATGTCACCGAGGCCAAGTTTAACCCCAAACTTAGCAAGCTTACTAAGTGCCTCCTCCAGCAGACTCGAGGTCAAATCTCGAAGTTGCAAATAAATAAACGCGGAAAAAATGTTCACAAATGCAAACGCCTTCACCACTATCATCAACCACGGTGGACACAAACATATAACACCGTCACTGACACGTTTTCTCAGGCCACCGCTGCCTCCACCACATCCTTTCGAACGAGCTCGTTTCAGCAACTTGCAGTGTCCGAGAGGCAGTTCCGATAAACAATTCACGGATTGCAAAACCTTCGCGAAAACCTCGCAATTGTGCTCGCCAAGAGGACCACCCTCTCTACCATCTCGCAATGTGTTCAGTATAAGATGATAGGGAAGCTCCATCCGAAGTCCAGCATGGCGGGGGAGATGGCGGGAGGCGGCAGGAGGAATGTGGCTTGTTTGATGTGCATTCTCTGTGTAATGTGGCTAGTTTTCATTTTACCATGTAGGAAGAAATGATTTTTGATGTTTCTCTGCATCATATGGGGAAGTTCATGAAGAACAAAGGACTAGAATATGTGGGAGGAGAGATACATGTTATTAAAGGATTTGATCCCGACATGTGGTCATACTTTGAAGTAGTGGGATTTGTTAGAGAATTCAAGTATGATGGAGAGTTCAAGCTATGGTGGAAGGGGTTGAAACAAAAGGCAATGAACAACCTCAGACCACTTAGAGATGTCAGTGAAGCAATGTTGTTGGCTAACTATGCAGAGACAAATAAGGAGGAAGTTGAAATCTATGTTCAACATCTCCAACCCAATCAGCCAGTTGAAGTTAATTTTCTTACATTTGGTGAAGAGGCAGACAAAGTACAAGTACATGAGATGGAGGAAGAGGTTATTATGGATGAAGAACATGGTTATGTTGTTGAAGAAGGTGAAGCAATGGATGAAGAAGATTTTGGTGGGGTGGAGGGAAATGTGGAAGTAGAAGACTTCCTACTAGATGAAGAGGAAGAGGGGAATGTTGAGGGAGAAATGATGACAGAGGAAGAGGAAGAGCAAGAGGAATAGGGCAATGTCGTTGAGGGCGAAGAGGTGGAAAATGTTGATGACAATGAAGAGGAGAGAATGGCAAATGATGATGGTGGGTTTGGGATGGACACTGAGACGGTGGAGGAAGAGAGAAGAAATATTAATCTTGTTTTAGATAGGTGGAAGAGAATGAAAAAGAAAAAGAAAAGTGTTAGGAGCAGAATCGAAGATAGTGAGGGGGCATTTATGATTAACGAAGAAGTTGGAGAGCATGAGATAAATGAAGATTAAGAGGCAGTTTCCAAAGTATAGACCAGAAGATATGACGAAGGGCTTCAAATTTAGATTGAGAATGGAGTTTAAGTCTTTGAAAGATTTTAAGAGTGCGCTACAGGAGCATAACGTTTTGAATGGAAAAGAAGTGAAGTTTGTGAATAATGATTTGAAGAGAGTGAGGGCAGTTTGTAAGAAGGGATGTGGTTTTCTTATTATGGCTAGCAAGGTAGGAGGTAGCCAAACCTTTAGAGTGAAACCTCTAGTTGGGCACAAGTGTGGAAGGGTTTTTGGTAGCAAAAGTGCAAGTGTACAATGGATTGCACAAGTATTGGTTGACAGATTTGTGAATGTAGGAGGCATGACAGTGATCCAAATCATAGATGAAATAAAAAAGTCATATAGTGTTGGAATAACTCATTGGAAGGCTGGAAGAGCTAAGCAAATTGCAATGGATTCTTTAGTAAGTGATGGAGAATGACAATATGGTTGTCTTTATGATTATGTGGCTGAGTTGTTAAGAGTGAAGGCTGAAACCTTCAAGATTAAGGTCAATCAACCCCAACCCACCTTGCCTACAAGGTTTAGGTCATTTTACATGTGTTTAGATGGCTGTAAGGAGGGGTTTATAGATAGTTGTAGACCATTCATTGGGGTAGATGATTGTCACTTGAAGACAACATATGGAGGTCAGTTGTTAGTGGCAGTAGGAAGAGACTCTAATGACTAGTATTTCCCACTAGCTTTTGCTGTGGTAGAAAATGAATGCAAAGACACATGGAGGTGGTTTTTGACACTGCGACTTGATGATATTAGAGGCATAGATTGTCAAAGGTGGATCTTTATTTCGGATCAACAAAAGGTACATTCAAATTTTACTTTAGTTAAAATTTTCATTTGATTATGTAATAATGGATGATGTAATATGCTTACAGGGATTAATGACAGTTTTTGATGATATCTTGAATGTTGTTTCAGATTTTCATTTGATAGCTTCTATATTTAATTCGCTAAGTGGCTTGGGAAAATGCTCTTGAAGCAATTCCAAGTTCACATTTCAAATTTGTAATAGCTTAATTACGTGCATTAGTATACCTTAGCCTCCTGTAGCATTTACATTTTCCATCTTTAGTGCATTGCTTAATCGCATCTTTACTGATACAACACCAATTATATGTTTAAACTCATTTATTTCAAATCACAGCAATAAGCTTCATACAAATTAACATAACACAAACATAATGGCATAACTCAACTTCAAAGTTCTACTACATCACAACATTACGAATCTAATTACAATTTATCTTGAACACAAACATAATACATAACATCACTGTCAATGCCCATGACAATACAAAGAACACCAACATCATTTTGAAATTTTTCCTCTCCTGCTCTAATTTCCTCTTCAACTTATCCTTCTTCTTCCTTGGATCCAATACAACATTTTCCATACAAACTTCAACTTCTTCACTCTTCCTTTGTAAGCTTCCTTCAATTTCATTATGTCCTTCATCAACCCATTCAAAGTGTTACAACTTGCATTACTCTGCAAAAGAAATTACAAATCAGTAATACAAACTTCATCACAATAAGTAAAACATTTTTTCTCACTTACTGCCCAATTTCTACATCTATAAAATAGTCTTCCTCTATTCTTCAATGTAGTTGCCTTCAACACCAACAATCTTCCCCCACAACCACACGTTTTTGAAGCTAAGTGAGAGGAGGATCGACATGTTTGGGACATTCCTGAACCAATGCTCCTTCGCGTGCAACCAATTCCTCCACTGTCACCTTTCATTTCCCTTCGAAAGAAAATCAAGAAAGAACTCTTTAGTCCCAACCAAAAACCTAATTCGAAAAATCCATCCATTTATTTACACGACAGAGAAATATGAACTTACGTGACCAACTACACCAATGTTCAACAAGATCTAATCTAACATTTTGCTCTTGAACCTCCTTTCCACCTTAAATGATGATCTCGTCTTGATCTCGTGTTTGCTCTTCACCCTTTCATAACACACTTTCAAGCAAACTTTACCAATCAACCTAATAAACCAATTTTCTCACTTTGCATTAAAAAATACCAATGTGGCAAGAGATTGGAAGCAAAGCTGTGAACACACGTGGACGGACAAACGTTAGCCACATCAGCTGGTTTTTAACGATGTTAGTTTTGGAGGACCAAAAATTAAGGTTTTCAATAGGATGAGGACTAAAATGTACCTTACTTTGAAAGAGAGATTAAAATCAAAACCGCTTGAAACCCTTTAATATATTTAAAAAGAATGTATTTAATGTAGTGTATAAGAAGACAATGACACTTAATTATTTTATGGAGATAAAAAATCATCACGTCATAAAATAAGAACAAATTTACTTTTCTAAAACAGTGTCAAATATTAAATGTTAAAAAATAAACAGAAGAAAAAAATATATAATATTTAAAAAAATATACTTCAATTGTAAATTTGATAAACCTAAAAAAAGATTCCTACTTATTGAATTTGACTGTAGTTTGTAATGATAAGAAATATATAAAGAAGTTTATCTAGTATGAGATTATTATATCATACGCAATTATATATCACATTTAAGTTTTGACTATATACTTACTTAAATAGAATCAAAATAGGATATTTAGTTTTAAATCAATTTCTTATAAAATATTTTTTTTAATTATTTTAAAATAGGATATTTTTAATTTTGTTTACTAAGTTGCTTCTCATTCCATTCTTAAAATAAAAATTATTGTAACAGTTGCAATTTTAATTGTTGTCATGGAAGGAGTATGCCTAACCGACATTGTTCCTTGTGCATGTCTAACAGACAAACTATTAATTAATTTATAAAAATATTATAAGATTCAGTTTTAAATCATTTTTGTGAAAGGAGTGAATATAAAAACCCGACGAAGGCGTAGAAGATCAAATGGTGAGCGACAATGGAAAAGATGTGAACCATGATAACTTTGTTGATTTTCCGTCTGACTCCTATAAACTCAATTATAATTGTCAGAATATGAAAAATGAGTTTGCAAAATTTGAATCAAGAAAATTTAAAACTTTAAAATTAGGTTCCATTTTTAATATTAGATATTTTTAAAATTTAAATATGAAAATAAAACGAAAACAGTAATTATCAATGATAAATTGAAAAGAGAAATGTGTATACTAAGAAATTATATCTCTTTATATATTGCTAAAAATATCTATAAAATTAAATATAAATAAATTTAAATTTTTTTATTATAAATAACGTTTATTTATTTTGTATATACATTTTTAATTAAAAAATTATTTAATTTTTTAAAAATGGTTAAATTAAAAAAACATTTATATTAGAAAAAAGTCATTTAAAGAATAAAATTAGTAAAAATAATTATTTAAATTTGAAAAAAAATATTTAAAGGATAAAATTAAAAATAAATCTGAACATAAAAAAAACCTCTTTATATATATATATATATATATATATATATATAAGTATTATTAAAAATAGTTCATATATCAAGCCTTACAAAATATAGAAAAAATATTAAAAAAGAATTAAACAATCTAGTATGAGTTCATCATCTAGAAGTTGAGATATCATTTTATGATAATTTGATATGATACACATAAAATCAATGTCAAGGCATGTAATTTTAGTTTTTAACTAATTATATTTCAAAACATAAACAATATGGTTTAGACGAAAAATATATGAGTATATGTTAAGCGCCAAGAGAACTCCAAAAATAGTGTTGTCTATTGCAAAATTATATAATACATAAAATAAACAAAGTATGTATACTACAACTTTGCGAGGGAAGCAATATTATTATAAAAAAACGAAACAATTAAGACTAGAATTTTGATTTCGATCAATAAATAAAGGAGAAATGAAACCATTAGGAAAAGTGATATGATTTACACAATAAAGGAGATTTTATATGTTTATTGATTTTACATTCAAAACAAGTAATAATCAAGTCGAGTATAAAACTTTATTAGCGAGAATGAAGCTCGCTCAAAAGATGGATGTTCATAATATTATGGTGAAAAGTGACTCCAAACTTATAATAGGATAGGTACCAAGTATTATCCAAGCATAAAATTTCTAGATGATGCATTATTCAGCTCAAGTTCAATATTTAGCAACCATTTTGACAATTTCACTCTTACTTATGTCCATAGGGACCAAAACACAAGGGTTGATTTATTGTCAAAGTTGCCGAGTACCAAGAAGCTAGGAAATCATTAAGTGATCAAAAAGACTTTACACTTTCCTAGTGTGCATATGGAAGTTACAAAATTCAATGGAGTGTCTAAGTGTGGAATTGTGGTGATCATCACAGATGACCCCATACATCCTCTTGTAACACCCTTAATTTGGATGTCACGAAAACGCGATAAAATATAAAATTTTCTCGAGTTGAAAATAAATTGAATTTTTTTTACAAGAAGACTTAATACAACTTGAAACATTCTATAACCAAATACAACACGAAAAGAAATAGTTTGAACCAATTCTTTAATCCTTTGCATAAATTAAATAAAACTTTAAGAAATTTCTCCTAGTTGCAAATCCCCTCTCTCGACAATATCATAGCTCCAAAATCATCTGCATTTCTATTTGTGCTTCCGTATAACACACGTTACACAATCTTTACACAAGCACACGCCCAAACAATACAAACAAATGTATGAGTGAGCTAACATTTAAAACATATGCATAAAATATACCCTAATAATAATCTCAAATTGTGTATCCATTTATAATACAATCTTTCCCTAATAACCCCTAGTAAACAGACTATTCTTAAGCAACTTACCAAAACCTCGGAACATATAATAAAATAAACCCTTTTTTAGACCAACAACTAATTATTCCAAATTCACTTTTTAACTTTACCCAACTTGATTCTTATTGTCAATGACCAAACCAAATATTCCCAAGACTAAAAACTTAATTTAACTCATTCTTTATGGTCCAGTTAGATCCAAACACAAAGTAACCAATTTATACCATTAAGTCAACTTACTCCTGCATATGTACATCACACAATATTCCATATTTAGGAACCTAGTTCTACAAAACCATTTCAATATATCTCCTGAAAATTTCCAAATTCCAAACATCCATTCCCATATGTGAACTCACATAACGACAAACCTTCAGTATTTCATTTATGCGCGGAGTTTAAAGCATAAATCCAAGCATATACTATTACAATCCCCTACATTATATTAAACTCTCTTTAACTTATACCATCAGATTTTGCACACCTTAAGCTCCTGTTATTACCCATCAAAACAGAGACCAAAACAAGTATACACATCACAAGATAAACATGTACATAGCCTACAACCACTCAAGCATTTACAACACAATAGTAAATATACCTAATCAACTCTTGCTTTCAAAGTAGTCTTAATTTCCATCCTGATGCGTGTAGCTAGTAATTAGGCAGACATACATTTAGCATATATTCAGACATACCACCATCAATATATTCTCACAAATTATACTTTATTATACCAAGTCTCAACAGCTACTCAATTCCAACATTTTCAATACATTACATACATGATTCAAGTAAATTAAGTATTCCAACTCTGCAACATAAATACTTATTAACACATAAAATAGTTCATTCTTTAAACTATCTATTTACTATCTTATAATATATCATGCATTTAGTATACAAAACACTTCACCAATTATCAGAATATCAAATAAAATTACTGCAATATCACATTTATATACAAACACATTTCAGTCACTACAGATTATAGAAGTCAACATTCATGCTACAATGATATTGTACCAAATAGACCACTGTGATAATTCATATTACATGCATTTGGACAGACTATCATTAATCCCTTATTAACCACCCAACGAGTGTATCCTACCCAAAACATGACAACAAATGAGGCATTACTCAAAACCTAATACCACCGAGACAAGGAATGATTCCAATTCATATCAGAATACTCAATCAATGAAAACTCATTCATAATAACCAAACAACACATTTTAATAGTATCATAATAGCCATCAAACAAGGCAACATTTTTAATCATGATTGTGACAGAAATCAAGCAATGAATCACATACTTGCAAGCAAAACGAAACATATAATATTAGCTCCTCATACCCTTTGATACCATGGACTAAACCGAACATCATCGCCCTAATTTCCCTCCAAAAACAAAATTTTATCACATACAAGCAATCAAACAAAACCAAACTAGCTCCCCATACCTGACTGAGAATCCCACAATATAAACCCTTCTCATGATTACTCGATGTATTTTTCTCCTCCACTTCTTCTTGGGTTAGCCCCTTGTTCCTAGTTGTAGCTCGTTTACTTCGCATCCCAACGCTTGTATTTCCCAACCACTCACAAAACCCTACAACCAAACTCCATCTTCCTCCTAATCACTTTCTAACCTTCACACCCAACTTCTAATACATAAAAAATGTTCTTCTCTCCACTTTCTCCCCCACGTTACAATAGGGCGATTTAATCCCCTTTCCTCCCTATTCTCACGCCGTAGCTCTCTCTACCATTTCTCTTAACCTAAGGGTCATGGTTTGAAAATTAAAAAAAAAAATGTACGAAGGAAAGAAGAAAGTGAAATAAAGCCCAAGGTTTCTCAGTCAGCTAAGCAAAAAAGAAATAAAATATTGTTTTGGTCTCTTCTTTTGTTAGAAGGGCGAGACCTTGAGTTACACATTACCCTTACCACTAAGTCAGGTTATTCTTTGTTGATAATATAACCATTTAGAGTCCTTTTAAATTATTCTTATTTTCTTATTCCACCTTTTTAATGCAACTAATAATATTTTTTTCCATGTAAGACCTTTATGCACCACAACCAACTATATTTAATACAAGTAATAAAGAGGACAAGTCCAAATATCATTTCCCACATAGATTTACATTGTTTAAAAACATTATGTTTATTTACTAATTAAAGCTAAGAACTCCAAAAGAATTAAAAGTATTGATTTTTAGTTATAAACTAATTCTAAAATTGTAGAAAACAATTAAATTGATTTAATGAAATATATGGTAAAGACTTCATTAGGGTTGAGTTTCATGGTCCAATTCAAAGCGAAAACACCAAACAATATACTTTTAATTCCTACTCTTGCATTCACACCTTTTGTAACAAACCCTAATATCTCAGCACAAGTCTAAAATTTAATAATAAAAACCATAATGTCTTAGCAATTTTTATTATAAGTTACCTTTAAGACCAAAGCTTTGATGTTATGAATGATCAATTGTTTCACATTTATGTCTAGCATATGAAATTTATTAGTTGTTCTATCCTAATCTGGTTTCCCAAACTATTTTTCAATCAACGAGTACTACCAAATATATAAACAATAATCATACAATTAAGAACAAGAATAGAACACAGAGCGATAAAAAAAGAAATATATTGAATAGTAAAAATCACAAAGAGTTAAGATACATTACGTTTAACACCATGAATTAGGGAATTATATACCCTTATGTATTTTAAGCACTAGAAAAGGAATAATGATAATGCCTCCAACCTCCATAATGAGTCTTTGTCATATATATCTGATAACGGTCTAAAAACCGTTATTTTCATACTTAATTTTGATACAAAACACACCCTTTATGGCTTAGAAACTAGCTTGAATTCATGCATTTTGTCTTAGTTAGGTTACAAGAGAGTTAAAAGTGTTTTATGGTTATTATGCTTGGTTTTCCTTGTTTTGACAAAACTTAATGAGAAATAGATGAAGGATAGTGAAGTAAGAAGGGATTGGACGCAAAAGAAGATGGAAGGAGGCACCAAAGAAGAGTCGCGCCTACCGCTGAGCGGCAGATCCACCGTTGAGCGGTGGCCTCGACAATGATAGCACCGCCAGACACTTGGAAGTGAACGCTGAGCGGTGGACTCGAGTGTCGCACCTACCACTGAGCAGTGTACTTGGACTTTGGGCCTGTTTTATATAATTCTTCACAGCTTATAAATAGAACAGTGCGACCCTTAGAGGTCATCTTTTGGCAGAAAGGACGCAGAAACACAATTTTCACACCTTGGAGGCGAATCTTGGATGTGGGAGCTCCAATTTACAAATATAGGGTTATCTTTTATCTTCTTTCCATTCAATTCATCTACTTTCACCATGATTATGGTGAACTAAACCCTTTGTTTTTGGGGAGCGATATAATTCTTTGAAACTCTCTTATATCGAATTTCTTATTTTATTCATATACTTGTGTTATTCAATACTTTGAGTTTTTCTTCCGTTCTTTCCAATGCTTTTTAAGACGTTATTCAAATGCATCACCTTTGATTCTTTCTATATGGAGACGTATAGTTAGGTCTATGATAACAGTCTCAAAACCGTTATTTTCATGCATAAATTTGATATTAAATCACACCCTTTGTAGCTTAAAATGAGCTTAGAATCAAGTAAAACTCTTAAGTTGTGTCACATGAGAGTCAAAATTTGTTTCTAGAGATATTATGCTTGTTTTGCATTGTTTTGCATGGTTTTTGATGAAAATTGAAGATGGAAATGAAGTAGGAAGGTCATAGACTCAGGAATGAAGGAGAAAAAGGATGAAAAGAAGAGTCTGTGAACCGCTCAGTGGTAAATTCCACCGTTGAGCGTCCTAGTTCGAGGAAAAGTATTGTCTAGAGCCCAGGCGGTGACGTTGAGCGTCCAGAGCGACAAGAGGCAAACCGCTCAGCGGTCATTTTAGGCGCCTAGGCGGTGGCGCGTGTTGAGGCAAACCCTTGAGCGGCCAATTTTGGCACCTGGGCGGTTGTCTGTTTTTATATTTTGGATTTTGAGATCTTTCTGTTATCTTTTTGGCTTATATATAGCCCTAGTGCGAATCCAAATGTAATTCTTTTGGTAGAGAACAACGTCCACAACAACTTTACACCTTTGGAGGAAATTTCTTGGATGCTTAGGCTCCACTTTATCAAATCTAGGGTTTGCTTTTCCATTCTTCCATTATATTTCATCTAGTTTCACCATGACTATGGTGAACTAAACCCTTTGTTGTTGAGGAACAATGTAATCTTTTGAAACTCTCATATATCCAAATACTACTTTACTTTATATGCTTGCATATGCTTGATTTATCAATTATTGGGTTCTTTACCTGTATTTAATGCTTTTACCGTTTAACTCATTCGGTAGATTTTGTTTGTCTTTATTGATACGGGGATGTACAGTAATGTCATGAACTGGGGAGAATTCCTTGATTATGTTAATACCGCCTAGGAATAGGGGTAGGACGATCAATTGTATTTTGCTTCCGCTTATCATGCATTATTAATTACTAGGGGAGGCTAGGGATAGCAAACCGGTAATTAGTAATAGGCTCTTTTCACCAAGGGATTGGGTTAAGGGTAGACCAAGAAAGTTTGCATGGCAATATGATAAATAAGCAAAGTAAATAAGAAGAGTAGATATATGAGGGTGGATAAGATGAAATTGTAAACCCCAACAACCTCATTCATTCATAGTTTCTCTTAGTCAATTGAATTCCTGCATTTGCATGTTTATTTCTGTTTTGCATTCAAACCATTTAAACTAATTTTCTTTTACTCAAGTCTTAAACAATTTGTTTACACGAAAGATGAGGCCTTAAGAGTCCTCTGGGAAGAACGATATTGGGATTACCGATTTTTATTACTTGATACAATCTGGTACACTTGCCAGGGTCTTAACAGTCTAGACATGAATAATTTGTCTTGATGAAGACATATGACCTAGAGATAGGAATACGAAATTCAATTGCTTTAAGCTTTTGTGGATATTGCATGAGTGATTACTAAGGAGACTAGAGATAGTAAACTAGTAGTTGTGATTAGGCTCTTTTCGCTGAGAGATCGGGTTTAGAGTAAAATAGAAAGTTGCATGAACATTGATAATAAAGTTGAATCTAATAAGAATAGTACATATTTGAGAGTGGATTAGAATGAAATCGTAAACGCCAACAACTCCATTCATCCATATTTTTTTCTTGCCAATTGTTCAAAACCCTTGCATGCATATTTAATTCTTATTTTGCATTTACAACTCAATTTATTATTTACTTAAGTCTTATGATTTCCATTAATCACATGAACGTTTAGGCCTAAGATTCCTTTGGGAGACGATACTCGGACTTACCGTTTATTTATTACTTGATACAATCTGGTACAATTGCCAGTGTGTTAACAAGTTTTTTGGCGCCGTTTCTGGGGACTCATTGGTTTAACTATTCTAGTAGTGTGATTATCGATTGACTTTGACTTGATTTTTTATGTTTATTTTTATTTTTTTTTCTAATAAATGTTTTCTAGGGTTTTGTGCCTAGTGTTTGCAGGATGCAATTTGGACAAGAATTTGACTATATGGGCACTCAATTCTACGAAGATGATCTCAACCATTGGGGAAACCTCACTCAAGCATAAACCTAAGTCAATATGGGCAAGCTGTCGTACAACTTAAGAGATCGTTACAACAACTATGGCAGCAACAACTCTCTTTACAAGCAGAAACGTGGGAGGACGATCAACAACTATGACAACTGGTATTTGCTTTGATTGAGAAAATCAATAGGTTGGAGGAGATGTTTGAACAACTTATGCAAAATTTCATCTTCAATCACAAAAACAGGGAAGCGGCATTCAAAAGGATGGAGATGCAGATTCGTCACTTAAATGAGAAATTGGATAAATTGGATTCTAGGGTTAATACTGAAGTTAAGCCTAAGGAATGCCAAGCCACTATCTTTGAAAATGATAAGGTTTTTGATGAGGAAAAGATAGAGATAGTGGAGGAAGAGATAGAGGAGATAGAAACAAAAAGGTTGAGTGAGGAAGAAGAAGTTGATGAGAAAGAAAAAGAAGTGGTGAGAGAAAAGAAAAAAATACGAAATGTGTGAAAATAAAGAAGAAAGCAAGAAAAAATAAAAAGAGAAAATTGAGAGAAAAGAGGAGTGAGAAAAAGAGAAAGAGAGGAAAGAAGAAAAGATCATATGAAAAACTCCTTCCCCATCCAAAGCAGTATCATAGGAAGGAAAAGTAATTTAAGTGCTTTATGGAGATCTTCAAGAAATTGGAGATTAAAGTTCCTATGATTGAGACATGGAAACAAGTGCTTGGTGTTCTCAATTTTCTGAAGAAATTCAGTAGAAAGAAGAAAAAGAAAAGAATATCAAGTAGGGAGAATGTCCACACCTACTGATGGGTGTTTGAGCTTTATCAGTAATAACAACATCTACTGATGGATATTGTACAATATCTACTGAGGGATACATGAAGGTACACCTACTGATGGGTGTTGGAAATGTATGCACTTACTGACAAGTGCTAGAAAGGTTTGGGTCAGGCTAGTGACGTTAAACAAGTGCTACCTGGGAGGCAACCCAGTTGATTGTTTATCTTTATTTGAAACTCTGTTCTAGTTGCATTTTAGGAATTGAATGTTACATAGGTGAGGAGAATTGCATTAAAATTGAAAATTGAGAGTTGAAAATGAGAGACAGAGGTCGGATAACGCTTAGGCTAGTCAAAAAGGGGGAAAATTCAAAACCGCACTCACCGTTGAGCGGTGGCGTTGTAGAAGGGGTTTTGTGTTTTAATACAGCTCAACGTTGGAGACCCATTTGCACTATTAAAATACCCCTTGGGGTTCGCCCTAGAACTATTTTTCAACCCTCACTCCTCTTTTGCACTCTCAAGAGCTTTCCAAAGGTTTTTCCTCACTTTTCCCATCTCCCATTGTTTTAAAACCCATTCTCCATTAACTTTGCACCACTCCATTATCAAAGTTTGGGGTTTTGGGTGAGAGCATTGCATTTGGGGAACATTCATCATCATCCAAAGAGCATTTTTCAAGCATTCAAGGTCTTTCCACGCAAGTAAGTTTCATTTTTCATTCTAGGGTTTCTAAAAGTTTGAATTTGATGAGAACATGTGTAGAACCATGAAAATTTAGGGCTTTTGATTTCTATGCATGAATTGTTGAATTAGAAACGATTTGGACCGATTAAAATGTTTGATTTTGGACTGGAACTGTGAAATCTGCATTTGGGTGGAGATTAGAAGGTTTAGGAATGACTTTTCAAAACTGCCGCCGCCACCGCTGAGCGGCGGCCTGGCAGAATGCTTGTTTTCCCACTTTTTGGCTATGCAGGTGATGCTGAGGGGTCCTATTTTACCCTCAGCGCTGTACAGTGATGAATTAGGATGGATTTTATGTGTTGCTAACTCTTAATGGTGTGTTCTTTGGTCTTGTAATTATATTTGATGTAGGAATGACATCATCATTTGGAAAGAGGGTCAAGACCATTGGAACAGAGAGGAAGGATCCTCACATATTTTATTCTGACAAGTTCCTTTCTAAGAAGCATGAGCAACATCACAAGCTGGTCTAGGAGAGAAGGTTGCTGATGGAAAGGAAAGCAATCTGGATCCTAGATTATGCTCCTCAGTTTGGACAGGAGCTTGAAGGAAGAAATTGGGAGAAGTTGGCAACTTACCCTGCACTTTCCAACATAGCAGTGGTCAAAGAATTCTACACCAATGCCAAACCACTAGGGGACTCTCATTTCATGGAGTACATTAGCTATGTAAGGGGAAAGGTAGTAAGGTATGACCCTGACACCATAAACATGTTTCTGAATGTGGAATGGGTTGGAGAGCAGTGTCAATATGAGATGAATGTTCGTGAAGGCACTGATTTTGATGACATGAAAAGAGTGCTTTGTATGCCTGAAGGGCATTTCTATAGGAACCCTAGTGGAGCTGCTATCCACATAAAGAAGGGTAATCTTACACCTTTGGTGCAGTATTGGATAGCATTCACACATGCCAATGTGACCCCTTGCTCACATACTTCTGATGTTAATATCAAGAGAGCCATGTTTATATACTGTGTGCTGAGGAACATGAATATCAATATTGGCCAGGTGATAACTGATGAAATAAAGTCATGTGCAGCAGCTACCAGCAAGAAGGCACCTTTGCGCCACCCTTCTCTGATCACACAGTTGTGCCATGCGGTTGGGATTGATACTTCCAGTCCACCTTTTGAGAGGCCTAGGAAGCCCATAGATGCAGCCTACTATAGGAAATATTGTGAAGGAGATGAGGCAGCTCAATCAGTGCCTTAGAGACGCCCTAAGAGAGGAGCAGCCCAGGAGGATGCACCTGCTCATCACGCAGAGCCTTTCCAGATGAGGGACATGTATATGTCCATGATGGAGGCCAAACTTGAGTCCATTCATTGAGGGCAGGTGGCCACAGCTGAGATGATAGTGGGGTTGTATGATACACCTCCCCCACATAGGTGGACTATGGACGAGTTCCATAATGTGGTGGCATGGCTGCAGGCGCAGGCACATGGTAGTGGAGTGGGAGCAACTGAAGCTCCAGGCATGGAGGATGATGAGGAGGATGATGATTATGACGATGCAAATGCTGGAGAGGAGGATGACTCCGATGATAGTATGGATGATTTGACATCTACTGATGGATGTCAAATGCACTAGAGCAGGAGTTTTATTTTATGTTCTTTTTGAATTTCTAATTTGAATTCGTAGTATAGGTTTGCTTCTATTTAGTAGTATAGGATAATATACTTGCTTGAACACCTTATCTGATGATGGTTTGACTTGTTGATTGCTTTACATGCTTATATACAGGTGAAGTGTTCACAAACTGTGTGAACAAATGCATGATGATATTATGATTGTGATTATGATGCTAAGCAGGGTGTATGATTATGATATTGGAAATATTAAGCTTATGAGTGAGGTTTTGAGCTCCAGAGTTTTTGTTGATATGTTTGCTATCTGCTTGAAAGCATGAATGATTTTGCCTAAATCTCTATGATTGATTGAATTGCATGTTTATGTCATATGATCAAGGCCATTTTTGGAAGCCCTTACTTAGCCAATTTTTCGTCCCAAAGTAAAGAAAACAATGTGTTCTACCCTTTTTGAACCGTAGCCTTAAACACTTTATGTGAAAACCTCTTTGAAAAATCATTACCTTGAGTTGAGTTGAGAATAATTGAATGGTATTGATAAAGGTTCAAGTTTGGGGTTGTAGGGAGAATTGAAAGGCAAAGAAAAGCATTGAGCTAATGTGTTGAATGATAAAGCATGAAAAAGATAGAAAAGACAAAAGATAAACATGAAAAGAAAAGTTCAATGCAAAAGAAAAAGGGAAAAAGTTGGGAATGAGTGAGATTGGTGAAAGAGAGAGTTTGTGCTTGAATGTGAATGTTTGGATAACTCTTTTAACTCAAGGATTTTGTAATCTAGAAAAATCAAATTTTCTTGTTAGCCCAACCTCATTATAAGCCTTGAAAAGTCCTTCTGATGACATTTATGTGTAAGAATGTTGATTGTCGTAGATGAAGGGCAACTTTGTTTTATGTGATTGATGAGTCGATATTTTATTGATTTCACTTAGTTTATTGTGCTAGAATTAATCAGGAAATTGTGCTTAATTGTCCGGTATTTTTCCGTTTATGCTAATTGTGCTTAATTTGATCGAAAATTCTAATTTTAATTAATTTGAATTTTCTGAGCTAATTAATTGTATTATTTATTGTAGGAAAATTTTGGACATACATTTTGGGACATTAGGAAGGACACCAAATAAATTAAAGACTCTCCTCTTGGACATTTCAAATTTAATTATATTGTAACTTAGTAGTATAGAATGTTTTTAATTAAACTTGTGCACATTTGGGTCAATGTTGGAAAATTTATGATGGGCCCAAATTGTAGGGGAGACACTTGGCACCACCTATGGTTTTTGGATGGACCCCACCCTAATTTTTTAAGACACTCACGGTGCCTACCTAAAGTGGTCGCCACACACTTTTGAGGAGGCATTCTCGGCAGATTCAATTTGGCTGGTCCGAGAAGATTTCTTTGGGAGCATCATCTTTCATTTAGAAAAAAATCATTTTGGTCATTCAACATGGAGGGTTACGGCTAGAGGCAATTCTATTTTCTTTATTCCAGTACTTGAAGTTTATTCCATAAGCACATTTCTCTTCTTTCTTTTAGAAAGCAAACGGTGACATATTGGGATGTTGAACTTTTCATTTGATTGCTAGATGAACACGCTGTTACTTTTTATTTTGATTCTAGAGCACTATTTCTTTCATTTTGCCTAGGATAAAAACGTTGTTTTGCATTGATTGAATGAAATATGCACATTTACTTTTCCTTTTGCTTTTAGTTTCTTTGTTGGAACGTTTTTGGACATAGCATCTTCTTCTTTGAACTATGTTTATTCTCGGTGACTTGGTTGAATGAAAAAGAGGAAAGCGCTGCACTAAATTTCTTTTTTTTGGAGCTGCCACCCGTTTAGAACTTGGCACTTTTAATTGTAGAATGGTGCACCAGCCATGAAGCAAGCGGTACTGATTTCTTCCAAAGTGGGTGGAAGTGTGCTATGACCAGTTGGAGGAGGATGGGACGTGTTGGCTTCTATTTTGTTTTAGTGAAATGGGAAGTAGATTAGATGGGAGTAGGATGGGACGGTGTTGGTAGTGTAGGAGTAGCTAGCTTTCTTTTCTTTTATTTAATTAAAAAATGAAGAATGAGAGGTATATTAGGTTTGCTGTCACGGTTTCTGAGTAATGGGAGGAGAGAATTGAAATTAAAGTACTTTTTGGCTTTTAGAGGAAGTAGGTACAGATCCATTTATAGAAGCAATTTCATTTCATCTTTTGCACATTAGAGAATGGATGTCACAGCCAGAAGGTGGTTCTTGAAGCATTTGCAATTTCAATGTCCTTTTGGTAGATGCATGGTCACGTGAATTTGGTAGAAGCAACTTTATTTAATTATTTTTTATTTATTTATTTTATTTTTCTTTTGCCTTAAGAATGTTTTACATTACATGTTTAATTGTTTTTCATCTCTTTAATTTAGTGTTGCCTTTTAATAATTTTAACTATGTTAGATATTTGTCTATTGCAGTGTTAGGTTTAGCATTTTCATTTACTTTAATGTTATTTAGTATGTTTGGTAGTGATAATTTAGTTGTGATGTTAGCTTAGGTTAGTTTGGTTGGTTGTTAATAAAATTACATTGCTTCTTTGAGATTCCCGGACTGTCTTTATGTTTATTTTGCTCTGCCTACACTCTATGAAATCTGACTGTGTTCTTGCAATGGGTATACGCTTAGTTGCCCAATTGGTGATTGCATCTTCGCTTAGTTGATCGATCTGTATAGAACACATAGGATGGAATAGATGCATTGCGTTCGCTTAGTCTGCAATTTTGAAGACCGAATTAGCCTTCGCTTAGTTGGGTGATTCGTGTCGGATTCGGATTAGAGTAGTGTGTACTTGTCGTTGATCTGTGACTGGAAGCATTGTAATTGAGTTAATGACCAACCATTTTTATTCTGTATTTGATTCCATTTTTACATTTCTGTTTCCATTTCTGTTTACATCTGTGTTTACAGTTCTGTTTGCATCTGTGTTTTAATTTAATTCATCTAAACTCACAAAACCTTTCACCAAACCCCCACTACGTGTTTGACCTAATTCTCGAACCACATTTGGTCCTTGAGAGACGACCTAGGAGTCACTTCGTAGTACTATACTGCATTCTTTAAGCTCATTAAATTTGCATGGGTTGCGACACCCTTCAAAATTTTGGCGCCGTTGCCGGGGACCAACGGTTCGGGTTTAGGTCTTTTGTTGTGTTAGTGTGTGTTATGTTTCGTCTTGTGTTGTGAGTGTGATGTTCTGTTTTGTGTGTGGTGTTATGTGTGTTGCATTTAGGTAGCTTTAGTTGCATATTTTCATTGCATTCTTCTTTTCCCCTTTATTTCTATATGTGTACCTATTTTGCTTATGTGAATACTACTTCTTCTGCTTGTGTCCATGATTATTATTCTCCTTCTGCATCTGATTCTGATATTGCTTCTCATGCATACTCTGATTTCTATGTTGAGAACAATATGACTCATCTTCCGACTCATGAGAGTGCTCTTTGGGAGCCAGCTTCACTTAGTGAGGATGATGTTCATTGCGTTCTCACCTCTGGACTGATTCATTTGCTGCCTAAGTTTCATGGTTTTGTAGGTGAATGCCCACATAGACATTTGGAGAGGTTCCAACGCATTTGCTCTGAAATGAAACCACCACATGTCCCGGATGATCGTATTTTCTTAAGGGCATTTCTGCATTCAGTAGAAGAAGCAACATGTGGATGGCTTTATTATCTTCCTCCAGAATTCAAAGCCAATTAGGAAGATCTTAAGCATCTGTTTTTGGAAAGATTCCGCCCTGCACAACATCAATATCAAGAACCACCATTCCAGAATGCTTGTATGCCTCCCATTGTCCAGCAACAGCAGCAGCTACAGTTTCATGAGCCTACTCATGCAACTCCTCATCCTTCCACTACTTTTGAACCTATATTCAAGGAGTTACTGAGGCAGATAGCCATGCAGAACATTTAGTTCCAGCAAGAGACCAGAGCTTCCATTCAGAGTTTGACTGATCAGATGGGGCAGATGGCCACTCAGCTCACTGAGGAACAGTCTTATGTTTCAAAGCAATCACAATTTCAGGCTGTTAGCTTCCTGATGATGTTGGTGCCATCCACATAGGAGATGGGGACAAAATTCATGTGATTTCTATGCCATCTACTTTTCCACCCTCCTATATGTCCCTACTCTTGCACCTGAGGAGACTGATGAAGAATTGGAGGACCAAGCAGATATGAGCAACATTTTTGAGATAGGTAGACCAGCTTCACCTTCCACCACTTTACCAATCTTCGGGGAAGTGAAGGTAAACATACCTATGATTGATTCTGTTGTTGATGATTATGCTATTGATAGGTATGTTGATGATTGTATTGTTGATGAGCATGATTTTCATTCTACCTCTCTGCATGATGAGAACCACCTTTTTCTATCACATATGAATGTTTGTTCTCGATGCACTGAACATGAATCTGAGACTGTTGTTGATATTGTTTCTACATTTGAAATTGATTCATGTTCTGATGGTTTATCTGATGTTCAGCATGTTAAACTGGGATTGGGTGTTATACCCCTGCATGTTATTTCTGTGGAACCATATTGCACTAACCATGTTGCAGGAGGTACATATGAATTTGACCAACACACACCCACGGTGGAAGACAAAGGTGCCAGTATACACGAGAGTTTGAAGATTAATAGGCACCAGCTGAACCTGCTCATCAACAATCACTGCTTCTTAGATCCAGCAGTGGAAGACATTTCCCTGCTCGATCAAATTTGGAGAATGAAGTAGTTCCTCCTCAAGACTTCCTTGCTGACTCTAGTGGTGGAGAATATCTCCTTGACAGTCCAAAATTGGCAACTGCCACCATGACCAGGGGAGTCTTCTTTTCCCTTCTCCTCCTTTCCCCACTTTTATTGCACTTGTCCATGATATTTTGACTGTTTTGATTTATGATCTTATGCTTGGACGCATTGAGGACACTGTGTAGTTTAAGTGTGGTCTATTCGGGGAGATTCTAAATTTTCTTCGATTAGTTTATGTTTTCTGCGTTAATTTTTTTTTTGCTTTCTAGGTAGTTTTTTTTTGTTTTATGTGTAATTTTGTATGTTTCTCTTGATTTTTGGACTTTTTTTAGGTTGTAGATGTGTCTTCCACTCCATTGATACTCTGATTTGATTGAATTCCATGCTTTTCTCTGCTTGGAAGATGATTATGATGTTTGAGAGGTTGATTGATTGTGACAGAATTACCCTGTGTAAGATTTGAGCCACTTGATGTTCTTTCTTGTGTGTGATATGTCTCTTGATTGCTTGCACATATGCCTTGGCTTGACTCTTTTTGATGATTCTTGATTGATATGCATGTTTGGAAGTGATAAAGGCAGTTTTGTTCTTGAGCCTCTCTAGCCAGATGAGCCTACCCTGTTTTGATCCCTTGATAACCCCTTTTGAGCCTATACTTTCCCCATTTCTTTGTTTTGAAGCTCATACACTAGCCCTAAGTAAAAACCATGATTACCTTAACCTTAGGGAATTTTGGAGCTTTGGAATTGTTTTAGAATAAGTGTGGTCTCCTCGGAGATTCAGATTAATTGGCTAGTTGGTTCGTCTTCTTGTGTTGTTTTTGTGAATATGTTGTGTATCTTGTCTCTTGGAGTTGTGTCCTAAATAGAGAGAAAAGAGAAGAGACAAGATGAAAAAAAAAATACATAGCAAAATAAAAAAAATTGTGTGAATAATGGAGTCAAGAAGATGATTGAATTA
Source organism: Vigna reflexopilosa (assembly GCA_027742785.1). Classification (NCBI taxonomy): domain Eukaryota; kingdom Viridiplantae; phylum Streptophyta; class Magnoliopsida; order Fabales; family Fabaceae; genus Vigna; species Vigna reflexopilosa. The sequence goes on along the minus strand of CM050914.1, from coordinate 29,633,964 downwards.
GAGGTTTTGGGTGTGATTTGATTGTGTTTACACTTGTTCCCCATTGCTCCTCTATTTCTTTTGGTTTATAGCTTCTTATCCATATTTATCCTCCTTTTTTCCTTGGCCCCATTACATCCATAAAAGACCTTTTAATTTGAACATGCAGATGTTTTTGAGTGTTGATATTAGAAGCTTGCCAAGTCTGTTTGTGTTTGCTTTCTTGAGTGCATTAAGTTGACATTGTTTACCCTAGACACTTGAGAGAAACACTGACAGTGCATGATAACAGTTGAAAAACCGTTATTTTCATACTTAATTTTGATATCAAATACACCCTTGTTGACTTAGAAACTTGCTTGGAATCATGATTTTTCTTTAGTTTTGTGAATAAAAGAGTTGAGGACATGTTTTATGATTTTATCATTAACTTCCCTTGATTTTGTAGGTTTTTGGAATGAATTGAAAGAAAGGTTGAAGTATCAAAGGGTTGCAGTGCAGAAAAGTCAAATAGAATGCAGAAAAGTCAACCAATCAATCAGAAAAGTCAATCAGTCAACAAGATTGCTGAAAAGTTGACCAGAGTTGACCAGAATCCAGAAAAAGTCAATCAGACGTGATTTGATATATTTTCTGCGATTTTTATGATATGTTTGGGCTTGGACCTATTTTCTGTTATTTTTATAGCCTATTTAAAGACCTAGACACCTTAGAGAATGTATCTTTTGATGGTTTAGACACAGAAACACATTTTTCACCCCTTTTGGGGTAGATTTGGAGATGGTGACAACTCTCTGTTTCTCCCTTTTAAAAGATGTGTTCAAACAAATCTTGTTTTGAAATGGGAGAAGTGCCATTTCATGGTGGTGACAGAAGGAATTGTTTTGGGACATAAAATTTCAACCAGGGGGATTGAAGTGGATAAAGCAAAAGTGGAGGTTATTGAATAACTTCTGCCACCTATGAATGTAAAAGGAATCCAGAGTTTTTTGGGCCATGCTGGGTTTTATCGAAGATTTATTAAAGATTTCTCAAAGATTGCTAAGCCGTTAAGTAATTTACTTGTCAAGGACACTCCATTTGTGATGAGTAAAGAATGTGTACAAGCTTTTAATGTTTTGAAGAAAAGTTTGATTTCTGCTCCCGTGATTGTGGCTCTAGATTGGAGTAAAGACTTTGAGCTTATGTGTGATGCTATAGGTGTTGTGCTGGGCCAAAGAAGGGAGAAAGTATTTCATGCCATCTATTATGCTAGTAAAGTATTGAATGAAGCTCAATGAATTATGCCATTATGGAAAAGGAAATTTTGGCTATAGTTTATGCATTGGAGAAGTTTAGATCCTATCCCATTGGATCTAAAGTGATTATCTATATTGATCATGAAGCCATTAAGTATTTATTGATAAAGCCGGATTCAAAGCCACGGTTAATTAGATGGGTGCTTTTGTTGCAAGAGTTTGATGTGGAGATTCGGGATAAAAGGGGAAGTGAGAATTTAATTACTGATCATTTATCTCGGCTAGTCAACAAAGAAGTTACAAGCAAGGAGAAGAAAATCTGGGAGTCTTCTTCAGATGAAACACTTTTATATATTCAGTAGAGGATATGGTTTGCTATATGGCTAATTTTAAAGCTGCAGGTGTCATTCCAGAAGAACTGAATTGGCAATAGAAAAAGAAGTTTTTACATGATGCTAAGCAGTTCATATGGAATGATCTGTATTTATTCAAGATTGGAGCTGATAATCTCTTGAGAAGATGTGTAACGAAAGAAGAAGCAGAAGGAATTCTTTGGCATTTTCATAATTCACCTTATGGAGGCCATTTTAATGGAGAACGAACTGCGGCGAAAATTCTTCAGTCAGGATTTTATTGGCCTACGTTGTTTAAAGATACTCATAATCATTCTAGAAATTGTGACAAGTGTCAAAGGACGGGGGTTATTTCAAGACGACATGAGATGCCCTTACAATGAATTCTAGAAGTAGAAGTCTTTGACTGCTGGGGTATTGATTTTATTGGACCCTTTCCACCATCTTTTAATAATGAATATATATTGGTGGCGGTTGATTATGTGAGTAAATGGGTAGAAGCCTTAGCATGTCCCAAGAATGATGCCAATACTGTGAATAAATTCTTAAAAAGGCAGATCTTTTCACGTTTTGGAACTCCTAGGGTACTCATCAGTGATAGGGTGTCTCATTTTTGTAATTTTCAGCTTGCAAAGGTACTCAAACATTATGGGGTAAGACATAAAGTGGCAGCACCTTATCATTCACAAACAAATGATCAAGCTGAAGTTTCTAACAGGGAGATAAAGAGAATTTTAGAAAAGACAGTTGCTATCTCAAGGAAAGATTGGTCGCATAAACTAGATGATGCTCTTTGGGCATACAAGACAGCTATGAAGACTTCTATGGGCCTATCACCTTTTCAGCTGGTGTATGGGAAAACATGTCACTTGCCAGTGGAAATGGAGCATAAAGCTTTGTGGGCTTTGAAATTTTTAAATTTTGATCCTCATGAAACTCAAAGCAAACGTAGAAGTTAAATGCAACAGAAATACACCATTCAGCTTTCCAACACACCTCCATCAATTAAACAATACTTAATAAAAAGAAAGAAAGATGTGTGACAGCAAAAATAACTTAAAAGTTAGCAAGCATTCAATATAGAAATTAACCAAACTTAAGTCTTGGATCAAGCATTTAAAATAAACTAAAAGAAGACCCTTGGAGCTCCTCTCAAATGAACGTGGCAACAGCTCTTTTTAAAATAGAAATGTAAATCTTCAAAGAGAAAAATGCATCCCGTGTGTTGCTTCCTTCCAGCCAGCAACTCCATGAATCAGCACATATTGTTGTTTCCTCAAAAAGCTGAATGAAAAGTACGCTTGTGTTTTTCTCCAAATGAAGTAGCACGCTCCAGTTATGGAGCACCAACCCCTTTCCACCTATGCGTCACATTTTCTATGTTCGTGTGATCTCAAAGATGAAGAATTTCCCCGTCCGTGCGTGTGGCGGCTTCTCCTCTTCGTCTCCAACATGATCCCTTTTATATATGTGGTGGCTGTCCTCAATCAGGGCTCTTCATTCACGGTTGCAGCTGATGTGTGCTGGACCTGGAGCTTTACTTCACGCTGTTGCTGGATCGTGCAGCCCAAGTCTTGTGCGCATGGGCTTCTCCAAAGCTGCTATGTGCACCGCTTCTCCATTTTTGGACGTTGCTGCTTTCTTGCTTGCTTGTGCTGCTGCCCAAGGATTCATTTCTCATGGGCCTTCTAGATGCAAAGTTGATTCCCAGCCCAAGTAGATCCGCACTTTTAAAATGAATGCGTTAACCGTCCTAGGTGGCAGCTGGCTTCCGCACCACTCTTCTTTAATTTCTAATTCAACAATGCTTCAATGTGAACAACTAGTTGGACTTCCATGTTGCTCTCCTTTTTATTCAAAAAATGAAGCCCCTTCCACGTGCTGCTTTCTTTCCTTGCTGGACAATCAATTTTGATTTCCTATGGGCTCACTGCCTATTTCTCTCAAAAATAAAAACGACGTTGGATGCCCCTCCAAGTGAAATTAACGTGCTTTTATTTTTCATAACCCATGAGTAGCATGCTTTTTTTTTCGGAACGTCACCCCCCTTTGTAATTGAAGCCCCTCTTTTTCATAAGTCCAAAGAGTTAAAATCACCATAGTGTCCTCCCTCTTGTGCATATTTCTTTTGTGGAGAGTCTTGAATTATGTGACAGCCCTCCAAATGTCCAAAATTATATTTCCAAATTTTTCCTGCAATTAATAATGCAAATAATTAGCTCAGAATATTCAAATTAATTAAAATTAGAATTTCCGGTCAAATTAAGCACAATTAGCAAAAACGGGAAAATACTGAACATTTAAGCACAATTCCCTAATTAATTCTAGCACAATAAACTAAGTGAAATCAAGAAAATATCGACTCATCAGAGACGTAAAAAAGAAATAATCAAGAAGGAAAAATATTAAAGAAAGAATGCAAATGAGAAGGAATGATAGAAGCCTGCCAAGGTCTAGAATCAGTGAGACACATCTCCAAAGAGCAACCCACCCATGGTGAAGAGAAGTGCAGCGAAAATGGATGTGTATGAGTGGAGTTTTGGTGTTTTGATGGAGGAAGGAGTGTGTGTTTGAACCTCTCATCTCAGAAGGCCTTCCCACTATGGAAGGAGGCTAGAGGAAAGGGTAGAGAAAGTGAAGAGAAAAGGTGACTCAAGAGCAAGGAAAGCTGGAAATTAATTTCTGCAGCATAACATTCAAGCTCTAAAGTGTCTTTTACAAGGTATTGGCCCTCTTATTTATAGAGGAGGAGGTGCCCCTAATCTGATCCCATTTCCCTCCTAAAACCCATTGCATTTCGTAGACACAGCTTTCACTTGGAGAGAGCAAATCCCACGCTGCTGGAGCAAAGTCCATGCTGTATTCCACGTCAGCCACTCACATGGGAAGCACCTCTTCTTTACGCTGGGCTGTCTTGGGGTTTTGGCTGGGCATTTATTTGCTTTGTCCGTAAGTTAACCTTCAATTGCTTTTGGGCCCTTTGCTGTCTTCTTTTATTTCTACTTCTTGGATGGCTCCTCAAAGTCTTCAAGCTTTATTTAGGCCCTACAAAATAAAGTAAAACATATTAAAAGATAATCCTTCTAAGACTTAGAGAAAGAAACTCAAGAAAGCTTTAGAAAGTCCTTCGTTAACTTCCCTTTCTTAGTCTTAGCTTGAGTTGCTACTTCTTTGAATGGTTTCCTTGATTAGGATTCCATCATACCCTCCCTCTTGAAAAATGATATTTCCTCAAATCGGAAGGTATAAAGAAGCACAACTTGGTTTATATCTTCCCTCCTGGATCAAAAATAAATCTACAACAAACAAAAATGAACATTATTAAAAGGATGTATCCAAAGAAAAGAAAACAGAATGAAGGCCTTTTATCTTTGAAAAAGATTTTCTTAGAAGTATCCTTGGCCTTTATTTTATTTTCACTTTGTTTTGAACATTCCCCTTCATTATATAATGTAACAAAGTGATTTTTTTGAGAAGAAGATTCAAGGTATTTACCTTTGGATGAAGAATTTAAAAGCGTGCATACCTTCTTCTCCTTTCTCTTTTCTTCTTTAGAAGGTTGTTTATCCAACCTTTCTTCCTCTTTTCTTTCTTTTTCAATTTTCATTTTTATCTTGATTTCATCCTCTTTCACTTGTTGACGTGTAAGAGGAATCAAAGTTATTTTACTTCCTTTGTGGAGAAAAGTTATCTTATTGGTGTAGCCATCATGAGTGGAGTTATGATCATATTGTCATGGCCTTCCTAGTAGAACATGCCCAACATCCATTGGCACAACATCACATAAAATTGTTTCTTCATAGTTTCCAATGGAGATAGGTATGTTTTCTTGTGTTTTGACTACTATGTCTTCATCCTCTTTTATCCATTGAAGCTTGTAAGGCTTGGGATGAGGAATAGTAGTTAAGGCCAATTTTTCCACCATTCTAGAACTACAACAATTACAAGAGGACCCACTATCCACAATCAGTGAACAAGTATTTTCAAAAACTTTGCATCTTGTGTGGAATAGATTCTCCCTTTGTGATTATTCTAATTCTATATGTTGACTTCCAAGAAGTCTTCTCACCAATAACAACTCTCCTTCACAAGGTAAGGCTTCTTCCTCAGATATGGAAGTATTTGAATCACTAGAAGAATCTTCATCTTCATTTTCATGTTCTAGGATATAAGTAGACCTTTTGTTAGGACACTCAGAAGAATAGTGCCCTTTGTAACCACATCTAAAACACTTGGTCTCTTTTACCCTATCATTTTTTGAAGATTCTTTAGAGGGATATTTTTCTTTTTCCTTTTCCCTTGGTCCCTCTTCTTTTGATTTGGAGGGTTCACCCTCCCTCTTGGATTCTTTCCTAGGGTAGGTAGAATCAGAGTAGTCCTTTTTAGAGGGAGTTTTCCTCTTCAATTGTTGCTCTACTCTAACACAAAGTTGGACTAACTCATTGAGATCATTATAAGGTAAAAGTTCTACCTTATCTCTTATGTCATAGTTGAGTCCACTTTGGAACCTAGCAATTGTTATCCTTGGTTCCTCTCTTATCCCAGCTCTTAACATGAGTAACTCCATTTTTTCCCTATATTCCTCAACACTCATATTTCTTTGTTGGAGTTTATGGAGCTTGTCCATTAACTCTCTATCATAATAGGCTGGAACATGCCTTCTTCTTAAGGCAGACCTTAACTCATTCCAATACCTAATGGAAGGTAGGTGTCTCAATCTTAGGTCTTTTACCAAGGCAGTCCACCAATAGAAGGCATAGCCTTGAAAGCTCAAAGAGGCCATTGTTACTATCCTCTCATCATCTATTTGGTGACACTCAAACAATTGCTCAACTTTCATCTCCCATTCCAAATATTCTTCAATATCATCTCTACCATGGAAGGGAGGAAGATCTATTCTAGTTTCCCTTGGGTAATATTCTCTCTCTCTATGATTTCTCCTAGGAGGTAATTGATAGTGGTCATCATTGTGATGACTACTATATTGCTCATGCTCACTAGGGGACGAGAATGTATCCCCATGATAGTCTTTCCTCCTAGATGAAGTTCCTTCTTTCCTTTTGCCCTTGTTTTGATTGACCAAAAGTTGACCAATCATTTCTTTGAGTTCACTAATTTCTCTATCCCTTTCTTGAAATCTTTGCTCAATTTCCTCTCTTAGTTGTGAACTCTCACTATTGGGTTTCAAACTCTCTTGCACACTAGATTGACTCATCCTTGTCAAATGAAAAAAGGTTTTCACAAGGTTTTCAAAATTTGACAAGTAATGAGTGAAAAGGATTTCACAAACTCTTTGTTTTTGGTGACAAATTTCTAAAAAGATTTTAAAGGTAAAAATGTTCCAAGTAGCTCCCAGGAAGAAGAGGTGAGTCACAAGTGGACAAGCTTAGAAACTAAGTTCTTCCTAGCCAGAGTTTCCTTAGATTTCCTTTTACCTTAGTTTCTAAATAGAAATCTTTCAAAAGGTTTTTAAATGCTAATGGAATGATCCTAAAAACCAAAAGAAGGTTTATCTATATGTTATGCAATCCTATATACCACGGAGACTTAAAATAAAAAGATTAAGCAAGCAATTAAAGAAAGCAATAAAGATGCAAGAATGTAAATGCTAGACGGCCCTAAGTGAAAGTGAAAGTGACACTTGGAGCCCCTTGACACACTTCCACACTAAGAAAACGAAATTGCACTATTACAATGTTCAAATGTGATCTTGGAATTGCTTCAAGAGCATTTTCCCAAGTCACTTAAGTCAAAAACAGCAAAGGAATTCAAACTACAAAGGTTCCGTGATATCAAGGCTCAAACAAGCTCAAAATGAAGTCTAAAACTCATGTAAACTCCAAGCTTTGGCTGCTGCAATGTGCTACTCAAAATCAGGGTGTGAGTTGATTTTTCTGGTGTATGAAATGCTGCTGAAACAGTAATTACAGCTGCTGGAACGTGAATCTTTAGCTGCTGTTAAGCCTTTCTTCTTGCTTCACTTTCAATCCCCTAACCACTTCCTAGAAGGCTACCATAATAGGAGAGGTTTTCTGCTTCTGGATGGCTCAATTAGACTGCACACATACTCCCAAAATCCACCAAAAACATCACAAACAGATTTAAAAATCTGCACAAGAATTCTTCACTCCAAGTGGCTGGAACAGCAGTTTAGAGGCCAAAAAAAATTGATGAATTGAAATGGAACAGCACCCAATAACAGAAAGCACTCTAAATGAACCTAAGAATAGCACTAGAGTGGATTAAGAAAGCAAGAAAAACGCAATCACAGTTCAGAATTCACTCCAAATGCAAACTGTTTGATAATTTCCAAACTGTTTGATAAAATGTCCCAAAGAGTTTCAGATTTTGCATTTTTAAGTTTGGGAACTTGTAAACTGGAGTGATTAGTTCTCTAAGCTTTTTAACACTTGATATTTGCTCTTTTATTCATTTATTTTCAATCTGAATCATAGAACCAGCTTTTTCCAATCCAAGTTTGGAATTATGCAAAGAAATTTTTCAAACAGCACTTGAAATGCAGAACTGCACCAGAAAAAGTGAGGTGAATTGGTGGTTTAATACCCAATTTCGTGTGGAAGTGTTTCTAACTCACAACTAACAGTTCAAGCAACTTTAATTGATGATTTTGAGTGTGTTCAGACATTAAAATGACTTATAATCTGCTGGCAACTCAAAATCATCATTCCACTTCCATTTTAACCCAAAAATTGATGGTTTCAAATGCTAATATGCATATAAGCCATGTTTTGACCAAATGAACAGTGCTAGCAACTTTGAACCATCAATTGAAGTTTGCTCAAGCTATAAAACAGCAAAGAAACAGCAGATTTTCGAAATTCACTACTGCTGTACCACTTATGCAGTAAAATGCTTCATTAAACCATCCAAATTCAGTTTTCCAAAGGTTCAAGGGCTGGACAGCAAAGAATTAACTCAAGGAAGTGTAATTACACAGAACTAAGCTAGAATTAAAGTGCTTAGCATGACCAAATCAAAACAATCCCGAAAAATAGGTGACAGCACGGTGAAAGCTAGATCAGAAAAACTGAAACAGTGAATCTCTTAAGGATTTTAAGCAACCAAGCTATGCATATTGCATTTCATTGCTTATTCTGGTTTGCTACACCTCAAGACACATTCAACAACATTAATCAATGTTGTACCAAGCTTCAGAATCAAAGAAAAACCATTAAAACAGTTTTAGTAATTAAAACCCGAATCAGAATTCTGTATCAGATTTGAAACAGTGAAGCAACACAGATTTGCTTTTGAGTGCCTTATCTTGTATCACCAAGGCTAGAACAAGTCTTCATTGCCTTTATTGGTATATATACAAGTTATCTAGCACTTGCAATCAAGCAAAAACAACAACACAACCGGCAGAGATGAAAACCAAACAGAACAGAATTAAAACTGCACTTATAAAATGCACATGACCGTGTGACAGTACTGGATTTGAAGAATGAAGCTGGAATTGACTCAAATGAAATGAATTCACGTTTAAAATGAAAATTAAACATGCTCTCTTAGGTATTCGGGTAAGAATTCCTAACTAGCTCTCTTTCGCACACACACTCAAGTAATCACAGATCAATAAAGATGAAAAGTACGTGTTGTATTCACATGAAAGAATCAAGAATGCAAAGAAAACACAGGAACTTAACCTCCTTCACCAGATACAAGTATCGGTCAACAATTTTATAAAAGTCTCTAACTGTCCCCTCAAAACAATAACAGGGGTCTTTATATAGACCTTGTCCCGCCCCCTTCTTATTTTTCTATTCTTTTCACCCTTTACTATATTCTCTAAGTCCTAACAATACTCCCCCCCTCGAAAATCGACCTTGTCCCCAAGGTCGGATTGAATATGCTCGAGCATCGTCATCCTACTCCGCCTGCCGCGAAGGTAGTGAGCCCCATTCGTTTCTGCTCAACTTCTACCCCTTCGTCCTCCTCTTCATCTTCTGCCAGCATCACCACACGTAGGCTCTTCTCAGGACATTGGTGTCCAGGGCTGAAAGGCCCCCACAACGAAAGCATCTCCCATCTTCCCGGGTAAGGCAAATTTCTTGAATTCCGATTCCGACTGTCACCTCCGCCGTAACTTCCGCCCCTCGCCGGTCCGTTTTCTGTCGCGCTATCCTGTCTCACCGACCCGACACTCTCGGTCGGTGTCGCTCTTCCCAGATTACTTCTCGGCAGCTCTGTCCTGGCCACCACAGCTCCTCCTCCGGTCGTTTGCCCCTAATAACGAGGGTTTTCGACCGCGGCACGAAGAGCCTCCTCCACATCTCGCGCAACCTTCATCGCCAACATCAAATCGCGGGGGTCATGAGGTCGCATCTGGCATCGCAACTCCTCGCGTAAGCCCGCCAGAAAGTATCCCAGCAAATGATTATCCGTAAACTCCTTCGTCTGTCCAGCCAAAGCCTCGAACTCTCTCACGTATTCCTCCACAGTGGTCGTCTGTCGGATCGCCGCCATCGTCTCGAAAATCCCGCCTCGGTGACGACTCTCGAAACGAATCAACAGTGCCTCCTTGAGGCCCTCCCAGGTTTGGTTACTCGCCTTGTCCTTCCAAAATTTGAACCAGTAAGCAGCGCTGCCCTCCATGCTAATATGGGCTAATTCGATTGTCTCCTCTTCCGCTACCCTCTAGATCTCAAAGCTAGACAATGTCTTGTTGCTTTATATGATCAAAGAGGAGCTATCACTGCATTGGACACAATCAAAATAAAAAAAAAACACTAGCCGAATAGATTCAACACTGATTACAGAAGTAAAAACGACAACAAATTATTGCACATGGCAGTGAACAAACTGGAAATGATGAATACAGTTGGATTTGAACTCATATAAAGAAATGCACCGATTAAAATGAACAACAATCACTAAAGAAAGGTGAATGGAATCAAACATCTACGAAAACGCAACAAACAGAAATCAAAATTAATGAAACAGTACAGATATGAACAACACAAGACGAAAAGACAGAGAAATGGAAGAAAAGAGCACTTAGCTCTCGAAGCATGGCGTGATCCGACAGGCTCTGGATACTAAATGATGGAAGTGACCTCCACTTTCAAGAATGGAGTGGCTCCTCGACTCAGAAATGGCAGCGGAGTGATGAAATGTTTGTAGGAAGGTGATGCACGGAAGGTGTTTGTGGTAATGCGCGACTGTGTTTAAATGAATGTGGAGGTAGAATTCTAACTCAGAAAGCTTTTCAAAGGGGAAAGGAGCTTGAGGAAGAGCAAGCTAAAGAGGATCTAATTCTTGTGCATATTACAAACGTGCTGGAAAATAGAAGAAGTGTGCAGAGGAAGCCATCCAGCTGGCCACATTTTCCATATTAAAAATGTGCTGAAGGAGGAAGAAGAGCTGCTCGCTGGCGCTGAGCGGCTGGTGTGCGCCGAGCGCCCGGCTGCTACGTGGCTCTTCTTGGCTTTCTTGTTTTGTAGTTCCTTTCATGTATAAGCATGGTTCCTTCCCTTATTTAGTGACCTATACAAAACAAAGTAAATTGTTTTTAAGTAAAGATAACATGCTAAGACTTTAGAAAGAAAAGATCAAGTCGTTATTCAACTTCCCTTTCGTAGTCTTAGTGTGACATTGATACTTCTTTGGATGAGAAGTCCCTAAAGGGGTTGCCATCAGTTGATGTGCAGAAAATATAGAGAGTGTAGAGTTCAAGAAAATCAACACAGAATATATCCTGGTTCGAATCAAAAAATTCTACGTCCAGTCGTTAATCACTATAAAAAGTGATTATCCTTTTTCACTAAAAATATAGCTGTACAGATTACAAAATAATGAAATGAACAAGGAACAGAAAATACCTTCTTTCGACAAACGAACTAGAAGAATGCAACAAGTAACTTCCTTCAACAAACGAACTAGAAGAGCTTCCTTCGACGCACGAACCGGAAGCAACAACTCTGCCAACTTGAAGATAATAGCTCCTACCTTTGACACGCAAAGCGAGAGCTTCTCCTATTCAAAAGACTTGACAAGAGCACTCTATCACTTTGAGAACTTCCTCATACAAATTGTATTCTCAAAATGGCATAGATCCTTTTCACTCACAAAGAGCTTCCCTTAGGCACTGTTAACACACTGACAAGTGTACTAGATCGTATCAAGTAATAAATAGACAGTAAGTCTGAATATCGTTTCCCAAGGGACTCTTAGGCCTAGACGTTCATGTGAATTGATCTCATAAGACTTGATAAAGATTGAATTTAGGGTTTGTAATGCAAAACGAAAATAAATATGCAAATGCAAAGTTTGATCAATTGACAGATAAAAATATGGATTAATGGAGTTGTTCGGGTTTACAGTTTCATCCTAATCCACCCTCCTATATCTAATATTCTTATTATATTCAACTTTATTATCAATGTTCATGCAACTTTCTAATTTACTCTAAACCCGATCTCTCGGTGAAAAGAGCCTATCACCAATTACTAGTTTACTATCTCTAGTCTCCCTAGTAATTAGTAACGCATTAATGATAGAAGCTTAAAGTAATTGACCGTCCTATTCCTATTCCTAGGTAATATTTCATAATCAAGAGAATTCTTTTCAGTTCTAGATTTCCCCGTACGTCTCAATATCGACAAAATCAATGATCATCACACTTAATGAGTTAAACAATGCAAGCTTTAATCTTAGACAAGAAAACCCAAACTAATAATAAAAGTATATGAATAAAATAAGAACTTCGATATAAGAGAGTTTCCTAGAATTGAAAGATTGGAGCTTTCACATCCAAAATCCGCCTCCAAGGAGTGAAGAGAGTGTTCTGCCGTCTTTCTCTGCCAAAAGATAACCCTAATAGGTCTTACAAATCTATTTATAAGTTGTGAAAAATTACAGAAAATAAGCTCAAGCCCAACTACAGCGCTCAGCGTTGGTTCCACCGCTCAGCGGCAAGTGCGACACTCAAGTGGACGCTCAACGTTCACGCCCAGGCGTCTGGCAGTGCTTTTACTGAGAAGGCTAGCGCTCAGCGGTGAGTCTGGCGCTCAGCGGTGAGTCTGGCGCTCAGCGGTAGGTGTGATTCTTCCTTTTCCCTCAGCGTTGGCGCTTAAGCGTCTAACATTGGGATTGTTCACGAAGCTGGCGCTCAGCGTTGGAAATGACGCTGAGCGGTGGCTGTGATTCTTCTTTTGCACCTTCTTTCATGCTTTCTCGAGTCCAACTCCTTCCTTCTTCACTTTCCATCATTCAATTCTCGTCAAATCATGTTAAAACAATGTAAAACCAAGCATAATATCTCTAAAACCACCTTTGACTCTCTTATAACCCAACTAAAACAATTTGCATGCTTTCAAGCCCATTCTAAGTCATAAAGGGTGTCATTTAATATCAAAATTAAGTATGAAAATAATGGTTTTTCAACCGTTATCACAACCCCAAAATTAAAACTTTGCTGGTCCTCAAGCAAACAAAACAAAACTTAACCTTCCACCTATCATCAAAATGGTTTAACACATTCAAAACTCATTCTTTCACAACAAGTAATTACTCAATTCAGCTTTTCAATGGAATCTTATCAAGATGCACACATGCTTCAATTCATCCTAACTCACATAATGTTCACATAATCACATACTCTCCAACAGATGCTATTCTTATGAATGATCAGTCAACTAAGCATAAATGTAATCATGAAATTCAACAATCCTTTCCAGGCAAAGTGTTTCACTCAATCACTCAAGTGTTTCAATAGGACACTCCTTCCCTCTACTATCCATATGTCATATAAAACAAAATTGCATTTCATCTATTACAATCAACATTCTCACACATAAATGCCATCACAAGGACTTTTCAAGGCTTATAAGGAGGTTGGGCTAACAAGAAAAATTGGTTTTTCTAGATCACAAAATCCTTGAGTTAAGAGAGTTATTCAACATTTCTAGTTCAAGCACCAACTCTTTTTCACCAATCTCACTCATTCCCAACTTTCCCTTTTCCTTTTACTTTTGCATTGAGCTTATCTTTCATGCTTTTCTTTTCTTCTCTTTTCTATTTCTCATGCTTTTTTATTCAACACATTAGCTCAATGCTTTTCTTTTGCCTTTTAATTCTCTCAACAACCCCAAACTTGAACCTTAATCAATACCATTCAATTATTCTCAACTCAACTCAAGGTAAAGATTTTTCTCAAAAGGTTTTCAAAGTGTTTCAAGCTAAGGTTCAAAAAGGGTAGAACACATGGTTCTCTTAACTTTTGGGGCGAAAATTTGGCTAAGTAAGGGCTTCCAAAAAATGGTCTTGATCATATGACATAACATGTAATTCAATCAATCAAAAAGACTCAGGCAAAATCATTCATTCTCTCAAATGAATAGGAAATATATCAATCAAGCACTCTGAAGCTCAAACCTCACACAACTATGCTCACTCAACAACTCAAATATCAATCATACACCCTGCTTAGCATCATAACCACAATCATAACTCATCATGCATCTGTTCACATAGCTTGTGAATAGTTCACCTGTATATAAGCATGTAAAGCAGTCTCAATCATCATCCACACTCATCATGCAATCAATAATTCAAACCATCATCAGATAAGGTGTTCAAGCAAGTATATTACCCTATACTACGAATTTAAATTACAAATTTAAAAAGAACATAAAATAAAACTCCTGCTCCATGTAAATGCCAAATCATCCCATAATATCATCGGAGTCATCCTCCTCATCATCCTCCATGTCTGGAGCTTCAGCTGCTCCAGCTCTAATTTCTTCCTCTTGTTCCCCACAGTCTTGATCCTCTTTCCTGATGAGGAGGCCATCCCTGCATCAAGTATAATTCACAAAACCACAAGGAATTTCATTAAACGTTAGTAAAACACAAAACTTCTTCCAAAGAATGTGGAGGAATCAACCCCAAATAACTGTGCTCTCACAAAACCCCAAACTTGGATGAAAATGTGATGCTAAAATGGTGGAAGAAGGGTTTTCTAGAATTAGGATGATAGGAGAAGTGAGAAAAGTGCTTAAAAGAGTATTTGAAAGTGAAAGAAAGGTTAGGGATCTAGGAGAGACCGCTTGGACGAGCCCTAAGGGGTATAAAAATCATAAAATGAGCCATAGAAACAAAGCCCAAGTTTAAAAACAACATTAACCCTCAGCAACGCCACCGCCCGACAGTGTGCATGATTTTTCTCTTCCCCTTTTTGCTTTTGTTTTCAAAAATCTTTCACCCTGTAACCTTCAAGTTCAACTTTCAAATTTTAATTTTCATGCAATTCCCACCCACTTTACTCACTTATGCAACAATTAAGCCCTAAATGCAACTAGAATAGTATTAAAACATGCAACAAAATAAATTAATCAACTGGGTTGGCTCCCAGGTAGCGCTTGTTTAACGTCACGAGCCTGACCCAAAATCTTTCTAGCACTTATCAGTAAGTGCAAACTTACCAACACCCATCAGTAGGTGTACCTTCCTGTATCCTTCAGTAGATAATCTATCTTCTAGCATCCCTTAGTAGATGTTGTACAACATCCATCAGTAGATGTTCACATCCTCCTTTGTTGATATTCTTTTCTTTTTCCTTTTTCTGCTAAATTTCTTCAAAAAGTTAAGAACACCAAGCACCTCTTTCCATATCTCAATCATAGGAACTTTAATCTCCAATTTCTTGAAGATCTCCATAAAGCTCTTAAGTTCCTTTTCTTTCCTATGATATTTCTTTTGATGAGGAAGAGCTTTTTCATATGATCCTTTCTTCTTTCCTCTCTTCCTCTTTTCTCTCAATTTGCTCTTTTTATTTTTTTCTTCTTTCTTCTTTTTTTCCACACATTTTCTATTTTTTTCTTTTCTCTCAACCACTTCTTTTTCTTTCTCATCATCTTCTTCTTCCTCACTCAACCTTTCTGTTTCTATCTCCTCTATCTTTTCCTCCTCTATCTCTATCTTTTCCTCATCAACAACCTTATCACTTTTAGAGATAATGGCTTGGCATTCGTCCCTAAGGTCAACTTCAGTACTAACCCTAGAATCATCCAAAATGCAGTCACGCAACCCAATTTTATCTCCTTCCTTTTACATCTTGCATCCTCACATTCTGAATAGGAGATGGTATTTTGCATCACTTGTTGGAATGTCTCTTCACAACTTTCTGATGGAGATGGTTGTTGCCAATGTTGTTTAAATTTCCTCTAGCCAATATTGTTCAATTTCCTTCTCTCTTTCTTCAAGTGTAGGAGAATATTGTTGCCTTTGTTGTTCACTTTCTTCAAGTGAAGGAGGATATTGTTGCCTTTAACGTTCTACTTCTTCAAGTGAAGGACAATATTGCTGCCCTTGACGTTGTTGCATGTCCTCCATGCTTCTAAGGTAAGAAAAACTTGTATCCATGCTCTGCGAAGAAAGTTCGTCACTCTTTGTATTCTCCTCTACACCTTTGACATGGTATATTTCCCTATTCATGATATTCTGAAGAAGTTTGTCAAAATTTGTGTTCTCCTTAAGTGGAGTAAATTGTTGCTAAACAGCTCACCCAAATTGGCTTTGATCAATGTATGAGTGAGGTTCCCATCAGTGGTTCAAATCATCTTAGTATAATTGAGTGTCCATATAATCAAATTCTTGTTTGTATTGCATTCTGCCAACACTAGGCACAAAACCCTAGAAAACATTTATTAGAACAAAAATAAAACTAAACATAAAAATCAAATCAAAGTTAATCAAATTCACACTACTAGAAAAGTTAAACCAATGAGTCCCCGGCAATGGCGCCAAAAACTTGTTAACACCTTGGCAAGTGTACCAGATCGTATCAAGTAATAAATAGATGGTTGATGGGTTGTCGCACCCTATGCAAATTTAATGTGCATTAAAGAATGCAGTATAGACTAGAAAGTGACTCCTATGTCGTCTCTCAAGGACCAAATGTGGTTCGAGAATCAGGTCAAACACGAAGTGGTGGGGGGTTTTTGAAAGGTTTTAAGAATGCAGATGAATTAAATTAAAACACAGATGCAAACAGAAATGTAAACAGAAATGCAAACAGAAATGTAAAAACGGAATCAAATACAGAATAAAAACGGTTGGTCATTAACTCAATTACTTTTTTTCCAATCACAGATTAACGACAAGTACACACTACTCTAATCCAAATCCAACACGAATCATCCAACTAAGCGAAGGCTGATTCGGTCTTCAGAATTGCAAACTAAGCGAATACAATGCACAAATCCAATCAGTCAAGCACCATGCAGTCTAATCAACTAAGCGAAGATTAAACACCGATTAGGCAACTAAGCGTATACCTAATCGCAGACACATAACAGATTAAATATTGAGCTAAATCAGAGCAGCAGTATGACATTTAAAGTGCAAGAGCCTCATGAATAAACTACTCTAGCCTCTAATCCAGCACAACTAACCGACTAAACGAAGGGTAATCATGCTATCATAATCACGAACTAAGGGAACGCAATACACCTATTCCATCCTATGTGTTCTATACAGATCCATCAACTAAGCGAAGATACAATCACCAATTGGGCAACTAAGCGTGAACCCATTGCAAGAACACAGTCAGATTTCATAGAATGCCAGGCAGAGTAGAATCACCACAAGAACAGTCCGAGAATCTCAAAGAAGCAATGTAGTATTACTAACGACCAATTAACTAACCTAAGTTAACATCACAATTAAATTATCAAAATCAAACAGAACAGACATTATTAAAGTAAATGAAAACACTGGGATAAAACATTCAATGCTAATATGCGTGAACAATAAAATAAAATGAAAATGCAACAAGTAAACTAAAGAAATGAAAAGGCAATTCATCACGTAAACAATACATTAAAAACAATTGAATCCTTTTCAAATGCAACGAGCAAAATAGATTAACGCATAAAATAGATTAACGCATAAAATGGAATGTAACCTTGCTGGACATAACAGCCCTTTGAATCATCGTGTGTGCTCATAACAATTGAAAGAAAAATTGCATATGTGTCTTCTCTAAAGAAAATGAAGGTGCTTCTAGAATCAAAACATAACAGGGTGTCATTCCCCTAAATGAAATATGAAGTAGCGTTTTTCAAGAAAGATGAAGGTCCAAGCGTGTGCACTCTTCTTCCATTGAATCACCGTGTTACTTCCCTCTTCTATTAAAATGCCTTTCTAAATAAACTAAAGTGCTGGAATAAAAAATGGAAATGTGCTGAAGTAAACCCGTGAGAGTGTGCACCCAAAAGAAAATAACAAGCTTTAAAATGAAAATGTTGAATCAGGGCTTCTTCAATGAAATCAGCGTCTTTAATAAAAATAATATCACCATGTGCACAAGCAAAATAAAATGACCGTGAGTTGCAATCAAAAGAAAATAAAGAACATCCAAATGCAAAGTGCTGAATCGTGCTAGCCGTAACCCTCCATCCTTCTTGCTCTTCTCCAAGTGATATCTCTAAAAGAAGTGAAAGATGATGCCTCCCTCTCCCTGTGGTGGCTTTGGATGTTATATGAGTGAAAACCCTCTTTGCTATTGCTGGGCCGCTTCTAGTGTGGGAGCTGCATGCTTGATGCAGGACGTGTTGGCACATGGGCCGTGAAGATTTGGCAGCTGGATCTTGGAGAAGCTGCTTCTTCAATTTGGCTGTGTACTTCCGTAAGTAGCTGCTTCTGCTGATGAATTCTTTTAAAATGGAATGGGTCTTCACGTTTAAGTGGCAGCAGCCCTCAATGCTGGACCGTGTGTTTCCTTCAATTTTTCTTCCAGCGCACACCCCATTCATCTCCATTGTGGGCCGTGGACTTGAGTTGCTCTTGTTGCTGCCTTTTTATTTTCTCCAAGCACCTAAAAGAAATGCAAATGTTGTTGGACGTTGATTGTTAAATGCCATGGGCTGGGATAGCTGCAGTCTTCTCCCATTGCTTTTTGATAGTGAGAGCTGCTGGATGCGTGATTTAATCCAGGATGTGTGAATGCAGGTTGCTGGGCCGTGGTGGTCTTCCTTTGGGCCGTGTGAAGATGTGGAGTGCAACCCGTGAGTGCTGCAGTTGGAACGTGGCCTTGAAGAGCTGTTGCTGGAAGTGTACTGTTGTTGGGCGGTTTGGATGCTATTTCCATGTGCACCTCCAAAACAAGATACCAAATGCGTGTTGCTTCAGCCTGTGAGCGTGTATGTGTTCCAGCTTTAAAAGCACTTGGAGTTCTCAGCTCGTGACACCATCTGAATGAAAGAATCCTTGGGCCGTGACACCTCTTCAAGTTCCAATTCCAAAATTTGTTTTCTTTACGCCCATAACATCAAAGTCCAATGAATGAATTGGTGGACGGCGTGCCTCTTTACTCATTTAATCTCTAAATGTCCCAAATTGCTTTTCCAAAATTTTTCCTGCAATCAATAATGAAAATAATAAGTTCAGATAATTCAAATTAACTAAAATAAGAATTTATGGTCAAATTAAGCACAATTAGCAAAAACGGGAAAATACCGGATATTTAAACACAATTCCCTGATTAATTCTAGCACAATAAACTAAATGAAGTCAAGAAAATATTGACTCATCAACAGTAAGTCGAAATATCGTTTCCCGAGGAACTCTTAGGCCTAGACGTTCATGTGAATTGATCTCATAAGACTTGATAAAGATTGAATTTAGGGTTTGTAATGCAACAGGAAAATAAATATGCAAATGCAAAGTTTGATCAATTGACAAATAAAAATATGGATTAATGGAGTTGCATGAGTTTACCGTTTCATCCTAATCCACCCTCCTATATCTAATATTCTTATTATATTCAACTTTATTATCAATGTTCATGCAACTTTCTAATTTACTCTAAACCCGATCTTTCGGTAAAAAGAGCCTATCACCAATTACTAGTTTACTATCTCTAGTCTCCCTAGTAATTACTAACGCATTAATGACAGAAGCTTAAAGTAATTGACCGTCTTATTCCTATTCCTAGGTAATATTTCATAATCAAGAGAATTCATCTCAGTTCTAGATTTCCTCGTACGTCTCAATATCGACAAAATCAATGATCATGACACTGAATGAGTTAAACAATGCAAGCTTTAATCTTAGAGAAGAAAACCCAAACTATTGATAATAAAAGTATATGAATAAAATAAGAACTTTGATATAAGATAGTTTCAAAAGGATTACATCATTCTCCAACAATAAAGGGTTTAGTTCACCATTGTCATGGTGAAACTAGATGAATTGAATGGAAAATATGAAAGAGATAACCCTAGAATTGAAAGATTGGAGCTTTCGCATCCAAAATCTGCCTCCAAGGAGTGAAGAGAGTGTTCTGCCGTCTTTCTCTGCCAAAAGATAACCTTAATAGGTCTTTCAAATCTATTTATAAGTTGTGAAAAATTACAGAAAATAGGCCCAAGCCCAACTACAACGCTCAGTGCTGGTTCCACTGCTCAGCGGCAAGTGCGACACTCAAGTGGACGCTCAGCGTTCACGCCCAAGCGTCTGGCAGTGCTTTTATTGAGAAGGTTAGTTCTCAGCGGTGAGTCTGGCGCTCAACGCTTGAAATGACGCTGAGCGGTGGCTGTGATTTTTTGTTTGCACCTTCTTTCATCCTTTCTTGAGTCCAACTCCTTCCTTCTTCACTTTCCATCATTCAATTCTCGTCAAATCCTGTTAAAACAATGTAAAACCAAGCATAATATCTCTAAAACAACCTTTGAATCTCTTGTAACCTAACTAAAACAATTTGCATGCTTTCAAGCCCATTCTAAGTCATAAAGGGTGTGATTGAATATCAAAATTAAGTATGAAAATTACGGTTTTTCAACTGTTATCAGGCACAAAGCTCTAATACTCTCAATTGAAAAGTTGATTCTAGGAGCTATGGAAAAACCTATTTATAAGCCGAGGGTCAGAAACTGAAAAGACATCTCCCAATTGCCAAATATAATCATTTATTATAAGTAATAATCGATTATTTGAGTCTATTATGGGGTTTTCAAAATATGATATTTGATTATCTTGAGGAATAATCGATTATTCCAGAGACTTGGACAGTTCTAATCAGGACCAAGATAATCGATTATTTCAAGCAATAATCGATTATTCCAAAGAACAACGGTTTTTCAGGAATGCTCGTGATAATCGATTATTACATCAAATAATCGATTATATGCGTGAATATCCTAAAGACAGGAGATTTCTAAGATTTTACATGTTCAAAGTCTTTCCTAATACATTTGCAATCTACAAAAGTGCTTTTAAATAAATTACAACTTGATTCTTTGATTTTACCTATTGCAGCATCATCAAAATCATTTATCTTGAAAATACCAATGCACCTCATTGGGAACAATCTCCCCCTTTTTTATGATGATAAAAAAATCCTTTGTTTAAAAGCATCTTTGTGTATCTGCATAGAATACAAACTCACAAACCAAGACATTTTAGAAGTAACTGCACTACTTGAAAACACTTTCTCCCCTTTTTTGATCATAAGCAAAAAGTAAAAACTGAAAAGACTCTCCCTCAAATTTTTCTCCCCTTAACAAAATAATTGATGCATTTCAAAACAAAAATAAAATTGAAATTTCATAACATGAAAGAACAAAATACCTCATGGAATATAAGAAAAACTGAAATTCAACTCTAATTAAGAAATACAAACAGACTTTAAAAAGGAGGGGTTGGAGGATAATCAAGGAGTTGAAGGTTTTGTGATATGTCATGTTCTTGAAGGTCATGTTCTTAATTTGACAACTAAGGAAAAAAAGTAATTAATCCATAATACAGATACACTAGTGAAAAACAGCTTATTACGTCATATATTTTTGGCTTTTAACGACGCAACTACTTGCGACGTTATAGCAGGTGACGTAAATTTACGTTGAATATTAACGGTTGACGTTAATCGAACTCGTTTACGTCGAATACAAAGGTAATTGACGTAAAGTTAACGTCTTTTGTGCAGGTCGACGTTAAGGTACATAATATAGAATAGAGTTAGACGTCCAATATTTGAATAAATATTTATTTTTAAAGAAATATTTTTCGTCAATTGGTCGGGGGAACTGACGTAATGTTGACGTCGGCGTAGAAGATTGTTGATGTGATATTCACGTCGAAGTGCAAATTTGATGTCAATTTTTGAATAAATATTTATATTTAAAGGAATATTTGATGTCAGTTATAAGGTGAATGATGTAAAGTTGACGTCGAACATGTTTACAGTTGACATTACTATCGTTGAGCCATAGAGATCCTTGCCTAGCGTTTTATTATGATCGTTTTCCACTGCATTATATGAACGTCACTCATCACCTTGATTGACGTTAAGATACATATATTAACGTCCGATAGTGTATACAATGACGTTACCTTCAGTAATTTTTTATTAAATTCGGTTCGTTTTAGCTCATTTAACTAAACCTAAAATACAGAAACCAGTTTTCCAATTCCTAAATGCACAAAATTAATTAATTTAAATCATGCCATCATCAATTGCAATTAAAAAGTAAAAGTAAAAGACGCTATTGCTATCACCAAAACTTAAAAGAACCAATTTTTCCATTCATCTATTCACAGTATTCATCTATTCACAATATTCATCTATTCACAATATTCATCTATTCTCAATAATCTATTCACAGTATACATCTATTCACAGTTAAAAAGCTGCGCAAGTAAGCAAATGCTACTATCATGAAAGGAAAAACCTGAAACTATAGTTATTTAAAGTGTTTATTCAAATATCCTGCCCATTCCTCTCTTATCGTCTTTATATTAATGCATTGGGCAATGCAGAAGTAGTGTTGAATTGTTGCAAAATCAAGGAAGGAAAGTTTACAATTATATTCATTTTAATGTCAAAAGTTTATTGATATTTTTAATATTTTCAAATGTAAATTTGTACTTCAGTCCAATCTCCTTTGATTCCTGCTCGGATGATTGTCTTCATCCATGACATGATGTAGTAGCCACATGCCCAAGAATCTATCACATTTACACTAAACATGTGAAAAAACTTAGTCAAATGTAATGGTTTAAATTTGACTACGAAAATTAAAGGTTAAAGATCAACGAATTCCAACCTTAGGATATATAATCTCAATTTGTTGTCCTCTGGTCCTAGTCAGAACTCCAAACAAATTTGAAACATTAGAAACATTAGAAACATAAGTTAATATATTAATATCATAATGAATTGATAAGAATGAATGTAATACTTACCTATTTCTCCCACATGCCTTCGTTGTGATCACATCAAGTTGCATGTATTTCTTCGGGTACATCATCAACCTTATTTTCAATGGTTCTCGATGAGAAAGAGCTTGTCTCAAGTATATCTAGAGAGTCTTCATCATCAGTTGTGTGCATGGCTCTACCTTCCAATACCACTGACCATTTATGATTCACTAGGTTAGTGAGATAAAATATTTGTCTTGCTTGACTAGCCATAATAAATGATTCATCCGTGTAACTCATTTTGTTAAGATCCACCAAAGTGAATCCGAAGTCTTCTGTCACGACACCAGATTTACTATCAACCCATTTACATTTGAAAACTGGAACTCTAAAAGTGACATAATCAATTTCCCAAATTTCTTGTATTATTCCAAAATAACTGATTGATGTTGTAATTGGATTCTTATCCTTGGAATTGGAAAAGTGTACAGCCTTAGCTTGTAGGGTAACTCCACTATTTTGAACTCTACTTTTATCGTCTTCCTCCTTTGAATAGAACAAGTAATTGTTTAAGAAATAGTCGCCGAAAGAGATCACATCAGTGTTAGGTCCACGAGCTAGTCTCAATGGATTTTTAGAAACATTCAGAGTGACATAAATATTTTTCTTAAACCAAGCTAAAAAGGATTTGTTATGTTCATTAAGTGTCCACTTTTCACTCATACGTGGATGTGCTGACTTAATTTCATCAATGTGTTGTGAAATGTAAGGAATAACATCCTCTGTGTTGTTTAAAATGTACAAATGAGCTTGATTAACTCTTTTCCACTAACACTTTGAATCCTTACTCCTCGAACTCCCTTTCCTTCACGTCTATTTTCATGTACTATTTTCTTTGGAAGTCCTATTGGTTCACAACTTGGCATATAACTTGAGCAGAATTCATTGGATTCCTCTGTAATGTAGCGCTCTATAATCGAAGCCTCCGGTCTCAATTGATTCTTAACATATCCCTTTAAGATCTTCCTGTAACTTTCAACCGGTACATCCACATCAAGAAAACCGGCCCACATATTTGAATTTCTCTCACTAGATGGACAATCAAATGAACCATGATATCAAAAAATGAGGGTGGGAAATACATTTCCAATTGGCACAAAAGTTTGATGGCCTCATTTTGCAAATCATCTAACTTTCGAGGATCAATAAATTTCTTGCAAATGGCATTGAAAAACAAACTCAAACGTGTGAGAATACCTCTAACAAAGACAGTTAATATGGCTCAAACTAACTTTAAACCAACTAACTTTAAATCTTTCATAGAAACAAGGTTACTAATATTCGACGAATAACCTTGTGGAACCTTCAAACTATGTAAACATTGACAATTTTTTTTTTTTTGAAAGAGTGTGACAAGCTGGAGGAAGATAGGTGCGTCTTCCTATGGATTGCGGATGTAACTCTGAACGGATTCCCATGTCAACCAAGTCTTGTCGTGCTTTCACTCCATCTTTTGTTTTTCCTTTAACGTTTAGTAAAGTCCCAACAACACTATCACATACATTTTTTCAACATGCATCACGTCTATGCAATGTCGCACATCCAGTTCACACTGATGAGTCGATATTTTATTGATTTTACTTAGTTTTTCGCGCCGAATTGTGTTGATGAATTGTGCTTAATTCTTAGTTATTGTGTCATTTTCACTGTTTGGGTTTAATTAGACTAATAATTCTTATTTTAATTAATTGGAATTATTTGAGCTTAATTATTCCTATTTGTATTTCAGGGCAAATTTTGGAATTATACTGTGAGACTTTTGGAAGGGCACCAAGCAATTGAATAATTTCTACAAATTCATTTTAGAATTAATTAAACTTTAATTTAATGTTTTAGAATTTGTAGACAAATGTTTGTAATTTGGGCTAATTTTGGTATAATAGACTAAGCCCAATAGTTAAAAAATGGTGACATGGCATCTAGGGTTTCTTGGAGGTGGACCCCACCCATTTTTTAGAGGACATTCTCGGCCTAGGGGAAGCTCCCAGCCGTCACTTCATTTTGATTTTTCTTTTTGCTTGCAACGTTTTCTTGGAGAGCATGGGAGGATGTCCACGGTTTTCTTACATGGAATGAATGAAGAGCACAATTTTCTTCTTCTTTTGGCTTGAAACATTGTTTATCCTGTTGAATGAGAGGGAGAGTCATTACTATCCTTTGGGTTTCTTTTGAATGTTGAAAGCATGAACTTGGAGGATGTTCTTTGCATTTTCACGGTTTTTCCAGCTTGAACATTTGTTTCTTTTGGAGAGCTCTTGAATGTATGAAGGTGGTTCTCGGTCATTTCTTTGATGGAAGGATGAACACACTTTACTTTCTTTTCTTTATGCCAATGTTGTTTGACTTTGTCGAATGAGAAGAAGCACATCTTTTCTCCCTCTTATGCGTTGATTCACGGTTGTTGGAAGTTGGAATCCTTTTCTTCATGTGCTTTTACTTTGATTGTGCAAGCAATTTGTGCAGTGGGACATTGCATTTCTTTTGAAGGGGATGGACGGTACTACATCTAGAAGCTAGCCTTTCATTTTGTTCTTCTTAAAAGTGTGAAGAAAGGAGAGTGATGGGACGGTTGGAAGAAGCTAAAGGTGTAGCATTGTTTTTCTTTTATTTCTTTGAGAGTGAAGAGTTGATTAGATGTGAGTATGCACAGTAGTTGATAGAAGAAGAAGTCTAGCTTGTTGCATTGGGAAGCACCGTCCGTGCATTGCTTGAGGAAGAGAATGTTTTTCTTTAGTTTGATTCCATTTGACCATGCATATGTGGCACCTTGGTAGAAGTAATTCCACTTTTTGTGTTGGAGCATTCAATGCAACGTTGCTTTTGTTTTGGAAGAGAGAGAGAATGGTCTTGGCTTTTGGGAGAGAGAAGAGCACGGTTTTCAATGGTACAAAAGTAGAAGAAAGCACTTTGTTGGAGCACATGGGACAAGGAAAGCATTATTCAATTGTTTATTGAAGAAAGAAAACAAATTGGGAGTTGGTGTGCATGAGACTCACGGCCAAGAAGGTTTTTTAGGCCATTTTCAAATTCAATTTCCTTAGTTGGTGCACATGGTGTCACGTGAGTGATAGATGAAAAAGCATGTTTAATTATTTCTTTTGTTTTAAATTAGTTCACATAGTAGGTTGAGTGGTTTTTCATTTCTTTAATTTAGTTTTGCATTTAATTTGAATTAATTGTGCTAGATAATAGCTTGTTACAGTGTTGGGTCTAGTATTTTATTTTTGTTTTAATGTTGTCTAATGTGTTTGGTCGTGTCACTTTAATTGTCATGATAGCTTAAATTAACTGTGTTGGTCATTAGCGATATTGCATTGCTTCTTTGAGATTTCTGGACTGTATTTGTAATTGTGACTCTAACTTGGTTAATATCAAATATGTATTTGCACTTGCAATTGGGTATACACTTAGTTGCCCAGTTGGTGTTGAGTCGTCTCTTAGTCGATGAAACTGCATGGTGTAAATTAGATTTGACGTTAACATTGCGTTCACTTAGTCCGCTTTTATGAAAACATAATTAGACTGCGCTTAGTTGATTAATTGTGTTGGATTAGAGGTTTGAGTTGGCTTTATTTTGTTGATTTGTGATAGGAAGCATTGTAATTAAGTTAATGACCAACCCTTTTTCGTCTGTCTTTGAAACCGTTTTTTTTAAGCTCTGTGTCCGTGTTTCTGTTTGCATCCGTCTCTTAATTTTATTCATCCGTATTCACCACAACGTTTTCACAAACCCCCCCCTTCGTGTGTGACTTAATTCTTGAACCGCATAATTGGTCCTTGAGAGACGACCTAGGAGTCATTTCCTAGCTATACTGCATTTCTAAATTGCACATTAAATTTGTGTGGGTTGCGACATCCATCAAATTTTGGCGCCGTTGCCGGGGACCAACGGTTCAGTTTTAAGTCTTGTGTTGCGTTTGTGTTTGTGTGAATTGTGTTGTCTTGTAGTGTGAGTGTGACGTCTTGTGTTGTCTTGTGTTGTTTTCTGTGGTTTGAAATTTTTGTGCTATTGTTTCATGATTACAGGGTGTTGTGATTTAGTGCATGACTAGAGGAAATCCTGGACCCATACCACCCTTTGATCCTGAGATTGATAGGGCATTCCATAGGTTAGCTAGGCATTCTAGGAATTTGTCTTTAGAGTCTGTTTTTGAGTCAATTCCATTACATACTGTGCATCCTACTACTGAATCTGAATCCACTGCTGAGTATTTTGTGCATACTGCATCTACTGCATCTGTTGCATCTGCACCTGATTCTGATTCTGATTCTGTTATTTTTCACACTGAGAACAATATGGCACAACCTCCACCTCGTGAGAGGACTTTTAGGGAGATGGCTGCACCTGATTTCGATATTGAAAGCTTGTGCATCCAATATCCTGATGAGGACGTTCCATTTGTTCTCAAGATTGGACTGATCCATTTGTTGCCCAAGTTTCATGGTCTTGCAAGTGAGAGTCCACATAAGCATTTGAAGGAATTCCACATTGTCTGTTCCACTATGAAACCACATGATGTTCCTGAAGAGCACATCTTCTTGAAGGCATTCCCTCATTCATTGGAAAGTGTTGCTAAGGATTGGTTGTACAGTTTGGCACCTAGATCCGTCACTAGCTGGGACAATCTGAAGAGGCTGTTCTTGGAGAAATTTTTCCCAGCATCCCGGACCATAGCTATCAGAAAAGACATAACTGAGATTAGGCAGCTCGGTGGAGAGAGCTTGTATGAGTATTGGGAGAGATTCAAGACACTTTGTGCAAGCTGTCCCCACAATCAGATACCTGACCAACTCCTTCTCCAGTATTTCTATGAGGGTTTGAACAACATGGATCGGGGTATGATTGATGCTGCCAGTGGTGGAGCTCTTGGAGACACCACACCTGTTGAGGCCAGGCAATTGATTGAGAAGATGGCCTCCAACTCCCAGCAGCTTAGCGCCAGGAATGATGCCATTGTGGTGAGGGGCGTACATGATGTTGTTACCCAGTCTTTATCAGCTGTTGAAAGCAAGTTGGAAGGGAAGATTGACTCTCTTGCGAGGTTGGTGACACAGTTGACAACCAACCAGAGACCTGCAGCTTCATCTGCATCTGTTGCACGACTATGTGCTATTTGTCCTTCTAGTGACCACTACACGGATGCCAGTCCTACTTTGCAGCACTCTCTTGCTCATGATGCTCCTCAAGCTTATGCTACTAACATATACAACAATAGGCAACAACAACAGCAGAATTATGACTTGTCCAGCAACAGGTACAACCCAGGGTGGAGAAATCACCCCAATGTTAGATGGAACAATGCGCCACAGCATTAGCAGCAGGCGCCACCTTTCCATAATGCTGGAGGTCCTAACAGATATGTGCCTCCACCTATGCAACAAAATCAGAGGCAGCAACAACAACAACAGCAAGAGGCACCTGCCCACCCAGCTGCCCAACCTTCTACCTCTTCTGAGCCTACATTGGAAGAGTTAGTGAGACAGATGACTATGCAAAACATGCAGTTTCAGCAGGAGACTAGAGCTTCCGTACAAAGTCTCACTAACCAGATGGGTCAGATGGCTACTCAGCTTAACCAGGCACAGTGTCAGAATTCTGATAAGTTACCATCCCAGACTGTGCAGAATCCGAAGAATGTGAGTGCCATAACCCTCAGATCAGGGACGCAGACTGTTGTGCCTTCAGAGCCGACTTCTACACCTACACCCGTGCCTGACACTTGTCCTAGAGAGGACGACCATGACGGTCCACGCAGGGCATTTGAGGTAGGTGGATCTTCTTCTTCAGGTGGATCTTCTCCCTCTTCCACCACACCCGTTGCCACGCCTTCTCCATTGGTTGATAGACCTATCCCTCTTCCATTCCCTTCATGGGCACTTCCTAGCAAAAAGATGGAAGAGGTGGATAGGGAAATTCTGGAAACCTTCAGGAAGGTAGAGGTGAACATACCTCTACTCGATGCCATCAAGCAGATACCAAGATATGCCAAATTCTTGAAGGAGTTGTGCACACACAAGAGGAAGATGAAGGGCAATGAACGGATCAGCATGGGGAGGAATGTATCAGCTCTTATTGGTAAGTCGGTCCCGCACATTCCTGAAAAGTGCAAGGACCCAGGTACGTTTTGCATTCCTTGTGTGATTGGGAACAATAAATTTGAAAATGCTATGCTTGATCTGGGTGCATCTATAAATGTCATGCCATTGTCTATTTATAAATCTCTGTCTCTTGGTCCATTACAGCCTACGGGTGTGGTCATTCAGTTGGCCAATAGGAGTGTTACCCACCCGATAGGGTACATAGAGGATGTCTTGGTTAGGGTAGTTGAATTGATATTTCCTGCTGATTTCTATGTTTTGGAGATGGAGGACGGTTTCTCTCATGGATCCGCCCCCATTATTCTAGGCAGACCATTTTTGAAAACTGCCCGTACCAAGATTGATGTGTATGCTGGGACATTGTCTATGGAATTTGCTGATATTGTTGTACATTTTAATATCCTTGATGCCATGAAATTTCCAGCTGAGGACCATTCTGTGTTTAGAATTGATACATTGGATGACATTGTTGATGAGTTCATTGTTGATGATTTTTGTTCTATGCATGAGAAGAAACATTCTTTTCTATCTTCTGTACACTCATGCATAGCATCTGGGTTTGAATCAGGAATTGGAAATGTTATTGAATTTGATGATGATATGGATGAAAACTGTGATGTCCAGGGTATTGATGATGTGCGTGTTTTTGATGATTTGGATGATATTGATGATGTTGTTGATATACCTGTGATGGATATTGATTTGGATTGTGATGAGATGGGTTTTCTGCCTTTACCTGTACATTCTTTAGAGTCAGAATGCATTAACCACGTTGCAGGAAGTACACTTGAATCTGACTTGCAGGAACCCACTCTTGAGCTGAAACAGCTCCCAGAAAATCTCAAGTACATATACTTGGAGGATGATGAGAGAAAACCGGTCATAATTTCCACCTCCCTTGATTCTGCTCAAGAGGAGAGGTTGCTTGGAGTGTTGAGGGCGCATAAGAAGGCCATTGGGTGGAGTTTGGCTGACATACCTGGTATTAGCCCATCCACATGCATGCATAGAATTCTTTTGGAGGATGGGGCAAAGCCAGTGAGACAACCACAGAGAAGGCAAAACCCCGTGATCATGGACGTGATTAAGAAGGAGGTGACGAAGCTTTTGCAAGCTGGGATCATCTATCCTATTTCAGACAGGCAGTGGGTGAGCCCCATCCATGTTGTGCCCAAGAAGACTGGCCTCACTGTTGTGAAAAATGAGAGGGATGAGTTAATTCCCACAAGAGTGCAGAACAGCTGGAGAGTCTGCATTGACTATAGGAGGCTGGCCTTTGGCCTATGCAACGCCCCTGGTACCTTCCAGCGGTGCATGCTTAGCATTTTTAGCGACTTTCTTGAGAATTGCATAGAGGTGTTTATGGATGATTTCACTGTGTATGGGTCCTCTTTTGATGCATGTTTAGATAGTTTGGAGAAAGTTTTGACAAGGTGCATAGAAGCAAATCTTGTTCTCAATTTTGAGAAATGTCACTTTATGGTAGAACAAGGTTTGGTTCTAGGGCACATCATTTCTAGAAAGGGAATAGAGGTAGATCCTGCTAAGATATCTGTTATTTCGCAGTTGCCTTACCCCTCTTGCGTGCGAGAGGTTCGATCTTTTCTTGGACATGCAGGATTCTACAGGCGCTTCATCAAGGACTTCAGCAAGAAGGCGCTTCTCTTATCCAAACTGTTACAGAAGGATGTTGACTTTGAGTTTGGTGACAGATGCAAGCAGGCGTTTGATTGCCTGAAGGAAGCTTTGACCACCACCCTGATCATTCAGGCACCAGATTGGACGACCCATTTTGAACTTATGTGTGATGCGTCTAACTATGCATTAGGGGCCGTGTTGACACAAAAGGTTGATAGATTGCCTAGAGTGATATATTATGCTTCTAGGACTTTAGATGCTGCCCAAGCAAACTATACCACAACTGAAAAAGAGTTGTTGGCAATTGTTTTTGCGCTTGATAAGTTTAGATCATATTTGCTTGGATCTCCTGTTTTGTGTACACTGACCATGCAGCTCTTAAGTTTCTTTTGAAAAAGGCTGAGTCAAAGCCAAGATTGATCAGGTGGATGCTACTACTCCAAGAGTTTGACTTGCAAATCAAAGACCGGAGTGAAGCACAGAATTTGGTTGCAGACCATCTCAGTAGGATTGAGAGAGCTGAGAGAGAAGCTGATGTTTTGCCTATCCAGGATGACTTTCCTGATGAGAGTTTATTGATGATTTCATTTACTCACCCTACTCCTTGGTTTGCACACATTGTAAATTATTTGGTTGCTTCTGTTTTTCCTCCCTTAGCATCACGTGCTCAAATTGCCAAAATTAAGAGTGATGCTAAGTATTATATTTGGGATGACCCATATCTGTGGAAGTTGTGCAGTGACC
The DNA here is from genome assembly GCA_027742785.1 of Vigna reflexopilosa. Classification (NCBI taxonomy): domain Eukaryota; kingdom Viridiplantae; phylum Streptophyta; class Magnoliopsida; order Fabales; family Fabaceae; genus Vigna; species Vigna reflexopilosa. The sequence goes on along the minus strand of CM050914.1, from coordinate 29,602,691 downwards.
AGGTGACTAGGAGATGCATTCCGGACCATGAGATTGACTCGGTCCTGCAGTTTTGTCGTGCCTCCTCACCTGGTGGTCATCTGGGGATATAGAGAACAGCTCACAGGGTGCTTGACTGTGGTTTCTATTGGCCTTCCATCTTCAAAGATGCGGAGAGGATTTGCAGCACCTGTGAGCCTTGTCAGAGAGCAGGAGGATCAATTTCACATAGACAAGAGATGCCTCAACAACCTATGCTATTTTGTGAGGTGTTTGATGTCTGGGGTATAGACTTTATGGGTCCTTTTCCTGTTTCTTTTGGTTTCTCTTATGTTCTCCTTGCTGTGGATTATGTTTCAAAATGGGTGGAAGCTAGAGCCACTAGGACTAATGATGCTCGGGTTGTTGTAGATTTTGTTAGATCTCACCTCTTTTGCAGGTTTGGAGTGCCTAGAGCAATTGTTAGTGATCAGGGAACCCATTTTTGTAACAGATCCATGTAGGCTTTCCTCAAGAAATATGGGGTGACGCATAGAGTTTCTACACCATACCACCCCCAAACAAATGGGCAAGCTGAGATCTCTAACAGGGAGATAAAGAGAATTTTGGAGAAGATTGTCCAGCCCAACAGGAAAGATTGGAGTAATAGGTTGGACGATGCTCTTTGGGCCCACAGGACTGCCTACAAAGCACCCATAGGGATGTCTCCTTATCGGGTTGTCTTTGGAAAGGCATGTCATCTACCAGTTGAGATTGAGCATCGGGCATACTGGGCTGTGAAGACTTGCAACTTCTCCATTGACCAAGCTGGAGAAGAAAGGAAGTTGCAACTGAATGAATTGGATGAAATCCGATTAGAGGCCTATGAGAACTCGAAGTTCTACAAGGAGAGGACAAAGAGGTTCCATGATAGTTCTATTGTTAGAAAGGACTTCGAGGTTGGCCAACAAGTTTTATTGTACAACTCTAGGCTCGACCTCATGAGTGGTAAGTTGAGATCAAAGTGGATTGGACCTTTTGTTGTAACTAATGTTTATCCTTATGGTGCAGTTGAGATTCAAAGTCTTTCCACAACTAAAAGCTTCAAGGTGAACGGGCACAGACTGAAGCCTTTCCTCAACAATCCTTCTTTGTTGGATGCAGTGGTGGAGGAGACATCTTTGGTCGACCCCACCTATCCTTCCCTTTGACTCAGGGAGTTTCTTTTCTCTTTCCCCTTCTCACTTTTATTGCACTTTGTCCATATCTTTTGAATGTTCTGATTGTTCATCTGATGATTGTGACACACTGAGGACATTGTGTAGTTTAAGTGTGGTCTATAAGGGGAGATTGTTCTTTGTTTAGGTTTTGCTTTCTAGGTAGTTTTGTTGTGTCTTGTGTACAGTTTTGCATGCTTTTTGTGAATTCTGGACTGTGATTAGGTTGCTAGTTTCCCTTCACTGAATTGATACTCTGTTTTGTTGGATTCCTTGCTCTTCTTTGCTTGGAAGATAATCATGATGTTTGAGAGTTGAATTGATTGTGACCGATTACCTGTGTGAGATTTGAGCCACTTGATATGCTTTCTTGTGTGTGATATGTCTCTTGATTGCTTTCACATATGCCTTGGCTTGACTCTTGATTGATATGCATGTTTGGAAGTGATAAAGGCAGTTTTGTTGTTGAGCCTCTCTAGCCAAATGAGCCTACCCTATTTTGATCCTTTGACAACCCCTTTGAGCCTATACTTTCCCCTATTCTTTGTATTGAAGCTCATTCAGTAGCCCTTAAGTGAAAAACCATGATTACCTTAACCTTAGGGAATTTTGGAGCTTTGGAATTGTTTTGGGAATAAGTGTGGTCTCTTTGGGGATTCTGATGAATTGGCTAGTTGGTTCCTCTTCTTGTTTTTATTTTTGTCAATATGTTGTGTATCTTGTCTCTTGAAGTTGTGTTCTGAAAAGAGAGAAAAGAAAAGAGACAAGATGAGAAATGAAAAAAAAAAAATACAGAAAAATGAAAAAAAAATAAATTTGTGAATAATGGAGTCAAGAAGAGGATTGAATTAGAGGGTTTGGGTGTTATTTGACTGTGTTTACACTTGTTCCCCATTGCTCCTCTATTTCTTTTGGTTTGTAGCTTCTCATCCATATTATATCATCCCTTGTCCTTGGCCCCATTACATCCATAAAAGACCTTTTGATTTGAACATGCATATGTGTTTGAGTGTTGATATTAGAGGCTTGCCAAGTCTGTTTGTGCTTGTTTTCTTGAGTGCATTGAGTTGAATTTGTTTACCCTAGACACTTGAGAGAAACACTGATATGTGCATCTGTGAGGTTCTGTGCTTTTGATTTACCTCTTGAACTGATTGATCATTTTTTGCCATGCTTTGAACTGCTTGGATTACTTCATGAGTATCTGTTTTCTTTGATTCTGTGTTGGATACTGTCCACTTCCTTTCTTTGTCCAGATTTCTTGAGAACTGTGTAATTCTGTTTCTTTCATTGTGAGTCTTTGTTTTCTGTCTGTTGAGTCCGTGTCACTTCCTGATGTCCTCAGATCTGTTCCCAGTTTTGCGTCTTGATTTTGCTCAGGAGTGCAAAAGACTAAGTGTGGTCTATTTTGATGAGTCGATATTTTATTGATTTTACTTAGTTTTTCGCGCTGAATTGTGTTGATGAATTGTGCTTAATTCTTAGTTATTGTGTCATTTTCACTGTTTGGGTTTAATTATACCAATAATTCTTATTTTAATTAATTGGAATTATTTGAGCTTAATTATTCCTATTTGTATTTCAGGGCAAATTTTGGAATTATACTGTGAGACTTTTGGAACGGCACCAAGCAATTGAAGAATTTCTACAAATTCATTTTAGAATTAATTAAACATTAATTTAATGTTTTAGAATTTGTAGACAAATGTTTGTCATTTGGGCTAATTTTGGTATAATAGACTAAGCCCAATAGTTAAAAAATGGTGACATGGCATCTAGGGTTTCTTGGAGGTGGACCCCACCCATTTTTTAGAGGACATTCTCGGCCTAGGGGAAGCTCCCAGCCGTCACTTCATTTTGATTTTTCTTTTTGCTTGCAACGTTTTCTTGGAGAGCATGGGAGGATGTCCACGGTTTTCTTACATGGAATGAATGAAGAGCACAATTTTCTTCTTCTTTTGGCTTGAAACATTGTTTATCTTGCTGAATGAGAGGGAAAGTCATTACTATCCTTTGGGTTTCTTTTGAATGTTGAAAGCATGAACTTGGAGGATGTTCTTTGCATTTTCACGGTTTTTCCAGCTTGAACATTTGTTTCTTTTGGAGAGCTCTTGAATGTATGAAGGTGGTTCTCGGTCATTTCTTTGATGGAAGGATGAACACACTTTACTTTCTTTTCTTTATGCCAATGTTGTTTGACTTTGTCGAATGAGAAGAAGCACATCTTTTCTCCCTTTTATGCGTTGATTCACGGTTGTTGGAAGTTAGAATCCTTTTCTTCATGTGCTTTTACTTTGATTGATGCAAGCAATTTGTGCAGTGGGACATTGCATTTCTTTTGAAGGGGATGGACGGTACTACGTCTAGAAGCTAGCCTTTCATTTTGTTCTTCTTAAAAGTGTGAAGAAAGGAGAATGATGGGACGGTTGGAAGAAGCTAAAGGTGTAGCATTGTTTTTCTTTTATTTCTTTGAGAGTGAAGAGTTGATTAGATGTGAGTATGCACGGTAGTTGATAGAAGAAGAAGTCTAGCTTGTTGCATTGGGAAGCACCGTCCGTGCATTGCTTGAGGAAGAGAATGTTTTTCTTTAGTTTGATTCCATTTGACCATGCATATGTGGCACCTTGGTAGAAGTAATTCCACTTTTTGTGTTGGAGCATTCAATGCAACGTTGCTTTTGTTTTGGAAGGGAGAGAGAATGGTCTTGGCTTTTGGGAGAGAGAAGAGCACGATTTTCAATGGTACAAAAGTAGAAGAAAGCACTTTCTTGGAGCACATGGGACAAGGAAAGCATTATTCAATTGTTTATTGAAGAAAGAAAACAAATTGGGAGTTGGTGTGCATGAGACTCACGGCCAAGAAGGTTTTTTAGGCCATTTTCAAATTCAATTTCCTTAGTTGGTGCACATGGTGTCACGTGAGTGATAGATGAAAAAGCATGTTTAATTATTTCTTTTGTTTTAAATTAGTTCACATAGTAGGTTGAGTGGTTTTTCATTTCTTTAATTTAGTTTTGCATTTAATTTGAATTAATTGTGCTAGATAATAGCTTGTTACAGTGTTGGGTCTAGTATTTTATTTTTGTTTTAATGTTGTCGAATGTGTTTGGTCGTGTCACTTTAATTGTCATGATAGCTTAAATTAACTGTGTTGGTCATTAGCAATATTGCATTGCTTCTTTGAGATTTCTGGACTGTATTTGTAATTGTGACTCTAACTTGGTTAATATCAAATCTGTATTTGCACTTGCAATTGGGTATACACTTAGTTGCCCAGTTGGTGTTGAGTCGTCTCTTAGTCGATGAAACTGCATGGTGTAAATTAGATTTGACGTTAACATTGCGTTCACTTAGTCCGCTTTTATGAAAACATAATTAGACCGCGCTTAGTTGATTAATTGTGTTGGATTAGAGGTTTGAGTTGGCTTTATTTTGTTGATTTGTGATAGGAAGCATTGTAATTAAGTTAATGACCAACAGTTTTTCGTCTGTCTTTGAAACCGTTTTTTTTAGCTCTGTGTCTATGTTTCTGTTTGCATCCGTCTCTTAATTTTATTCATCCGTATTCACCACAACGTTTTCACAACCCCCCCCCCCTTCGTGTGTGACTTAATTCTTGAACCGCATAATTGGTCCTTGAGAGACGACCTAGGAGTCATTTCCTAGCTATACTGCATTTCTAAATTGCACATTAAATTTGTGTGGGTTGCGACATGCATCAACACCAATATGGAAGATTAAAGAATATTGATCGCTTTTTCCAAATGTTTTTTTCAAGGGTCATTTTTTTATGTTTTCCGAAGAAAACGTCAATGTTCCTCACTTGCTTGTATACTTCTTCCCCATTACGTGGTCTGCACACTACATCATCTTTAGGACTTCCATTAAACGCTTTTTTGAATCTACAGTAAGGGTGATTTCGAGGAAGGAATCTTCTGTGTCTTGTGTAGACAATTTTCTGCCCATGCTTCAGTTGAAGATAACTAGTATTTTCTTCACAAATTGGACATGCAAAATGACCTTTAACACTAAAAACCACTCAAGTTCCCATAGGCTGGGAAATCATTTATGGTGCAAAACAACATTACATGCAAACGAAAGTTTTCTTCTGAATATGAATCGAAGACCTCGACACCCTCTTCCCACAACATTTTTAAATCGTCAATTAAGGGTTTTAGATAAATATCAATGTCATTTCCAGGTTGTCTAGGACCCGATATCATCATCGACAACATCATGTATTTTCTCTTCATCCACAACATAGGAGATAGATTGTATATCATCAAAATAACTGGCCATGAACTATGTTTGCTACTTAAGTTGCCATAAGGATTCATACCATCTGTAGCAAGTGCAAGTCTTAAGTTTCTTGGCTCTGCACTAAATTCGGGAAATGTGGCATCAATGTTCTTCCATTGTGGGGAATCAGCTGGGTGTCGAAGAAGATTATCACATTTTCTTCCATCAACGTGCCACATAAGATTCTTCGCATCTTCTTTAACAGAAAGCAATCGTTTCAACCTCGGTACTATAGGTAAATACCACATGACCTAAGCCGGTGGACCTTCATTCTGTTCATCATTATTTCCATCAAGTTTCTTCTTAAATCGTGACGAACCATACGTCGGACACACCTTCATTGAAGCATATTGATCTCTATACAATACACAGTCATTGGGACATGCATGTCTCTTTTGGTATTCCAAACTCATTGGACATAGAATTTTCTTCGCGTCGTAATTACGTATAGGTAACATGTTATTTTCTGGAAGCATCTCCTTCAGTAACTCCAAAAATTCCGTGAAACTTTTATCAGTCCATTCGTTTCTTGCTTTCAAACAAAACAATTTCAAAGTAGCCGATAACCTTGTAAAATTGATGCATCCTGGATACAACTCTTGCTCTGAATTGTTCTTAAGACTATCGTATAAATGAGCTCTTCCAAAATTTTCTTCGCCAACGTCACATACCATTTCGTCTAAATGATCACTCATCCATTCTTCGACATAATCCGAACCTCTTAAATTTGTTGGCTTATATAATACTTCCCCATGCCAAGTCCAAACTGTATAACTTCTCATTATTCCATAGATGAACAGATGATCACGGATGTTGTCCAAGTTTTCATATACTTGATTGAGACAACGAACACAAGGGCAAAAATATGCCTCGTTCACTGGTTTTGCGTGTTCTTTAAAATATAGTATGAATTCAAAAACCCCTCGGTCATACTCTTCACTAATACGACGCTGATGAATCCAGCTTCAATCCATACTCTAGTACTCTAAAAGAAAAGAATCTACAAAAAAAAAAAAAAACTAACTTACGTAGACGTAGAGAATAAAAAATAAATATCTATCATAGATAAGAGATATTGAAGGAAAAAAAAAACATACTTGAAATGGTGTCACTAGAGAAGATGATAAAGTTCGTTGACCACGTACGAAAAATAGCCTAAAAATAAACGAAAAACAGTCGGTCAACCTAGAAATGTTAACCAAATGACATTACAAAGACAAAAACTAGTTAAAAATAATCTTCTTTCTTTATCGTAGTCGTCCGCGAAGAAGAAAGTTCAAGCAGAAATGGAAGTGCGAACAAATAGTGAGAGTGTGTTATGTTTTTAATTCAATAAATATATTCCACTTCGCATACAATAAAAATATGACGTTATATTTAAATATAACGTTGAACCCCTAATTATATGACGGTTTCTCATAAAACATTAGCGCAATAGAACTTCGAATATGAGGAAATTTGACGTATGAGGAAATTCGACGTTTTCTCTTAATTAGCCGCCAATATCAGAGAGTACCGTACTTTTGGATCTCTTTTCTTTTCACCCCTTCCATAGAACGTCGAAGGCTGCGGGGCTGGAACGTGAAGGGAATTAAAGTGGTTGGGAGCATTTATTGTGTGCTTAATAGAACGTCAAATTCGATGGGGCTTGGAAGTTTTTTTCTTCCGCCAATTCCAAAATTTGGCGCTCTTATGATTCTCTTTTCTTTAAAATCATACATGAAATCTTTTCTTTTTACTTCTTTCGTAATCGATTCAAGTTAGCAGTGTACTAAAATTTGTACTTTTAAAACAATGATCAGTTTTTAAAGGTCGACGACGATAAAAATTCAAAAAAAAACTTAGACCTTTTATTTGGTCGCACTCAAATAAATTACTTTCAAAAATTTAATAGTTATAATAAGTAATTAGTAAAAAACATCTTTCAAAATACTATGATTAACATTATTAGAAAAAAACATCCCTCTCATGCATTATTTCCTTGCTTTTTAGTATTTTAGCAAACATTTATCAATATCCAGCCATGTTGTCATTAATGTCACCATAAATAATCAATAAAAACTCATTTGCATTTCTTAATTTATAACGCTTGGAATCGATTTTTTATTATTACGAATCGATTATATTAACGTAGCAAAATTGAAAGAGGAAGTATATGAATATAGAGGGCACATCAAACTTTTTAACTTCGATCCCTCCAAATGTCACCTTCTTCGCGGGTGATAGAAAAGTAGACATTTTTGGGTTGCAAGAAGTCATTTTGTTAGAAATGTCACCGTTTTAACGTTGAATTTGTCTAGGCTTCGACGTTAATACAAAAAGGTTTACTATGATTGATTTTTGAACGTCGAACTCGGCAAGGCTTCGACGTTCATATGACATGGTGGCAAACGCACTACTCGCGTATTTCCAATGACCCTTGACTAAAATCTGTGAATCCTATAGTGTCTCTGAAAATGGCTTCTTCATCTCATCTCTCAAGAATAGAGAAAGCAAATAGCATGGCTACTGTTAGAGAAGCTAATGTGAATGGCTGGATAAGCAATGATGATTCTCGAGTGAGATTGACTGATGGGAGTCCTAAAGTTGTTGTCTCACCAAAGTATTTTGACCTGAGATTATTTGGAAGGGAAAACTTTCAATTTCCCGAATGGATTGAGACTCAAAACATGTCAACTTTGGTGCAAATGAACGGAGACTGGTACCCTAATCTTGTTAGAGTATTCTTCCATCACTTAAAAATTATCAATGGTGACATCTGCTCAAGAGTTAAAGGCACTAACATTTTAATTAACAATGATGTTTGGCAACAGACATTGGGTTAAAGGCTGAAGGAATATCTTCTCATCTACCAAACTATCAAGTAAATCGTTGGTTAAAGAAAAATGATTTCTACAGAGGGTGGCTCAGACTTTCGGTAAGTTAGAAGAGAAAATATTTTTCTGCATGAAGACCTCAGAATTGAAGAAATGGTTTTAGCACATATACTGGCATGGGTGATTCTACTGGGAAGATTGATGCAAGATGAAATGACCACAGAGGATGTGTTTCTTCTGCATGCTATCAAGAATAACATACCCACCAACTAGGTGGAGGTGTTAAAAGATCACATGACTAAGGTTGCTCGTAGCAACGCTCACTATCTGCCTTATGTTGTTCTTATAAGCAATATACTTGTTCTTCAAGGAGTGAATACCTATGGAGAAAGGACACATTCATGTACCTACTCAAATTTCATAAATTGTAACACCCTTGTGTCACTAGGACTAGTAAGGAAATTAAAAGGATGGTGCTTTAGAGGCGACGAGAATCTGATATACTATTTTGGAAGCACCTCTGTTACATGGGGACAAAGATCTGATAATTCCTCCAACAACAACAGTGAAGATCTCTCAGCTGATCCGCTTTAGTTAATTGTTAACAAGCTCAATCAGCTCGAGACAAAGGTTAATCGTATTCTGCAACATGGGAAGGATAAAGACACATCTGAAGATGACTCTATGGATTCAGTTGAAGAAGGATGGGAATAAAAATACACTCCATCTTGTGTTTTATGTCTCTTGTTGTGTCTTGTTTGTTTGTGTTCTTAATTATCTTTTGATAATGGCTTAAATTGCCATTTTGTCTAGTCTTTTGCAGTAGTTATCTATTTGTAATATTGTTTTGAAATATAAATGAAATCAGTTAGTGTTGGTTTAAATCCAGTCGCTTTATATTTCATGATTGAATCTATGTTAATCAATTTTAATCGACTGTATGATTGTTGAAGTGGATCATGCACATGCTAACTGTTACATGACTTCTTTTGATATGAGGAAATTCGATGTTTTGACTAAATTATAATTTTTTAATTTTTTAATTAAAAAAATGAAGTATACAGGGTGAAAACTGATGTTTAAGTAAGGGCAAAGTTGGAAATTAAAGCTAAAATTAAGTGCTGAAAGCCTCATTCTCATTTATATTGCGAAATTAAATAGTCAGGTGCTACACCAACACATACTTGAACATAAAATTAAAAAAGAAAAAACATTTTAGAGAGAAAAAACATTTCAGCCAATGACATCCTGCCACATCACCAACTTGACACGTCATCATCATCTTCTCCAACAATCTGAAACCCTAATTCCAAACCAAACCCTAGGGCGCCGTTAGCAACCGCCCCACCACCAGCAACCACCTTGCCGCCGCACCATCGCATCAGGCCAATACCCACCTTCCGTAGAACAATCACAAATCGCCGCTGAACCTCCACCGCAAGCCTCTTCGCCAAAGCGGTGTTGCCTTCGTTCTCATCCAAACTCCATCCATGTCGCACCTCCATCATCAATCTCGCACAACCATGGAAGCTTTCTCCTTCGCACAACCTGCAAACAGAAAACCTAGAATCCCACCACCCAGAAAAACCCTAAATCAGGTTACAATAGAAAAAATCCTTGCCATCCCTGCAGCCCACACCGTGCGACACAACGGAAGGATTCTCCAAGGCAACTACCTCGACAAAATGCTCGACCTGGTCCATGACGGGCTGAGTGTGGTGGCGGAGAAGAAGTGGAGACTGAATGACAACGCATGCCAGCTTCTCGGTACTGATGTTGGCGACACGGAGGATAGACAGACGGCCAGGATGGAGGTTGGGGTATACGAGAAAGAGGTAGTTGTTGATTGCGACACTGATAATGGAGACTCCGATGAACTCAAGACGCTCGTAAGAAACACCTTGGGTGAAGATAAACTTGAGATCTTCTTCTAGAAGCTCTCACTCATTCATCTTCACCGAAGGTGTTTCTTACGAGTGTCTTGAGTTCATCGGAGTCCCCATTATCAGTCTCGCAATTAACCACTTAAATTCAGAATCTATTTACAAAGTTGACGTCGAATTTTGAGTACCCTCAATGCAAAGACCTGGAGTTATTCATTATTGACATCAAGTTAACAGTGTACTGAAATTTGGACTTTTAACCAGTGATCAGTTTTTCATAAATCAGACGTAAAATAGAAGCTTACGTCAAATATTAAGGATATTCGACGTTGTATTGTTCTAGTATGACGTCGAATACTAACGATATTCGACGATTTGTTTTTAAAGAGAAATAACATATTATTTTAAAATATAATATCAAGGTGTGTAAATTTATCTTGTAATAATTACATGGAAATAAAATATAAAAATATTTGTTGGTGAAATTTAAAGAGAATAAAACTTTATTTCTTTAATATTATTCTAATTTCATATTAAAATTAATTATAGTAATAATTTATGAGAACATCTACAAAAGACAGATAGCTAACAAGACTCGAATCACACTTTTGAGGCTACTAGATCCCTATTCTTATACATGTGAATCCACAGAGTCGTCTTCAGACATATCCTCTTCAATGGACTGATGTATAATGCGATCAATTTTTACTTCAAGCAGATTAAGCTTGTCAACAATATTTTGAAGATGATTCGTGGCAAGATATAACAAATTTTCTTCTCCTTTAAAGCACCATCCTCTTAAAGTCCTTATTAATCCAAATGAGATCAGAGTATTTTGGTTAATCTCATTTGTGCAGTTGCATGGAAACAACCTTTCACCATCAATGTTCACACCTTGATTTTCAAGAATTCTGCTGACTAATACTGCATAGGGTAGATGATGAGACTTTTTCAGAGCACTTTCAGTCATATGTTCTTTTAGCACATCCACCTAATTGATTGGAATATCATTCTTAAGAGCAAACAAAAAGTAGATATCTTCAACTGTCATTTTTGGTTCAAGCATTCTTCCAGGTAGAATCACAAAGTCAAGTATATGAGCCATTATTCTTTCTTCCATCCTTAGTCCTTCATGAGCGAAGTCTTTTTCAAGCAACTCGGATAACCTTGAATTGTTATCAGAATATCTTAGCCACCCTTTGTAGACATTTCTCTTCTTCAACAATGAATTTGTTTCTGAGTTAAGTAGATGAGATGATACACCCTCAGCTTTTAAACCGAGAACATGCAGCCATGTATCGTTGTCAATCACAATGTCAACCCCCTTTACTCTAGAGTGAATATCACCGTTTACCAATTTCAGGTTGTGGTAGAACGCTTTCACAAGATCAGGATACTAGTATCCTTTAAGTTGAACCTAGGATGATAGTTCCTAAGACTTCAACCAACCAGGAAACATAAACCCTTCTCTTCCAAATAAGCTCAGATCAAGATACTTCAGAGTGACAACAATTTTGATTGTTCCATTGATGAACCTTTCTCTAACTCCATCATCACTGATCCATCCTGTAGGACTAGTACTTCTCTCAGCTAATGTGGAGATTCTGGTGAGCTTAGAAGAGGATGTAGCCATTTAGCAAAGATAAGCAGTCTAGGGTTTTGCTTTCAACAAGTGTGATTTTGATTCATTGCTAGTTATCATCACATATTTAAAGGGCACAAACAAACCAAGAAAAGACTCATTTTAAAAATTCAAATTCAAAAAATCGTTTAACATTTTTTTTAAAATTTTGTTTTTAAATTAAAATTAATAAAACTAAAATTTTGTTCTGAAAACCATTTAAGCTCTCAGCGATTTTTGAAAATGGTTAAAGTCTTAAATGGTTTTCGCAAACCGTTGAATATTTTCTAAAATGGTTTTCACAAAATCAGAATTCGGCTTCCCAACAACCGAATTCTAACATACTTTTTTGTAAAAAATTTTAAAATAAGAAGTGAGAATTCGGTTTCCCAGAAACCGAATTTTAATCTTTTATAAAACCGTGCTATCTACGTAAATTTAAAATAAAACTATGTTATATAAGAAAAAAAATCACCTAAAAACAAAGGTTTATGAGAATTGAGTTATAATTATAGATCACAATACTTAAAATCATAATAAATATTATTATATTATTATATTTTATAAGTTATCTGAAGACATCTTGTTGGGAATTGGTGAATTGGTGTTGTTTCGAAGAGGGGGCGGGGGTGAATTGGTGTTGTTTCAAAAAAAAATCTTTTCGCAATCTTTAATCAAAAGTATAAAACTTTTTGATCTTTCTTGAAATGCAAGTAATGAAAATTTCTATGCAGCGGAAAAACGTAGATGACTGCGTACCAGATATAGTCGACTAAAATAAAGAGTGCAGGGATAGAGAAGAACAAACACTAGTTTTTATACTGGTTCGGCCAACAATGCCTACATCCAGTGTCCTTCCAACCCAGGAAGCAAATGCACTATATAGGTTGCGGTTTTTACAACAAGGAATTTATAGAAGACCTCACGTCAAAAATATAAATCTCCTCTCTAACCCAAAACCAAAATATAGCTGCAATAACCAAAACCAGATTTGCAGCAAGAATCCCCTCTTCTGCAATCTGAACCCACGTGTAACCCTTATATCACAACAGGTCAATTCCAGCACTCTTCACAGGTTGCCAAGCCTTCCAACAATGCAGCAGTCTTCACAGGATGCCAAGCCTACAATGATCAATCAAGAAGCACCTTCTTTGTGCAGTTTATGATCACACAGTCAGCGCATAAGCCTTCTCCCTTTGAATCTCTCTCAAGATAGATCACCACCGTCTTCTTGGAGAATTCTTGGAGCTGTTAACACAGAGAATTCAATCTGAAACAAGAAATGAAAATGTTAGAGCGTCAAAGTCTCTAAACAAATCGTGTTCAGCCAAATTATAGATTTCTGTCAGTTAGATTGTTTCTCAGTCGAATAGACTACTAATTCAGTCGACTGGATTATTACAGTTATAACAGACAGTCAACATAGTAGCTCTCAGTCAACGAAAATCAACACACATTTAATACAGTTGACCAAGTCATCAATGCTTAACTAACTTTTAAAAAATATAGTCATTGGAGCGTGTAAGCATAACAGAATTCCAAAACAGATCAATAATACAGTCGAATGTACTCTGGACATAGTCGACTGACACATGGAAAAACATTTTGAAATTATTTTCAATAGAAAACATCACAGAGCACTGATTCTCAAAATTTGAACAAAGGTTTTAGAATAGTCGAATCGATTACGGATGTATTCGACTGGACTAAAACTTTGTCACACAATTATAAGTTTATAAAAGTGCTTGTGATTTTTCACTTTCCAGAATGTACAGTAAAATATTTTTGATACATCAGTTCATATTGCACATAATAATATAAGCATGTTCCACAAATATATCACATAATTAGCATAGGAACATACATCACAGTACATCAAAACATGTTCAGCAGATATAACAATCAGTTCAGAATAAGAACATGTAATACAACAACATGTGTACTGTTATTAAGCATAGTGTTGTCATCATCAAAAACTAGATTGATATAGAGTTTGTGTTGTCAACAATCTCAACACATCTGAATTAACTTTTTCATATAAAAAATGAAAACAGTCTACACCGTAAATAAATTTTTTTATTAGATTCAATAACATTCCCACACCTTATATTTCTTCCTCTCCTTTTAAAAGTTTTATGATTAAGATGGGTATGATAAAACATAAATCAAGTCTTCAATGTATCTTTCTAGGTATTTGTTAATTTTAGGTATGTGTTAAATTGAGTGATAAATTGAAGGTTATGATAGATTATTGTGGACAAAAAATAAGATATGTTAGTTTAGAAAACAAGATTGAGACAAACAACTAAGATGCATCAAACCAAGCCAAAAATCAAGAAGAGACAGTGTGTATCGAGAAAGTCAGGCCCTATCGAAGTCCAAGACTCGTCATGGATTAGAGGTTAAGATAAACCAATATGGGGAAAATTAAGATAGAATGGGTTGGGTCGAAGATTAAGCAGGTTAAGTTTGACTAATAGTCAAGACTGGTTGACCCTAAAATGAATGTTGGGATGGTTTTTTCACACTAAAGGTCAAGACAGACTGACATATGTAGCCAATTTGGAAGTCATAATATGGATTTTCATTTTTAAGAGAGGAATCTCTTGGTTATTGGTTTAGAACTCTGATTCTTATAAAGATTAACATTCAAATAAATTACTTTGAAATATTTAATAGTTATAATAAGTTATTAAAATAAATGATTATGATATCAAAAAAAATACTATGATTAACATTATTAGATAAACAAATTTGAACTCTCTCATGCATTATTTCTATGCTTTTTAATATTTTAACAAACGTGTGATCAATATCCAGCCACGTTGTCACTAATGTCATCAGGTCATAATCATTACAAGCTCATTTACATCTCTTAATTTATAACGCTTTGAATAGATTCTTTATTATTTAGAATCGATTATATTAACTTAGCAAAATTGAGAGTGGAATTATATAAATATAGAGGGGCACATCAAAGTTTTTAACTTCGATCCCTCTAAATCTCACCATGGTAATTGAAAAGTACATAATTTCTGGCGGCGGGAGATCAATTTGTTAGTAATCAAACGACATATATTACTTTTTCTATGCTTGATGTTTGAATGTCGAACTTGGCAGGGCTTCAACGTTCATACGACATGGTGGCAACTAAGCATTATTACACGATGTACGTCATCGATTCATCTATAAATATAGCTTGCATTTCACATAATCCCTTGCCTCCTATTTCCATATTGAACATATAAGGATTCATGTTTTTTTATTTTTTTTTGCGTTTTCTTTTCCTAAGATTTTTAAGCATTTTTGTTACCAATGAGGAGCATTGGTAAATCTTGAAGAAATTAGTTTTGATGATGCTACAAGAAGTATCACCTGAAGAAATGTTTAAAAGCACTTTTGTAGAATATAAGTGTAATAGGAAAGTCTTTAAATTTTGTAAAAACCTGTATTTTTACTGAAATAATCGATTATGAGAAGCAATAATCGATTATCATGAGTCTTTCAGGGATAATCGATTATCACTTCAAAATAAGCATTTCGTGTGTCGATAGTCGGAGCAAGCTCTCTTCGAGTTAGCAAGGTGCTCTGCCTGGTCTCGCGAAAAGGAGAAGCTCGCGAATTGTTGGTTGATTGCCGGAGCGGTTCTCTTCGAGTTGGCAGAGTGTTTTTCTTCCGGTTCGTTCGTCGAAGGAAGGTTTATTTTATCAATTGTTATTCATTATATTTGTAATCTGTGAAACAAATTTTTAGTGGAACTGTTAATCACTTTTATAGTGATTAACGACTGGACGTAGATTTTGTTGAATCGAACCAGTATAAAAATTACTCGTGTGATTTTCTATTCCCTACACTCTTTATCTTTTACGTATATCAACTGTTCAACAAATTTTCTGAAAGAAAATTGATTTTCTAAAAAGGACCAAATTGATTTTAAAAAGGTGACCGAACATGCTTTCCGCTTACTCTAAGTTTTATTCCGCTGCGCTTTACTCTTCAAATCATACCATTTCTGGTACCAACAATTGGTATCAGAGCTTGTTTGATAGTCTTTCAAAATTTGCGAAAATGGATGGTCACAACCAAAACCTTGTATATGCCGAGGGTGCTTCTATTAACAGACCACCACTTTTTACTGGTGATAACTATGCGTTCTGGAAAGTCAGAATGGAAATTTTTATGGGGTCTGTTGACAGAGGCATCTGGGAAGCTATTCAAAATGGTCCTTATATTCCTAAGAGCACAGTTGATGGTGTAGAAGTAGAAAAACCATACTTTAATTGGACTGTTGAAGAAAATAGACGAGCTCAGTTTGATATTAAAGCTCGCAATATTATATCATTTGCTGTTGTGCTTGATGAATTCTATAGAATTTCAGTGTGTAAGACAGCACAGGAAATGTGGGAAGTCCTCAGAGTCACACATGAAGGAACAGAGGACGTGAAACGTGCAAGGAAAAACACTCTCATTCAGGAGTATGAGATGTTCATAATGCAACCTGGAGAAACAATTTCTGATGTCCAAAAGCGCTTCACTCACATAGTGAACCACTTGACTAGGTTGGGTAAGACTTTTGATAATGATGAATTAAATGTGAAAATTTTAAAATCATTAGACAGGTCTTGGCAACCAAAGGTAACTGCCATCTCGGAGTCTCAAAACCTCACTCAGATGTCAATGCCAATTTTGTTTGGAAAGCTTCGTGAGCATGAGCTAGAGTTGAGGAGACTAATTGATGGGGAAGTGCATACCTAGAGAGAATATACTAAATGATATACAAAGAAATGGAAGAGAAATTAAAATGGAAAAATATTAGAGAAAGGAAACTTAGGAAATGAAGATGCGCCACTTGAACAAGCTTCCAAGATAAGCATCATGAAGAGGACCGCCACTTGCTTGAGCAAGATAAGGCCTGCCCAAATTTGGGACTTTAGAGACAAAATTCTATCTCAAAGAAGAATGCAAGATTGCAATTCAACTCAAATTTCATTCAATGCAAAGGTGTGTACAAAGAAGAACCCCTAGGTTGCTTATATAGCTTTTGGAATGACTTTGGTGAAGAGTTTCAAGAGATGTGGAACTTGGAAGGCTCCAAGTTCTGTCCAGCAGCAGCTGCAACGTCCCTAGGTGCATGGGAGCCCCACATTGCTTAATTCTCTCATTCCAAAAGGGTTTATAAGCTTCCTAGCTCTCCTAGAGTTCAAAAACTAACACTAGCTATGCTTCCTAACTCCTACACGCCTAAAAATGCTCACTTTCTCTTCTATTCTTTTTAAGACCAAGCTATGGAAAGTCCCACATTGCTTACTCTTAAAGAGAAAGAAGAGTTTATAAGCCATTATTCACAAGAACTAAGAGAAAGAAATCAAAAGGCAAATACACGCCCAAAGAGAACCTATTCTACTTTTTTTGATACAAACGTGTAAAGAAGACAAGAAGTAAAATGATTCCCTTTAGTCATGCTTCTTGTCATCCTTTTATTCTCTTCATTACTTGGCCCATCCATGATCACATCATCCCCCCTAGGTTGGAGAGGATTCGACCACAAATCTGTAAAATCTACAAAAGGAGAAAGATCAGCCACATTAAAAGTAGGATGTACAGTATAAGTGTTAGGAAAATCAATCTCATACGCATTATCATTTATTTTGCGGAGGACTTGAAAAGGACCATCGCCTCTAGGATTGAGTTTGGATTTCCGTTGCGAAGGAAATCTATCCTTGCGCAAATGAACCCATACCCAATCATTAGGAGAGAAAGTAACCTTTTTCCTACGCTTATTGACACTAGATGCATGCTTTTGATTGGTGTGTTCAATGCGCGTCTTAACTCGACTATGCAAATCTTTAATGAATTGCGCTTTGGACACACCATCTAAGCACATGGACTCAAGGTCGGGAAGGGGAAGAAGATCCAATGGAGTAAGGGGATTAAAACCATATACAATGTGAAAAGGAGAATGAGTGGAAGTAGAGTTGACAACCCTATTATAAGCGAACTCAATATGGGGTAGCAACTCTTCCCACTGGCGTGGATTGCCCTCAAGACAACATCTCAACAATTGTCCCAAAGTTCTATTAGTCACCTCAGTCTGACCATCAGTTTGTGGATGACAAGTTGTAGAGAAAAGAAGTTTAGTACCCAACTTGTTCCACAAAGATCGCCAGAAATGACTAAGGAACTTGGAATCTGTATCAGAAACTATCGTCTTAGGCAAACCATGCAGTCGAACAACCTCTCTAAAAAATAAATTAGCAATGTGTACCGCATCATCTACTTTGTGGCAGGGAATAAAGTGTGCCATCTTCGAAAAATGGTCCACTACCACAAAGATAGAATCCATCCCTCGCTGTGTCCTAGGTAAACCCAAAACAAAATCCATAGAAATGTCAACCCAAGGACTACTAGGCACGGGCAAAGGAGTATACAAGCCATGAGGGTGGGTGGTGGATTTAGCATGCTTACATGGAATGCATTGACTACAAAACTTAGCTACATGTTTATGCATATGTGGCCAATAGAAATGCTCATGAAGAATAGCTAAAGTTTTTGCAATCCCAAAGTGCCCCATCAAACCTCCCTCATGTGCTTCCTTAATTAAAAGGAGACGCAATGAGCTCTTGGGCACACAAAGGCATTTATTTTTTAAAAGAAAACCATTGTTAATGAAAAAATCCTTGTGTGGTCCATGAGTGCATTGGTCAAACAAAGAAGAGAAATCACTATCATCTTGATACAATTCCTTTATGTGATCAAACCCAAGAAACTTGGTTTCAAGAGTAGTCAAAAGAGTATGTCTTCTTGAGAGTGCGTCCGCAACTACATTAGAAGAACCCTTCTTGTGTTTGATTACATAAGGAAATTGTTCTAAGAATTCCACCACTTAGCATGTCTCTTATTGAGTTTTCCTTGGCTTTTCAAATGTTTTAGAGTTTCATGATCACTATGTATCACAAACTCTTTGGAAAGTAAGTAATGTTGCCAAGTTTGCAAAGCTCGAATAAGAGCATATAATTCCTTATCATAACTGGAATAATTTAAGTGACTCCCTTTAAGCTTCTCACTAAAGTAAGCAATAGGGTGTCCTTCTTGAAGAAGCACGACCCCAATACCTACATTAGAAGCATCACACTCAACCTCAAATGAGTTAGAAAAGTCGGGTAAGGCTAAAATGGGAGCATGAGTTAACTTGTCTTTAAGGACTTGAAAACTCTTTTGTTGCTCATCCCCCCACTTAAAACTGACATCCTTCTTTACTATGTCACTTAAAGGAGCAGCAAGAGAAGAGAAATTAGGCACAAAGCGACGGTAAAAACTAGCTAGGCCATGAAAACTCCTCACATCCTTGATGTTTTGAGGAATAGGCCATTCCCTAAAAGCATCAATTTTGGAGGAGTCGACTTTAAGTCCTTGGGAGCTAATAACAAAGCCTAGAAAAACTACTTGCTCCATGCCAAAGATGCACTTCTCTAAGTTAGCAAAGAATGATGCCTTCCTTAAAGCTTGAAGAACACTCCTAACATGCATGCAATGATCATCTAGAGACACACTATAAATGAGAATGTCATCAAAATAGACCACTACATATTTGCCTATGAAAGGTCTTAAGACATGATGCATGAGATGCATGAATGTGCTAGGAGCATTAGTCAAACCAAAAGGCATGACAAGCCACTCATATAGTCCAAATTTGGTCTTAAAAGCGGTTTTCCATTCATCCCCTTCTTTGATTCGAATTTGATTATATCCGCTCTTAAGATCAATTTTGGAAATATAGTGGATCCATGAAGCTCATCTAATAAATCATCTAACCTAGGAATGGGATTCCTATACTTAATGGTGATGTTATTAATGGCCCTACAATCTGTGCACATGCGCCATGAACCATCTTTCTTAGGAACAAGTATGACCGGCATAGCACATGGACTCATGTTATCTCGAACCCACCCTTTGGACAACAACCCCTCTACTTGCCTTTGTATTTCTTGGGTTTCCATGGGATTTGTTCTATAGGCTGGACGGTTTGGAAGAGAAGCTCCTGGTAGAAAATCAATTTGGTGTTCAATTCCTCTAATAGGTGGTAAACCATTTGGAGGATCTTGAAACACATCTTGAAACTCCTCTAGCAAACTATCTAGCTTGGAAGACTTAATAATAGGAGTGGATGTAAGACATTGGGACGGAAAAACACAAAAGATAGGCTCCTTCTTTTCAATAACTTTAATTACCTCTTTATGAGAGATGAGGAGATTATTCTTGACCTTCTCCTTTTCTTCACCTCTCTTGGACTTCATGATGAGGTGGTCCTCATGTATTTCCTTTGGAGTGAGAGGTTTTAATATGACCTTGCGCCCTTGGTAAGTGAATGACATCATATTAGTAAGACCATCATGTTGAACATTTCTATCAAATTGCCATGGTCTTCCTAATAGAATGTGAGTAGCTTCCATGGGTACAACATCACAAAGAACCTCATCTTGATACTTGCCAATAGAAAAGGAAATAAGGACTTGCTTATTGACCAAAATTTCATGCTCCTCACTTAACCATTGAAGTTTGTATGGCTTGGCATGCGCAATAGTGGGTAGCTTGAGCTTGTCCACTACGCGTGTGCTAGCTACATTAGTGCAACTTCCCCCATCTATGATGATGGAGCAAACCTTGCTAGCTATAAGACATCTAGTGTGAAAAATATTTTCTCTTTGAGTTGTGTCAAAGTCCTTGTGGACTTGACCCAAGAGACGTCTTATAACTAGTAGGTCACCATCAAATGGAACCTTGTACTCATCTTCACTAGAGGAAGAAGAAGAGTGAGAAGTGTGTGAAGGTGAAGAAGGAGGAGAGTCATCGGTGACAACCTCTTCTCCCCTAATGCACATTGCCCTCTTGTTTGGGCATGCAGATGCAATGTGACCATGACCTAAGCACTTAAAACATTTGACTTGACTAGGTCGCGTTGGTGACTTAGGTTTAGAAGAAGAAGGCGTGGGGTTAGTAGAAGATGGCCGAGATTTATGAGGAATCTCTCTAGAAACATCCTTTTCCTTGTCCCTTGATGATGAGGTTTTGTAAAAATTTTCTTTTGAAGAAGTGGAAAATTTATTGCGGTAGGACTCTTTTCTTAAAATTTGTCTTTCGACTTTCATAGCCCTATGTACCACAACATCTAAATCCTCATCATCATGAAGCTCTACAACATCTTGGATGTTTCTATTGAGACCACTAATAAATCTAGCTATTTTCGCGTGGTCAGTCTCATTAGTGTTAGTATGGTATAAGAGCACTTCGAGCTCACGCGCATACTCCTCCACACTTCGTCTACCCTGAGTAGGCCGTTGGAGCTTAATCAGGAGGTCCCTATGGTAGTATGGAGGTACGAATCGCTGGTACAACAAGCACCGAAAATGTTCCCAAGAGTTCGCGGGTGAACCCATGGTAATGTTCATCCTAGTTAGCCATTGCATGGTGTATCCCTCTAAAGCTAAAGTAGCTAACTTTACACGCAAATGTCCATCTACATCATACAAATTAAAAACTTGTTCTACTTTAGCTATCCACTCTAAAAATACACTAGGATCGGTATCTCCCTTGAAACTTGGCAAAGACAACTTTGGCATTGCAAGGTTGGGATCCAAAGCTTTGTCTTCTTGCTTTTTCTTGGATGAACCATGCTTATGACCATGAGATTGCTTCCCTTTAGCCTTTGTTTCCGCGTCTAACCGCTTGCTCATAGCATCAAGTTGATGTTGCATTTGTTGGAAGGCCTTCATCACATCAAACTTGCTAGAAGGGCTTCCATGGTTGCTATCTCCATGAGATGAAGCATGGCTGGAACCTGCAGACATGTTAAGGCAAAAAAAAAAAACAGCAGCAAGCTACACACAAAACAGGTTAGAAACAACCAAAAATCAAGGCAAAGCAGCAGCCACAAAACAGCTCACGGTTTCACTCAAAGAATGGAACGAAACGGCTCAAAACTCACTGCAAGTGTCTCAAAAAATAAGGAAAGGGCAGCACCCTTCTTTTAAGATAGTAAAATGTCTCACAAGTCCACTTTGAGAGCACCAACTCAAGTCCAAAGCAAATGGAAAGATGTACAATCCACTTCAATGCAAAGAAGCCAAATCAAGACAGCACATGGTAGAGGCCAAAGAAAGAATGAAAACTACAAGACAAATGATGAAAATGGAACCTAAAAAAAATCAAGAAACTTGGCACAAAACAAGGAGGCAACACTCTAATGATTTTATGAAGACAAAACAGCAAGAAAATGGAGTCAAAACAGTGGCACAAAATGAACAAGACAGCAAAGAAATTTACACAACCAAGAAGCAAATATACATCAACATACTAAGTATACATGAAGAGCAAGACCAAATTAATGCTGGAAATAATTTTGGTAAACCTCAAACCAATATACTCTGTATTTAAATGAGAAAAGAGGCTTGAAAACAATGCTCAAACACACTAAACACAAGGAAGATGTCTCGGCCAGCAAGCATGCACACCAATTACCAAAAATTTGTTTTGCTGTTTTGGTGCAGTTTGCAAGAATGTT
The DNA here is from genome assembly GCA_027742785.1 of Vigna reflexopilosa. NCBI lineage: Eukaryota > Viridiplantae > Streptophyta > Magnoliopsida > Fabales > Fabaceae > Vigna > Vigna reflexopilosa. The sequence goes on along the minus strand of CM050914.1, from coordinate 29,580,340 downwards.
CTCGGCCAAGCTAAGTTTAACACATTAAGTGTGTTTGATTAATATGCCAAATAGAATGGATGGATGCCTCTATGAATACATAACATATAAGCAAGGTTCACACACTTAAATCCTATAAAGATCAAGCTCAATTCAGCATACTATCAAGGAGATGTAAAATTTACTCTTAGCTATGCAATTTAAGAAAAATACTCTAGAAAACTCCTAAAGAGGAAACACATATGACTCAATTAAAAGCTAAGCAATCAAGAAAGACACATACAATCCAGCCAAGACAAAGAATTAATAGCTGGAACAAACAAACAAAAGGAAATAGGACACCTACTTGTTGAAGACCTCCAATAGCATTGTTGCTGTTTGATGAAATGTCTACTTGCACAAGGCTCTGGACAGCCACAGTTTAGTCCCTCAAAGCATTGATTTGAAGTGTTGATTCCTTGCTTAAGAGTATTGAGAGGGTGTAGCAACGTCCAGGGAGCAATTCCAGCCACCAAAATGTCCAAACAGCCAACAACAAAGCAAAACAGTGGAGTATTAATTCAACAGCAGAAAACTGGATGAACACAGTGGAGAAACAAATTTACTGGGAACAGTACAGAACGAATTTGAGAAAATTAAAAAATTTTCATGAAACTAGACATCCATACGAAACTAGGAAAAAATATTTCATGGAAAACGGACAAGAAATGAAGCTAAACTAAATCATACAAGTTGACTGTAACAGGGACGCATAAGCTGGGCGAGACAGAAATTGGCTCAGCGAAAAGGAACATTTCTAAGCTATTCTACTCTAGCATGCAATTCCTAAGAGATCAAAAAACCTAAGGCTCATGATACCACATGATGGGGAAGTGCATACCTAGAGAGAATATACTAAATGATATACAATGAAATGGAAGAGAAATTAAAATGGAAAAAGATTAGAGAAAGGAAACTTAGGAAATGAAGATGCGCCACTTGAACAAGCTTCCAAGATAAGCATCATGAAGAGGACCGCCACTTGCTTGAGCAAGATAAGGCCTGCCCAAATTTGGGAATTTAGAGACAAAATTCTATCTCAAAGAAGAATGCAAGATTGCAATTCAACTCAAATTTCACTCAATGCAAAGGTGTGTACAAAGAAGAACCCCTAGGTTGCTTATATAGCTTTTGGAATGACTTTGGTGAAGAGTTTCAAGAGATGTGGGACTTGGAAGGCTCCAAGTTCTGTCCAGCAGCAGCTGCAATGTCTCTAGGTGCATGGGAGCCCCACGTTGCTTAATTCTCTCATTCCAAAAGGGTTTATAAGCTTCCTAGCTCTCCTAGAGTTAAAAAACTAACACTAGTTATGCTTCCTAACTCCTACACGCCTAAAAATGCTCACTTTCTCTTCTATTCTTTTTAAGACCAAGCTATGGAAAGTCCCACATTGCTTACTCTTAAAGAGAAAGAAGAGTTTATAAGCCATTATTCATAAGAACTAAGAGAAAGAAATCAAAAGGCAAATACACGCCCAAAGAGAACCTATTCTACTTTTTTTGATACAAACGTGTAAAGAAGACAAGAAGTAAAATGATTCCCTTTAGTCATGCTTCTTGTCATCCTTTTATTTTCTTCATTACTTGGCCCATCCATCTCGGAGTCTCAAAACCTCACTCAGATGTCAATGCCAATTTTGTTTGGAAAGCTTCGTGAGCATGAGCTAGAGTTGAGGAGACTAACTACTGAAGAGGATCAAGGCAAGAGAAAGACACTAGCTTTCAAGTTAGAGATCTCTAAAGGAAAGAGCTCTAAAAGGATTGAAGATGATGATTCTGATGATGAGGAGAACATGAGCCTTATGATAAAGAAGTTTGCCAAGTTTATGAAGGCAAAAGGAAAAGACAAATTCCGCAAAGAAAGGAAAGAAAATCAAGAATCACCTTTAAGTGTAAAATTCTTTGGTTGTGGAGAAAGAGGACACATGAAATCTGAATGCCCAAAGAATAGGAAAAGTGAGGAAAAGAAAGAAAGAAAATTTCAAAAGAAAAAGAAAGCTTACATAGCTTGGGAAGACAACGCTTCCAGTTCAACAAGCTCAAGTGATTCACATGAGGAAGCTAATATTTGTCTAATGGCTGACTCTGAAGATACTGAAAGTCAAGTAAGTGATTCTAGCTTTGAATCTAGTGAATTAGACTTACAAAAAGCTTTCTTTGAACTAATGAATGAATCTGAAAAACTTGATGCTGCACATAAAAAGCTAAAAAAAGAGCACAATGACTTGAAATTGAAATATGATAAATTGCTTGATGATGAAGTTGTCTTAAGAAATAAAGTTAGTACTTTAGAAACAAAATTATCTGATGCAAACACTACTGTTGAACCTGTTGAATGCTTGTCTTGTAAGAGTCATATGTTTGATATTGACATACTTGAAAACCTACTTGCAAAGACAACCAAGACAACCCCGAATGTAAAAGCAAACTTTAAAAGAAGCAATATTAGAAATAGGAACTTGCATCAAAACAAAAAGTCTAAAACTAGAAGAACTCATAAAGTTTGGGTTGAAAAAGAGACTTTTGTTAAAAATAAAGTAAATGATGTTTGTTGTTTTTACTGTATGAAACATGGTCATACATCAAACAAATGCAACATTAAACATTTTGGTATTCCAAATGGCAAATATGCATGGATTAAAATTGTGAAATGATTTACACTTGCATGAACTAACCCCAAGGACCCATAATTAGATTGGGGACCTAAAACTCTTTCTAATTTGTTTTGCAGGAACCTACTAAGTCAAAGAAGTCATTGTGGTATCTTGACAGTGGTTGCTCAAGACACATGACCGGTGACAAGAAAAGGTTCATCCACCTTGAGAAGAAAAAGCAAAGATTTGTGACTTATGGGGACAATAACAAGGGTAAAATCATGGGTACCGGAGACATTGGAGGGGGAAACACATTGATCATAAAAGATGTCCTATATGTTGAAGGCCTCAAGCATAACCTCTTAAGCACAAGTCAGTTGTGTGACAAAGGTCTAAAGGAGATGAGGATTATTTGAGGGAAGCTCTTGAAGAGATGTACCTAAACGAGAACTATCCTCCGGAACTTCAAGAAACACCTCAAGCCGTTGATCCTAAAAGTTTTCAACAACCAAGAGGACTATCTTTGGACAACATCATAGGAGATATATCAAAAGGGGTAACTACTAGACACAAGCTTAATAATTTCTGTTTAACTGTAGCATTTGTGTCTCAAATAGAACCCAAGAACATTAAGGAAGCTCTTCAAGATGATAAGTGGTGCGTTGCTATGCAAGAAGAGCTAAACCAATTTGAAAGGAATGAAGTCTGGGAACTTATTCCAAAGGAAGATAATTATCAAGTCATAGGAACCAAATGGGTTTTTAGGAACAAGCTTGATGAGGATGGAAACATCACAAAGAACAAAGCAAGGCTAGTTGCAAAGGGCTATTGTCAAGAGGAAGGTATAGATTATGATGAAACATATGCACCAGTGGCCAGGTTATAAGCAATTAGATTATTACTTGCATATGCATCTTTGATGAAATTTAAATTATATCAAATGGATGTGAAAAGTGCATTTCTGAATGGTTTTATAAAAGAAGAGGTGTATGTTAGTCAACCTCCTGGCTTTGAGGATTTCAAATATCCTGATCATATTTATAAGTTAAAAAAGGCTTTGTATGGTCTTAAACAGGCACCTAGGTCTTGGTATGAAAGACTTAGTACATTTCTAATTGATAATAACTTTTCTAGAGGTAAGGTTGATTCAACCTTATTTATAAAGAAAGTAGGAAAACACATCCTGATTGTGCAAGTTTATGTAGATGATATTATATTTGGGTCAACTGATGACTCTTTGTGTGAAGAATTTGCAAAAGTAATGCAAGGTGAGTTTGAGATGTCTATGATGGGTGAGCTGAATTTCTTTTTAGGACTACAAAGAAAGCAAATGAATGGAGGTACTTTTATCTCTCAAACAAAATATTGTAGGGAAATTCTTAAAAAATTTGGCATGGATACTTGCAAAGAAGCTAGTACACCTATGGCAACTTCTTGCTATTTAGATAAGGATGAATCTGGAAAAGAAGTAAATCAAACTATGTTTAGAGGTATGATAGGATCTTTGTTGTACCTAACTGCTAGTAGGCCAGATATTATGCAAAGTGTATGCGTATGTGCTAGGTATCAAGCCAATCCTAAAGAATCTCATTTGACTGCCGTCAAGGGAATCTTAAAATACCTTAAAGGAACCACTTCTTTTGGACTTTGGTATCCCTCTGATGCTTCACCTAGTCTAATAGGTTATTCTGATGCAGATTATGGTGGTTGTAAAATTGATAGGAAAAGTACTAGTGGAACCTGTCATTTTCTGGGCTGTTCTTTGGTGTCCTGGCACTCAAAGAAACAAGCATGTGTAGCCTTGTCTACCACTGAAGCTGAATACATTGCTGCTGGCAATTGTTGGGCCCAAATTCTGTGGATGAAACAGCAACTGGAAGACTTTGATATTTTCCTTGATAATATTCCATTAAAATGTGATAATACTAGTGCTATCAATCTGACTAAGAACCCCATAATGCACTCAAGAACTAAACACATTGAGATTAGACATCATTTCTTAAGAGATCATATTCAAAAGGGGGATTGTCAAATTGAATATGTTGATACCTTACATCAATTAGCTGATATTTTCACCAAAGCACTACCTAAGGATAGATTTTTTGAGCTTAGAAGAGAGTTAGGAGTGTTAGACATGTCTTAGGATCAATGCTTATGAAAAGTTTTGCAAAATTAACGCTTCATAATCGATTATCAAAAGGATATAATCGATTATTCAAACTTGAAACTCAAATCTGAGAAATTTTTGAACAGATAATCGATTATCATCAAGAATAATCGATTATCATGCAATGTCTGGGCAGTGACTTTTGAGCAGATAATCGATTATCTCGAGCCATAATCGATTATCACGCTGACAGATTCAAAAATAGAGTCGTTGGAGCGTCCCTTAACGGCTATAAAAGGCTAGTTTTTCCATTTTTCCTATAAAAAGCCTCCCATAATCGATTGTTAGTCACTCTTTTACATCCTTACTCTGCTAAAATCAAATCTAGAGCTAAGATTCTCTCCATTTATCCTCAATTTCTCAAAGTCTCTCTACCTCAAATCTTTTCATGGCGGTTTCAAGAAGACATCCCCGCAGAGCTGCTGGGGCATCCTTTTCCTCTCAACCACGTCCTGCAACCATCGATGGTTGGATTTCAGATCAAGGAAAACATGCAGACTATGTTAATTCCTGGCAAGAGAGAAGAATCATGGCGGTAAACTATATTCGCCTTGACTTTTTTCGTTTCTATGGATTTCAATTTCCAGATCTGTTTGTTGGTCAAGGACTCACGAATCTGGTGGAGCAAAAATGTTGCATTTATCCCGATCTCATAAGAGTCTTCTACTTCAACTTGAGATATAGAGATGTGATTATATCCACTAAAGTTAAGGGTGTCCGCATAATTTTAGATGATGATGTGTGGATAAATGTTGCCCAACTTACCATATGGGATGATGTTGTAAAAGTCCATATAGGACTTGAAGATTTCAATAGGTTGATGACTTTCCAATCCTTCTTGCGTCATCCTGAACAACAGACAAATCAAAGGCAATTGCTAGTTGGGGGTTTCAAGGTTGAAGAACGCATCATTCACTACTTGATCGTCTGGATACTATGTCCTAGAGCAACCAACCATGCTCAATGCTCTGAGCAAGATCTGCTTCTTCTGTATGGGATTTTAAATCACATACACATCAATTGGCCTGCTCTCATTGCTGACACAATGGTAAAAGCCAAGAAATCTCATTCCTATCAATTTCCCTATGCTCTTCTTATTTCTAGGATTTTGGAGTACAAAGGTGTAAATGTTGAAGGAGAACTTGTCCAAGCCATTCAAGCTGTTGGCTCGGAAATTGGAGATACTACCTTTCGTCAGATGGGATTCATTACCAGAGGAAGAGTTCTCATCCATAAAGATGATGACCATCCTGATGAAGATGAAGATGATGACATCGATACTCATATGGCAGAACCAGTTAGTGCTGCTGCTCCTTCTGATGTTGGTCCTTCTACCATGCCCTCATCCTCCACGCTATCTATGGAAGAACATTTTGCTAGATTATCTAAGCAATTGGAGGATATGAGTCTAGCACAAAGAACACACTTTGAGGAGATTTATGAGTGACAGCAATCTATTGATGAGTATATGGTTGATCAATTTCTTGATCTTGATATTCGTCTATCTAACATCGAGAATCACCTTCACATTCAACCTCCCGAGAGATCCCCAAGTCCTGAATTTTAGAAATAGGATTTTATGTTTGTATGCTTTGTTGATTGGTTGTTGTTCTTTCATCTATGATAGATTTCTGTCCTTTATGTTTCTTATTATGATGTAATCCTTCTTTTCATCAATGAAAATGATCTCTTGATTATATGCATACTTTGATTAATTGAGGGGGAGATCATATTTAGGGGGAGTTTTTTACCTTAATCTTTTTGCTTATGATCAAAAAGGGGGAGAAGTATAGTTTTAGGGGGAGAAGTATAATATGAGAGGAGAGGCTTAATTTAAATTGATACAGGTATTGCTAACTTTGTTGTTGTTGTAGCTTGTATATTTTGCAGGGAAGTCAAAGTTGCTTTTAAAAATTGAATTTTTGATCATCATCAAAAAGGGGGAGATTGTTACCAATGAGGAGCATTGGTAAATCTTGAAGAAATTAGTTTTGATGATGCTACAAGAAGTTTCACCTGAAGAAATGTTTAAAAGCACTTTTGTAGAATATAAGTGTAATAGGAAAGTCTTTAAATTTTGTAAAAACCTGTATTTTTACTGAAATAATCGATTATGAGAAGCAATAATCGATTATCATGAGTCTTTCAGGGATAATCGATTATCACTTCCAAATAATCGATTATCACATTTTGAAAAACTTGTAACGGACTTGAATAAGCGATTATCACTTACAATAATCGATTATCAGTGGCAGTTGGGACTTGACCTTTGATATTCAGGGTAGTTGGCTATATATTGGACTTCTGAAATTTTCAGAAGTAACATTTTTTAACAGAAGCTTAGCAGAATACTGTTTGTCAGAGGAAGTTCTCAGAAGCTATAGTTCAAAGTTCCCTTGCTTGATCCCGTGAACAGGAGAGGCTCGCGTTTCGTGTGTCGATAATCGGAGCAAGCTCTCTTCGAGTTAGCAAGGTGCTCTGCCTGGTCTCGTGAAAAGGAGAAGCTCGCAAATCGTTGGTCGATTGCCGGAGCGGTTCTCTTCGAGTTAGCAGAGTGTTCTTCTTCCGGTTCGTTCGTCGAAGGAAGGTTTATTTTATCAATTGTTATTCATTATATTTGTAATCTGTGAAACAAATTTTTAGTGGAACTGTTAATCACTTTTATAGTGATTAACGACTGGACGTAGATTCTATTGAATCGAACCAGTATAAAAATTACTCGTGTGATTTTCTATTCCCTACACTCTTTATCTTTTACGTATATCAACTGTTCAACAAATTTTCTGAAAGAAAATTGATTTTCTAAAAAGGACCAAATTGATTTTAAAAAGGTGACCGAACACGCTTTCCGCTTACTCTAAGTTTTATTCCGCTACGCTTTACTCTTCAAATCATACCATTTCTAGTACCAACAATTTTCTTTCTGCATATTCCAATTTGATAACTCGAACTTGAAAGTGGTTCATTCATCGTCATTTCATATGAAGGAGCCTTTTCAGGTTCAAGTTAACAAAATGTTTTTATTTATATTACAGAAATGCTTAACATATCTTACAAAAAGGGAAATGCTTAGGAAAAAAGAAATATGGTTCACAATATGTTTAATGCTGAAACAATTTTAGGATCTAAAATAATTATATAAAAAAGTTGTTCATCTTCATCATCCAAAGAGATGTTTTGAACTTTTTCACTGAAAGATGTTTGAACGTCGATCCATTTTTATTATTTTTTTAAAAAACTTTAATGTCGTAGCCTCAATATGCGCAACATAGTTTTCGTCAGAAGCAGTTATTATTAGTATCCAAAGCGATTTTGAACTTTTTCACTGAAAGATATTTGAACGTCGATCCATTTTTATTATTTTTTGTTTTTTTTTTAAATTTAACGTCGTAGCCTCAATATATGCGACGTAGTTTTCGTCAGAAGCAGTTATTATCAGTATCCAAAGAGATTTTTGAGATTTTTTAGTTTAATACTGAATGATGTTTGAACGTCATATCGGATGGGAATTGACGTTCATACAAGTTACTGACCATAATTACACGATCTAATGTCCGTCATCGGTTCATATATAAATATAGATTGCATTTCACTTAATGTCTTGCTTCCTGTTTCCATATTGAACATATTATGATTCATGTTATTTTTCTCCTTGTCATTGTCCTTCTCTTAGACTTCGTATCATATCTGTTCTTTAAATTGCATTTTGCTGACTTGAATTTCAAAGTGCCGCATTCAGGCCTTAGTTCATATGAAGGTGGCCTTTGAAATAGAAGTCAACAAAATGCTTTTCATACAAAAATGGTTAAGTTATCTTACTGGAAGTGAAATGGCAAGGAAAAAGAAATATGGTTCACAATATGATTATCGCTGAAACAATTTTAAGAACTAAAATATATTTATGAAAAACTTGTTTAATTTCATCATTTAGCTATGATTCTTCTTTTAAATTGTCTTGGCTTTTTTTTCTACCCTTAGGTTTCAGAGCTATCTAATTTGTTTTATGGGAAACAACTTCAAGAGAATTTAAATTTTGAATCTATTTACACAATTCACATCAAATATTGAGATCATTGGATGAAAAAGAAACCATTTTGAAATACCATCCATTCTTGAAAAAGAAACCCTTCACTTCTCAATAATTCCAGATCCAAGAAGTTGTGAGGGACCACCTAGAAGAGTTTTCTATATCATCCAAATTCAAACGGCTTCTTCATCACATCCTTCAAGAGACATAGGAAAGGTTGTTGAGGCTGCAAGAAATGATGATCTCTGCGGGTGGATCAGTGATGAGAAGAGTCGTAAAAAGTTTATGAGGTGGACGAGGTTTAAACATATTGTTCCTCACAAATATCTGAACCTCGACTTATTTGAAAAAGAGGGATTTCACTTCCAAGAATGGATTGAAACTCAAGGTCTCTCTACAATTGTCTAGATGAAGGGTGATTGGTACCCTAACTTAGTAAGGGTCTTCTACAACAATATGAGAAATATAGATGGTGTCCTTCATTCTTGAGTAAAAGGAGTAAATGTTCACATTGACAATGATGTCTGGTTTCAAGTTGCAGGATTAAAACATGAAGGTTTATTCTCTCACTTACGGTACTCAGAAAGAAACAGATGGCTGAAGAAAAAGGACGTGTACAGTGCCTAAGGTTTCCTGGGAGACACTTAATTGAAAGATTATATGTGCATGAAGGAATGAATAAAGAAGAAAAGATAACAACACACATTCATGCTCGGGTGATTTTACCTGCTAGATTTCTACAAGACAGAATGACAACTGAATATCTTTTTCTGTTGTATGCCATGAAGAATGATGTTCCTACCAATTGGGTGGCAGTAATAAAAGATCATATGATTGATGCAGGAATCAAACATAAACAACATCTACCATATGCTCTGTTTATCAGCAAAATCCTGACCCTTCAAGGTGTGGATGTTAGTGGTGAAAAGAAATGCTCTTGTAACTGCTCAAATGTGATAAATCGAAACACATTGACTTCCCTTGGCCTTGTGAAGACCACCAAGGGATGGTGCTTCAAGGATGAAGAGAATATGCTTCAAAGTTCTGGAAGTAATTTTGAAAGATTGGTTTTGGAAAAACTCAAAAGACTCGAACAGAAGATAAACGCTATGCATCAGAATAACAATGATTCTCCAACTGAAGATTCAAGTGAAAAAGAGTCTAGTGAGGAGGATTCCGTGGAAATTTTTTGAATGAGAATAGAGACTTAGAATTTTAGTATGGAGTCAATTTTGTGTTTTTGTTCTGTGTCTGTTTTGGTTTATTATTTGTTTTGTGTTTGTTTTGCTATCGGCATTATATACCACATCATTTTGCTTTATCTGATTATAATCATTATGAATATGTGAATGAAATCATATTTCCCTTTTAAATCAATGAGTGAGAATGGATATTCTTTATTGTTGACTTAATCTGACTATTAAGGGTATTTGATGAAGAAGCCATTTGAGAATAGGATTAGAGATTTAGGGGAAGGTTACAGTTTCAATATAAGTTCATACGTTCATTGGCAGTAAATATTTCAGGGTGCCACTCTTTTATTCTTTTTTTTTCTTTTAATACAACAATAGTACGTCGTTTTCTAAAACCAATCGACGTATTATTCTCAGCCAGAAGCAAGAAGAGTTACCCCTTTTTAATTCCTTTTTTCTTTTTTCTTTTAAACTACCAAGACTACAATAAATTCTATGGGGATGGACATATTATTTGTCAGCTAGAAGCCAAAGAGTTTCTCCCTTTTTAATTCCTTTCATTTTTAATGCAACAATAAATGAAGAGTTACTCCCTTTTTAATCCAATAATAAACGAAGAGTTTCTCCCTTTTTAATCCAACAATAAACGAAGAGTTTCAACCAGAAGCCAAAGAGTTTCTCCCTTTTTAATTCCTTTTATTTTTAATGCAACAATAAATGAAGAGTTGTAATACTTAGGCGTCGATTACTTAAGTTAGTAGATGTATTATTGTCAGCCAGAATCGCAAAAGCCAAAAGATGAACGTCCAACTATAGGGTAGTTCGACGTATTATTGTCAATCAGAAGTTAGAGGCTTACTCCAATATCTGTTGAACCGCATAGTAAACGTCGATCCCTTTAGATGTGTGACGTTGATGATAATGTTTTATTGGGCTTTCTATTTTTGGGAAAATTTTATTTGGGCCTGAAACTGAAAAGATTTTATGCAGAACTTTATAAATAATAGGTTTGACAACCTATTGTGCACTCAGTGTTCTCTAAATTGAAGAGTAATAAACCCTAGAATTATGATCAGAAATGGCTTTTTCTTCATCATGAAGAAGAAAAGGGAAGGTTGCCTGGATTGCAACGAATGCTAATCCTATAGGGAGGAGTGGTGATGAAGACATTTGAGGGAAGATTTTAAGTCTAAGGAAGATTAAAACCATGGTTTCTCACAAATATCTGAAATTGTTGAGGGTGTTGTACTCCAACTTAAAGATGAGTGATGAAACATTTTGTTCCACAGTCCATCTCTAAGAGGTTTGGATTAGGATTACCGTTTTTCAACCGATCAGGAAAGAAGGCTTCCTCTTTCAGAAATGGATTGGTCATCAAGGACTTATTGGATTCACCATGGTAAAAAAAATGATGATCATCACCAAGTCTACCCCATCTCTGAATCTTGGAGTGCAAACAAAAAAGGTTTGAAAAAAACTGAAGAAGATGAGTGGGCTAGATGGTATGCGATGATAATAGATTGTATGTCAGAATCACTAAAAAGATTCTTGGGGCTCAGGTAAAATGACAGATTGTATTTCAGAATCGTTAAAAAGATTCTTGGGGCTCAAGTAAATTGAAATCCGACACAATCATTGACAAAAGACTCTAAGGATTTTAAAATCACCGATTAAAATGGAAAGGAAGGTGATGTGAAACACCAGAAAGGGATCGACAATAATTCTGCAACAGAAGAATATGGATTTTCGTTGTTTGATTTTAATTTTGTAATCAGTGGCTTCTTAATCCATCTTTTGTTTTGTTGGTTGTAATCATCTTTTGAATATTAATGAAATTTTCTTTTGGCAAACATTAGTGAATGGAGATTGAATTGTTTAAATTGATTAAATCACTTTTTTGATTGCAAATTTCCATTTTAATGTTACATGATTACATTGCATGCAATATACTCAATCTTGGATAACGGTTATTGCACAATATACCATGGATCCTTCTTTTTTTTCTCTTTACTAAAACACAAATAATACGCCAATTGATAAAGCCACACGACGTAATAATAAGATACTATACGTCAAACAAAGAAAAGTTTGATGTGCTATTAATAACCAGAGTATTAATACTACGTCAATTTACGTTTTATTATTCATCCAGAAGCCAAATCGCTCCTTTTTTTTCTTTTTCCTTTTTAACCTACGATAACACGTTGGTTATTAAAATATACGACGTCCTCCGTATATTCGAAATCCAAAATCTATCAACCTTTTTCTTTTGTTTTCTATACTCCTTCAAGCCTTTTTATGTCCTTAAAGGACATAACAGAAAACAAAAGATAAAAAAATCAACAGATGGAGTTCATAGGAGAAATTTTATGAATGGAAGATGTAGCATTTTGAAAGGGTCCGAAATCCAAATGTATCAACCTTTTTCTTTATGTTACTAACATTCCTTCAAGCTTTTCATCATGACAGAATTAAACCACAAAGAAATGACTCCTTTTTGTGAACTAGAAGGAGCATGTTTATACTTAAATAATTAGTGTTGGGAAAGGGTTGATATGGGCTTCAGACTTCCAAAGTGTCTTTTTGGTTTAATTCTTTTTTCTTTTAATCGAACAATAAACATCGAATTCCTTGTGCATCTGACGTATTATTTGTTATCCAAAGGCAAAGGTCGCTTCTTTTTTTTCTTTTTCCTTTTTAAATTCCTATAGAACGTCTAACTTTAGGGGGCTTCGACGTGAAAGGAATTTGAGTGGTTGTGAGCATTAATTTTGTGTGTCACCAGAGCATTAATTGACTCTACAAACCACTATTTCATAGTTTCTTATTTTAAATTAAACGTCAAATGTTTCTTAAGTTGACGTTATTTGACGTTATATGATTTTGAGGTCATTGTTTTACGTCGATATGGGCCTCGTTTAACGTTAATAGAATTTAGATCATGTCAGTATGGGCCTTGTTTGACGTTAACAAATATTAGATGGCGAACTGTTTTATTAATTGACGTGGTGCGATTGAATTTATTTACGGAAATACCACCAGTCATTTTTAACGTTGGATATTGAGTGGTTCGACGTTGATCGCGTGACGTTATAGCCCGTGTTTGCACTGGTGATAAAAATATGATATCTAACAAACTCAGATATCTCCCCCTCAAATAAATGCCAGTTATCACAAGATTATCACAAAAGATCTCAATCAAAAATTTCACCCCCTTTTTGAAAAAGAAAACTTACCTAAACTTTATGCTCCCCCCCCCCAAATTAGTAAATTTAAAAAGAATTTAAGTCCTTTTAATGTATCAAAATTACTCCCCCTAAATGTAATAATTAAAAAAAAATTAAAAAAAGTTTTTTTTTTCATGCTACTATTAAACCCCTGGCAAGTGTACCAGATCGTATCAAGTAATAATAATTGGTAAACTCAATATCGTTCTTCCCAAAGGACTCTTAAGGCCTTATCTTTCGTGTAAACTAATCGTTTAAGACTCGAGAAAAGAAATTAATTTGAATGATTAAAATGCAAAACAAAAGTAAACATGCAAATGCAGTGATTCAATTGGCTTCAAGAAAAATATGGATGAGTGGAGTTGTTGGGGTTTACAATTTCACCTTATCCACCCTCATATATTTACTCTCCTTATTCACTTTGCTTATTTATCATATTGCCATGTAAACTTTCTTGGTCTACCCTTAACCCAATCCCTTGGTGAAAAGAGCCTATTACTAATTACCAGCTTGTTATTCCTAGCCTCCCCTAGTAACTAATAATGCATAATGAGCGGAAGCAAAATACAATTGATCGTCCTACCCCTATCCCTAGGCGGTATTAACATAATCAAGGAATTCTCCCCAGTTCATGACATTATTGTACGTCCCCGTATCAATAAAGACAAACAACATCTACCGAATGAGTTAAACGGTAGAAGCATTAAGCATAGGTAAAGAACCCAACAATTGATAAATCAAGCATATGCAAGCATATAAAGTAAACAAGAATTTCAATATATGAGAGTTTCAAAAGATTACATTGTTCCCCAACAACTAAGGTTTAGTTCACCATAATCATGGTGAAACTAGATGAATTAAATGGAAGAATGGAAAAGCAAACCCTAGAATTGATAAAGTGGAGCCTAAGCATCCAAGAAATCTCCTCCAAGGTGTGTAGAGTAGCTCTGGACATTTCTCTCTGCCAAAAGAATACATTTGGATTCACACTGGGGCTATATATAAGCCAAAAAGATAACAAAAAGATCTCAGAATCCAAAATATAAAAACTGACAACCGCCTAGGCCCCAATTTAACCGCTTAGCGGTTTGCCTCAAGCCGTAGGACCACTCAGCGCCCAAAACTGCCGCTCAGCGCCAAAAACTGACCGCTCAGTGCCCTGGTCAACCGCTCAGCGCTCTAGTCAACTTTTCTGGTTGACTGGTTGACTTTTTTGGTTGACTGGTTGACTTTTCTGGATTTTGTTTGACTTTTAGCACTCCAACCATTTAACACTTCAACCTTTCTTCCAATTCATTCCAAAAAGCTACAAAATAAAGGGAAACAAAGCATAAAACCAAGAAAACCAACTTTTGACTCAACTAAGTGTTTAATATCAAATTTAAGCATGAAAATAACTTTATGCTCGCCCCCCCCCCCCCCCCCCCCGCCCCCAAATTAGTAAATTTAAAAAGAACTTAAGTCCTTTTAATGTATCAAAATTACTCCCCCTAAATGTAATAATTAAAAAAAATTAAAAAAAGTTTTTTTTTTCACGCTACACTTAAGATAATCGATTATTACTTTAAATAATCCATTATTTGCAAGCCAAATTGTCAAAATCCAAATTTTGAGAACGAGATAATTGATTATTACCCTTGGTAATCGATTATTTACATTAATTTTCGAATAAAACAAATTTAGGCCAAATTTTCAACCTTAGACACATCTACCATTCATAAATCATTTTTAAAGCTCTTTAAAATTACCAGGATATCATAGAGCTTTCTTTTCCTTTAAAAATTTAACCTGCAAACCAAAACAATAGAGTTTTGGTCCCCATAATCTCATTTGGGTCCTTTGAGGTTAGAGGCAAATTACTTTATAATAGGAATCCAAGCATATTTTCTATTTGGAACATCAAAATGTTTGATTCTACATTTGTTAGAAGTGTGTCCCCTTTTCATACAACAAAAATATGTGCCAACATTTAAATTTCTATAACAAACAATTCCTTTTTCAACCCATACCCTACAAGTTCTTTTAATTTTGTTCTTACTTTTAAAAACCCTTTTGGTTTTATAAACCTTTTTAACAGGTATAGACATTTCAGCATTATTATTTCTAGTTGCAACTTCAAGCAGAATTTCAAGCATATCAATATCAAGCACATGACTCTTACATGAAAGACACTCAACAGGATGTTCAACATTTGAAGACTGTTTCATTTCTAATTTTAAATTTTATTTCTCAAAATTACTTCCTCATCTAATGCCTTCCCATATTTAATTTGCAGTTCCTTAAATTCCTTTTTCAAATTTTTATGAGCAGCATTCAATTTCTCAAATTCATCAAGCAATTCAAGAAAAGCCTTTTGTACATCAAATTCACTAGGGTCAAGGCTAGAGCAACTTACTTGGCTTACAGTGTCATCAACATTAGCTGTCAAACATAAGTTTGCTTCTTCAACAAAATCACTTGAACTAGAAGTGCTTGATGCATTATCCTCCCAAGCAATATAAGCTCTTTTCTTCTCTTTGTGGATTCTATTTTCCTTTCTTTCTTCACTTTTCTTGTTGTTTGGACAATCGGCATTTACGTCCCCTTTTTCTCCGCAGCCATAACACTTGAAATTTGAAGAAGATCTTTTTTTTTTCTTCCTATCATTTTTAAATTTTTCCTTACCTTTAGATTTCATGAACTTGAAAAATTTTCTAATAATGTGACTCATAGTTTTTTTCATCTGAGTCTTCATCTTCAAATTCCTCATCCTTTTCTAAACTCTTGGCTTTTGAATTTTCAGTTTTGAAGGTCAACGTTTTCTTCTTTCCTTGGACTTCCTCGACACTCAGTCTATTAAACTCGAGCTTGTGCTCTCTCAACTTTCCAAAAAGCACAGCCATAGACATAGACATCAAGTCTTGTGACTTAATTATTGCAGTAACCTTTGGCTGCCATGTCCTGTTCAAGGACTTCAAAATTTTAACATTTAATTCGTCACTGTCAAATTTCTTACCTAAACCAAAAAGATGGTTGATGATATGTGTAAAGCGTTTTTGCACATTAGCAATGGTTTCACCCGGTTGCATCCTGAACATCTCATACTCCTGTATCAGGGTGTTCTTCCTAGCACGCTTCACATCGTCGGTTCCTTCATGGGTTACTTGAAGAACTTCCCACATCTCCCACTAGTGGAAAAACGTTGTTTAACGTCGGTTATTTTGGGCTTTTAACGTTACATATGGAACCAACGTCTATTCGGGTGACGTTAATTACACATCGGTCAAGATATGACCGACGTCTATGTAGACGTCGGACTATATAGGTCAAACGTTTATATAGACGTCAGACTCTATAGCTCAGACGTCTAAAATGTCACTGTATTTGATAGGATCTTTCTCCGCTTGAGGCCTCTCGAGTTGCTCCTGGCTTATGGTGATTCGAGTTTATAACTTTATATTTTAGTTGAAGAGAATGGATTGTACGTTTTTTTTTTATTGGATGGTTTTAATAATGTATAGGAGGGAATTAGAGGAGTGCAAAATGCAAGAAATCGTTGTCCAAGAATGCTGCCGAAGGATACGAGAAAAACTGGACAAAACTCAACAAAAACCCATTTTAATCGGTTGAAATGAAAGATAATTCATCAACGAGTAATGTAATCGGAGTAAAATTAATTTTAAACGGTGCAAAAGTGAGAAAACGAACCTGAAAAACATAGCCCGTGGAGAGAAAATGCGAGGACGATGATGAACAATGAGTGCGCGTAACTGCTGCCTCGCGTTCGCAGTGCTTTAATGCAGACATTTAGAAGTCGGTTCCCCCCATAACAAACGTCTACAGACGTCGGTTTCCCCCACAACAGACGTCTAACAGGCTTTAGAAGTCAGAGTGGCGGAATCAGACGTCTATATGGAGTCAAAAAGTGACTTTTTAAATTTTTGGATTTAGGGTTTAGACGTCGGTTCCTCCAATAACTGACATCTAAAGTGCTTTAGAAGTCGGAGTGGTGGGATCAGACGTCTATATGGAGTCAAAAAATGACCTTTTAAATTTTTGGATTTAGGGTTTAGACTTCGGTTCCCCCATAACAGACGTCTATAATATTTTAGACGTCGGGGCTCTCCCAATTGACGTCTATATGTCTAGCAGGTAGGTGAATAGCCATTAATTTCTGCCATATAGACGTCGGGGCCCCTCCTAACTGACGTTTATATAACTGAAAGAAATGACTTTTCACCCACCTGTCAGACATATAGACGTCAGTTAGGAGGGGCCCCGACGTGTAAAATATTATAGACGTCGGGGCACCTTCTAACTGACGTCTATATGGCCAACTTATTTACGAAAATGCCACCGGTCATCAATATACGTCGTGCTTACCCTTAATTGATGTCTAACCGGTGACGTTAAATAGCATTTTTGCACTAGTGTCCTAAGTCGTTTTGCACACTAAAATCCTGTAAAATTTATCTAATACCAAAGCAGAGGATATTAAGATAAGGTTTAATATCAAAGCCTTAATATCAAATTGGGCTCTTCTATTTTCCTCAACAGTACAATTAAAATAAGGTTTTTCAACTTCCACACCATCAACAGTATTTTTAGGAATATAAGGACCATTTTGTACAGCTTCCCAAATACCCCTATCAATAGAGTCCAAAAAAATTTACATTCTTATTTTCCAAAAATCATAATTTTCCCCCGTAAACAAATGAGGTCTTTCAATAGAAGCATCCTCAGCATACATTTGGTTATGACTGCCCATTTTCGAAAAATTTGAAAAAATATCAAAGCAAGCTTTGATACCAATTGTCGGTTAGACAACCGATATCATCGAGTCGCGCAACGGAATGAAATAGCGGAAAGCGTGTTACGGTCAAAAATCAAGTTACAATGGTTCGATTTAAAAATTGATTTTCTTAGAGAACTTTTATCAAACAGATGATGTGCAGAAAATATAAAGAGTGTAGAGTTCAAAAAAGCAACACAGATATTTTATCAGGGTTCGAATCACAAGATTCTACGTCCAGTTGTTAATCACTATAAATAGTGATTAACCTTTTTCACCAAAAATATAGTTGTACAGATTACAAGATAATGAAATGACCAAAGAATAGAAAACACCTTCCTTCGAAAAATGAACTGGAAGAATGCAACAAGTAACTTCCTTCGACAAACGAACTGGAAGAGCTTCCTTCGACGCATGAACCGGAAGCAACAACTCTGTCAACTTGAAGAGAACCGCTCCAACCTTTGACACACAAAGCGTGAGCATCTCCTATTCACAAGACTTAACAAGAGCACTCTATCACTTTGAGAACTTCCTCAGACAAACTGTATTCTCAAAATGGCATAGATCCTTTTCACTCACAGAGAGCTTCCCTTAGGCACAAAGCTCTAATACTCTCAATTGAAAAGTTAATTCTAAGAGTTGTGGAAAAACCTATTTATAAGCCCAGGGTCAGAAACTGAAAAGACATCTCCCAACTGCCAAATATAATCGATTATCATAAGTAATAATCGATTATTTGTGTTCGTTATGGGGTTTTCAAAATGTGATAATCGATTATCCTTAGCAATAATTGATTATTCCAGAGACTTGGGTAGTTCTCATCAGGAGTAGGATAATCGATTATTTGAAGGAATAATCGATTATTCTAGAGAACAATGGTTTTTCAGGAATGTTCGTGATAATCGATTATTACATCAAATAATCGATTTTATGCGTGAATATCCTAAAGACAAGAAATTTCTAAGATTTTACATGTTCAAAGTCTTTCCTAATATATTTCCAATCTACAAAAGTGCTTTTAAATAAATTATAACTTGATTGTTCGAGTTTATCTCTTGCAGCATCATCAAAATCATTTATCTTGAAAATACCAATGCACCTCATTGGTAACAGATGATATAGTGTGCACTCTAATTTGGTTGAAGACCACATCAAGGACCTGTAGGAGGTATTCGACCAAGTCAAACGGTACAACATGAGGCTCAACTCATCCAAATGGACTTTTGGTGTGGGGGCTGGGAAGTTCTTGGGTTTTATGTTAACTTCTCGGGGGATTAAAGCAAACCCGGACAAGTGTGCGACCATCTTGGAAATGTGAAGCCCTCAAACCCTAAAGAAAGTCCAACGCCTAGTCAGACGTATGACTCACTCTCTCGCTTCATTCTCAAGTTAGCTGAGTGGATATGACTAGTGCTAAGGAAGATGAAGAAGGATTCCATGGAGAAATGGGACAAACAATGTGAGGCCACATTCATTGATGTAAAAACCATCTTAGCTATCCTGCCAGTCATGGCCTGACCAGTGAAAAACAAGGAGTTGTAGTTGTACCTAGCAGTGTCTAAAGAAGTTGTCAGCGCAACTTTAGTCTAGGAAAACCCAGACCCTAAGCTCGTCGACTTCATCAGTAGAGTCTTACAGGGCCTCGAGACCCGATACTAATAGGTTCATAAGGTGGCCCTAACGCTACTCACTACAACCAGGCATCTATGATTCAAAGCCATCAGGTGGTCATCTGAACAAATCACCCCATAGTAAAAATCCTACGAAAACCAGATTTAGCCAAACGAATGGTAGGTTGGGCAGTTGAACTCTCAAAGCTAAGTCTGCGTTTCAAGTTAAGAGGCTCAATCAAGGGTCAACACCTAACTAAGTTAACCATCGAAATTCTACAAACAAATGACCTCTTGAACTTCACTGGGAGGTTATATGTAGAGAAATCATCAGATAAAAAGGGAGGAGGATCTGGTGTGGTCTTAGAGGGACCAAACGACAAGATTATCGAGTACTCCCATATATTCAAATTTAAAGTCTCGAATAACCTGAAGTACCTGAAAACACTATAAAGTGCGGGAAGGAGGAGCGGGAGGGGTGGGGCACGTTGCAACCCTTCTAAGATAGCACATTATCGAGCTTTTAAATTTTTCTTTTAAAAGCTTAGATGCTCGACTTGATAAATATTATTAAACAATGGTAGTTTTTGTCATGCTATTCAGATGTATATTGTAGCATTTTGTAAGAACTTCCGAAGATTCTTGTATTTGGAAATAAATAACAACTACAGGTTTCTATAAGAGGATGGTTTAGATAAGAGAAGAGATAATTGCAAAAGCATTTATATACTGGTTCACTCCAACTGAGCTACGTCCAATTGATAACGGTCTAAAAACCGTTATTTTCATGCATAAATTTGATATCAAAACACACCCTTTGTAGCTTAAAATGAGCTTAGAATCAAGTAAAACTCTTAAGTTGTGTCACATGAGAGTCAAAAACTGTTTTTAGGGATATTATGCTTGTTTTGCATTGTTTTGCAGGGTTTTTGATGAGAATTGAAGATGGAAATGAAGTAGGGAGGTCATAGACTCAAGAATGAAGGAGAAAAAGGAAGAAAAGAAGAGTCTGTGGACCGCTCAAGCGTCAAATTCTAGCGTTGAGCGTCCTAATTCGAGGTGGAGCCACTGTCTGGCGCCCAGGCGGTGACGCTGAGCGTCCAGAACGGCAAGAGGCAAACCGCTCAGCGGTCAATTGTGACGCTTGGCGGTGGCGGGGATTGAGGCAAACCGCTGAGCGGCCAACTTTGGCGCCTGGGCAGTTGTCTGTTTTTATATTTTGGATTCTGAGATCTTTCTGTTATTTTTTTTGCTTATATATAGCCCTGGTACGAATCCAAATAAAATTCGTTTGGCAGAAAGAAACGTCCAAAGCTGTTCCACACACCTTGGAGGAGATTTCTTGGATGCTTAGGCTCCACTTTATCAAACCTAGGGTTTGTTTTTCCATTCTTCCATTATATTTCATCTAGTTTCACCATAATTATGGTGAACTAAACCCTTTGTTGTTGGGGAACAATGTAATCTTTTCAAACTCTCATATATCCAAATTCTTATTTAGTTTATATGTTTGCATATGCTTGATTTATCAATTGTTGGGTTTCTTACCTGCATTTAATGCTTTTATTGTTTAACTCATACGGTAAATGTTGTTTGTCTTTATTGATACGGGGACCTACAGTAATGTCATGAACTGGGGGGAATTCCTTGATTATGCTAATACTGCCTAGGGATAGGGGTAGGACGGTCAATTGTATTCTGCTTCCGTTTATCATGCATTATTAATTACTAGGGGAAGCTAAGGATAGCAAGCCGGTAATTAGTAATAGGCTCTTTTCACCAAGGGATTGGGTTAAGGGTAGACCAAGAAAGTTTGCATGGCAATATGATAAATAAGCAAATTAAATAAGAAGAGTAGATATATGAGGGTGGATAAGATGAAATTATAAACCCCAACCACTCCATTCATCCATATTTTCTTTTAGCCAATTGAATCACTGCATTTGCATGTTTACGTTTGTTTTGCATTTAACCATTCAAATTAATTTCTTTTCTCAAGTCTCAAGCGATTAGTTTACATGAAAGATTAGGCCTTAAGAGTACTTTGGGAAGAACGATATTGGGTTTACCAATTATATTACTTGGTACAATCTGATACACTTGCCAGAGTGCTAACACCAATCTCCTTCATAAAGGGTTCCACTACAATCTTCATAAGATTACAACTAAGTATTGTCACCACTCCTAGTCTGAGTATTAGCACCACTCCTGGTACTTAACAAACCTTGCCAATATTTTCCTGAGTATTCGCACCACTCTTGGTACTAGAGTGGTGGTACTAGGTTCGACATCAGGTGTCATCCTTACGCTCCCCACTCCATCGCCCTCCTCCAACATCACAACATGGATTTTCATAAGAATCGAAATTTTGGAATCAGCATTGTGCGATTCGTTGAGCTCATGATGCTCTCAGGACTCGTTTGCAACAATTATAATTATTAAGTTACTTTTAATGGTGCTTATGAATTTTCCTACATGATAAAGGCATTGAGCCACCGTTTTCTACATATACAACCTCTTCTACCTCCCAACTTGAGGTGACTTTCTACAACTCGTTAAATTCTTCTTTGGACAGGAAATGTATGATGTTAAACACCTCATGAGATTTTGTTTAAGCCTGGCGGTTTAGAAAAAATAGTGAATTCCTAAAATTATATAATGGTAATAGAAAAAACCATCGTGCAAGATATGATAGTTTAGTTACTTAATGAGATTAAAAAAGTTTATTTTCATACATATTGTCACTTAAAAAACATGTAGGTCAATTTATAGTTTATGAATGCTCTGATTTTTCTCTTTTAAAATATTTGAATTTTCTTTTTGCCTTAATTGTTTTTCTTACAATAGCCTAATGTATAAGTTTGAATTGATTACAGGAAGATAATATCTTATATATATTTTTCCAACCCCATATTTCCTTTTTAATAATAATTTATATAATTAAATAAATGGAATTTATTTTTTCGAATATAAATTTTTTAATTTAAATTTTAATAATTAAATTCCATAATTTAGAATAATTCTCATATCAATTCTATTTTTAATTGTTTATCTTTTTAAATTTAAGTATTTTTTAATCTATGCCACCCGGACGGGAAGGACATACCCAACACTTGGAATGCATCACATTTAAAATTTTATTTTAGCTAACCTTGTATCATTTCCTTTGACAAATGAATACGATGAGGTGTTTCATGCATTTGCAGGTTCAAATCAATAAGAGCTAAGACTCGTGTTGGTGAACAACGAATTTCACAAGGAACCACTACCAACCCAACCGAGCGGTGAATGACGAGTTCCTTAACGTTGTCGCTCAGTCGAAATGGAAATTAAAACGAGATTGGTGAATGACGAGTTCCCTAGGAACCATTGCCAATCTCGACCAAAGATTAGTGAACGGCGAGTTCCTCCAGGAACCACTGTCAGTCCCGCCGAACAATTTCTCTCGGTTACAAGTCAAATAACTTGTAGCGGAACCAAATTTGTATAGTTAAAAAATCATGTCGAACGAAAGTAACTTGTAAAAATAACAAAACAAAGTAGTTTGGAATCCAAACGAAGACGCATTTATTTCATGATTGGAGTGAGCGTATATAAAATGTATTGGGAAACCGATGAGCAAACTCTTCACAAAAGACTCGAGTGCTTGTCGCCCAGCCACCATCATAAAGACATATAAAATTAAAGAATAACCTCTCCTATTTTTAAAAATCTATTTCTCGCCCCCAGCTCGATCCTTGTCATTGTTCGCCAGCATAGGCACCTCCTTCCGGGTGCTAGTCTCTTTTATGTCGCCCATGCCAACAACATCGATATCCTCCTTCGGGATATCATCCAAAGCCACAAGATGCCCTTCATAGACATCCTTCATCATGTCAAACCCGGCGTCCACAACGTTGATATCGAGCAAGATAACAGCCTGTCGGAGGGCCTTATCAATGTTACCTATCAGGAGCATTGGTATCTTGAAACTACTGCGAAGTTTTGATGATGATAAAAGCTGAAGAATTGAAGACTCTAAGTGCATCTTTGTTAAACACATTTTGTGGAAACAAATGTATAGGATAAATTGTAATGATGTAAAAAGCTTAGAAGTTTTTGTATTTAGTGAGTCATTACATAAATAATAGATTATAAAGGGTGATAATCGATTATCACGAGCCAGGTTAGAAAATAGTTGCTCGCGCGAATAATTGATTATTACACAGAATAATTGATTATCACTATTTGATTTAATATTGTCCATGTCGTGCAAATAATCGATTATCCCTCAGAATAATTGATTATTACATTTTGGAAACCCATAACGGACACAAATGATCGATTATCACTTATGATAATAGATTATTTCTGCCAGTTGGGAGATGTCTTTTCAGTTTCTAACCCTGGCTTATAAAAAGGTTTTTCCACAGCTCTTAGAATTTAAATTTTCATTTGAGAGTATTAGAGCTTTGTGCCTAAGGGATGCTCTATGTGAGTGAAAAAGGATCTATGCCATTTTGAAAATACAGTTTGTCTGAGGAAGCTCTCAAAGTGATAAAGTGCTCTTGCCAAGTCTTGTGAATAGGAGACACTCGCGCTTTGTGTGTCAAAGGTCGGAGCGATTCTCTTCAAGTTGGCTAAGTGTTTTCTTCTAGTTCGTTTGTCGAAGGAAGGTTCTTCCGTTCATTTGTCGAAGGAAGGTTTTTTCTATTCTTTGCTCATTTCTTTATCTTGTAATCTGTACAACTTATTTTTAGTGAAAAAGGTTAATCACTATTTATAGTGATTAACGATTGGACATAAAATCTTTTGTTTCGATCCAGTATAAAAATCATCTGTGTGATTTTTCTCTTCCTCACACTCTTCAAACTATTAGCACATCATCTGTTTGATAAAAGTTTTACAAGAAATTTAAAACTTTTAAAGGAACCATTTTTTTTTAAAATAGACCAAACAAGCTCTTTGCTTTTAACAATTCGTATCGTACTTTGTATTTTATTATTTCCCCTGCGCAAAATCGGTACCGATTATTTTCCAACAATTGGTATCAGAGCTTGCTTGGATAGTTTTTCAAATATTTCGAAAATGGGCAGTCATAACCAAATGTATGCTGAGGGTGCTTCTATTGATAGACCTCCTTTGTTTACGGGGGAAAATTATGCGTTTTGGAAAATAAGAATGCAAATATTTTTAGAGTCAATTGACAAGGTATTTGGGAAGTTATTTTGAATGGTCCTTTTATTCTTACTATAAATTTGAATGTTGTAGAGGAAGAAAAACCATATTTGCAATGAACTAGTGAAGAAAATAGACGAGCCCAATTTGATATAAAATCTCGCAATATAATATCCTCTGCTTTGGTATTAGATGAATTTTATAGGATTTCAGTGTGCAAAACGGCTCAGGAGATATGGGAAGTTCTTCAAGTCACCCATGAAGGAACCGACGATGTGAAACATGCTAGGAAGAACACCCTGATATAGGAGTATGAGATGTTCAGGATGCAACAGGGTGAAACCATCGCTGATGTGCAAAAACGCTTCACACATATCGTAAACCTTCTTTTTGGCTTAGGTAAGAAATTTGACATTGACGAATTAAATGTTAAAATTCTGAAATCTTTGAACAGGACTTGGTAGCCAAAGGTTAGTGCGATAACTGAGTCTCAAGACTTGACGTCCATGCCTATGGCTATGCTTTTTGGAAAGTTGAGAGAGCATGAGCTCGAGTTGAATAGACTGAGAGACGAGGAAGTCCAACGAAAGAAGAAAAGGTTGGCCTTCAAAATTGAAAATTCAAAAGACAAGAGTTTAGAAAAGGATGAGGAATTTGAAGACGAAGAATCAGATGATGAAAATATAAGTCACATGATTAGGAAATTCTTCAAGTTCATGAAATCTAAAGGTAAAGAAAAATTTAAAATTAATTGGAAGAAGAAACAACGATCTTCTTCAAATTACAGGTGTTATGGTTGCAGAGAAAAAGGGCATGTTAATGCAAATTGTCCAAACCTCAAAAAGAGTGAAGAAAAGAAGTCTTTCAAGAAGAAGAATGCTTATGTTGCTTGGGAAGAAAATGACTCAAGCTCGACTAGTTCAAGTGTTTCCAATGAAGAAGCAAACTTGTGTTAGATAGTTAATATTGATGACATTACAAGCCAAGTTGCTTTAACCTTGACACTAGTGAATTTGATGTACAAAAAGCTTTTCTTGAATTGCTTGATGAATCTGAGAAATTAAATGCTGCTCATAAAAATTTGAAAAAGGAATTTACAGAATTAAAAATTAAATATGAGAAGGCATTAGATGAGGAAGTTATTTTAAGAAATAAAATCTGTAATTTAGAAATGAAAGAAATTACAAATGTTGAACATCCTGTTGAATGTCTTTCATGTAAGAGTCATTGCTTGATATTGATATTCTTGAAAATCTTCTTGAAGTTACAACTAGAAATAATAATGTTGAAATGCCTATACCTGTTAAAAAGGTTTATAAAAACAAAAGGGTTTTTAAAAGTAAGAACCAAATTAAAAGAACTCTTAGTGTATGGGTTGAAAAAATAACTGTTTGTTATAGAAATTTAAATGTTGTCACATGTTTTTATTGTATGAAAAAGGGTCACACTTCTAACAAATGTAGAATCAAACATTTTTATGTTCCTAATGGAAAATATGCTTGGATTCTTGTCATAAAGTAATTTGCCTCTAACCTCAAAGGACCTAAGTGAGATTATGGGGACCAAAACTCAATTGTTTTGTTTTGTAGGTTAATTTTTCAAAAGGAAAAGAAGACTATATGGTATTCTAGTAATTTTTAAGAGCTTTGAAAAAATTTATGAATGCTAGATGTGTCTTAGGATGAAAAATTGGCCAAATTTTGCATTTTTCAGAAATTAACGCGCAATAATTGATTACTATGGATGATAATCGATTATCCCGGTCTCAAAATTTGGATTTTGACAATTTGGCTAGCAAATAATCGATTATTTAAAGTAATAATCAATTATCTTAAGCTGTAGCGTGAAATAAAAAAACTTTTTTTTAATTTTTTTTATTTTGTCTTCTTTTAAAAGGGGGTTATTACATTTAGGGGGAGTAATTTTAATGAATTAAAAGGACTTTCATTCTTTTTAAATTACCTAATTTAGGGGGAGCATAAAGTTTAGATGATTTTTTATTTATTATGATCAAAAAGAGGGTGAAATTTTTGATTCATATCTTTTGTGATAACTGACATTTATTTAAGGGGGCGATATATGAGTTTGTTACATATCTTGTTTTTATCTCTATTAATGATTAATTAATACTGTTTGTATTTCTTAATTAGAGTTGAATTTATGTTTTTCTTATATTCCATGAGGTATTTTGTTCTTTCATGTTAAGAAATTTCAATTTTATGTCTGTTTTGAAATACATCAATTCTTTTGTTAAGGGGGAGAAAAATTTGAGGGGGAGTTTTTCCACTTTTTTTACTTTTTGCTTATGATAAAAAAAGGGGAGAAAACTTCTAATTTAATCAGTGCAGTTATTACTAACATGTCTGTATGTTTGTAAGTATGAAATTTGTGCAGGAAATTAGAAATGCTACCAATGAGGAGCATTGATATCTTGAAGCTACTATGAAGTTTTGATGATAATACAAGCTGAAGAATTGAAGATTCTAAGTGCATCTTTGTTAAACATATTTTGTAGAAACAAATGCATAGGATAAATTGTAATGATGTAAAAACTCTTAGAAGTTTTCGTATTTAGTGAGTCATTGCGCAAATAATCGATTATGAAGGGTGATAATCTATTATCACGAGCCAAGTTAGAAAAGAGTTGCTTGCGCAAATAATTGATTATTACACTGAATAATCGATTATCACTGTTTGATTTAATATTGTCCAGGTCGCACAAATAATCGATTATCCCTCAGAATAATCGATTATCACATTTTGGAAACCCCATAATGGACACAAATAATCGATTATCACTTATGATAATAGATTATTTTTGGAAGTTGGGAGATGTCTTTTCAGCTTTTGACCCTGGGCTTATAAATAGGTTTTTCCACAGCTCTTAGAATTTAACTTTTCATTTGAGAGTATTATAACTTTGTGCCTAAGGGAAGCTCTCTATGAGTGAAAAGGATCTATGTCATTTTGAGAATACAGTTTGTCTGAGGAAGTTCTCAAAGTGATAGAGTAATATTGCCAAGTCTTGTGAATAGGAGAAGCTCGCGCTTTGTGTGTCAAAGGTCTGAGCGGTTCTCTTCAAGTTGGCTGAGTGTTTTCTTCCGGTTTGTTTGTCAAAGGAAGGTTCTTCCGTTCATTTGTCGAAGGAAGGTGTTTTCTATTCTTTGTTCATTTCATTATCTTGTAATTTGTACAACTTATTCTTAGTGAAGAAGGTTAATCACTGAATGGACGTAGAATCTTTTTTATTCGACCTAGTATAAAAAATCATGTGTGATTTTTTTCTTCCTTACACTATTTAAACTTTTAGAACACCATCTATTTGTTAAAAGTTTTTCAAAACATTTAAAACTGTTAAAGGAACCATTTTCTTTTAACAATTCATATCGTACTTTGTGTTTTATTATTTCTGTTGCACAAAATTGGTACCGATTGTTTTCCAACAATCAAAACTTTCTTGATGCTTGCTCATGGTACCGACATTCCTCTCATCCATTCGGATCTCCAACTCTTTGACCCAAGCATCCAAGGCTAAGTTCTTTTTGGCCAACTCTCTCTTTTGCCCGAGCAACTTTGTATTTTGGCTGGAGACTTCGTCAGGACGATTTTTAGCCTCCAACATTCCCCTGCAATCTTGTCGCCTTTTGCCTGGAGCAACTTGGCCTTGTTGGCAACCTCTTTTCCCCCACGACGGGCCTCTTCCAAAATAAACCCAACTTCGTATTGATGTTTCTCACACTCTTTGTGCGCCATGATCACCTCCTTTAGTTCCTTGCAATGACCGAAGATGGTCTTCTCGGCCTCGGCCAGTTCCGCCTGGACATCCTCAATTGACCTCTTGTCTACAAAATTGGCCAAGTACCAATTCAGCATCTATGCCCGTGAGGTAAGCTCTAGAGCAATGTTTTCCATCTCCTTCTCATTCATCTAGTCTGGGATATCGGTTCCAAAGATCCCCACATGAAGGGTTGGGCGGTGCTCCCTTCGCAACTACTCCTTTTCTGCGAGGATGACTTCTCCCCTACCCAGTGCAATCTTTTCTTTCCTTTATCCGGAGGGGAGGAGGAGGAACCACAGACAGAGGGGAGGGCTGATTGATCTCCACCACAGATGAAGTCGAACGAGGAGTCCTGCCACGGGGTACACTTTGGAAAGGAGCGAGATGGTTGGTCTGGGTTGCCTCCAAACGAGGATCTCGAGCAATGAGAGCCTTAATGCTCTTTTTTAACTTGGCGACAACAATCACTTCTCTAAACAAACTCTTCTTCTTTGTAGGTGGATGGGCGGTCATGATGCCTGAACGAAAATAAAAAGCTTAGCCAAGTTAAGACCAATAGTCCAACAAAATTGAAAAAAAGGAAAGACATCATATCGAAGGCCTTAACACTAAACTCCTCTTTGCCAAGGCACTCAATGAGTTGGTGGACGGGCAAGTGGTGGGGTCAACTGTCGATGACCCCGGTCGCTTCGACCTAAGCCAACGCCATATCAGCCCGCAACCAAGAAGTCACCTTCTTGAGACTCTTTATCCAGTAAAGGGGAAATTTTGGACATCCTGCATTATCAAAAAATTTGACCGACCAAAATCTTTTATTACAATCTTAAAATATTTAGTTTTAAACCCTTTGAAAGAATCTGCGAATGACTTAAACAACCATTTCTTCTTTATGAAAATCAGGGACACCCAACCTCGTTTGGCGATCAGACGAACTCAAAAGTAGTAGAGTAAGATGGCCGGAGTCAAAGTTAGATCTAGGGTCGAGCATACCATTGTAAATGCTTCCTTGCACACCCAACCGTTCGGATGTAGCTGGGTGGGAGCCACAATAAGCTCCCTCAACACCGTTGTTTTGAAGTTGGTGAAGGAAACCTGAACGAACATTTGGATGAAGAGATGGGTGCACATGAAGAAAAAAATCTTTAACAACATCTCCCTTTCCATGATATACCCATTCGTTTCCATTACAGACCATCAACTTTATTGTAGCGACTTCCTCTACGTTGCGGACGACACATACTCGCTCGAACCAATCCTCCAAGTCTTTCTATAGACGAAAGCAGGTGACATATTCACCCACTTCAAAAGATGCTCAATCGCAGCCTGGAATCATAGGCAAGGTCTGGATGTTCTCGTGCCCCTTTTCCTGACTATCAACCTCCACTCCCCCGTAATGAAGATCGATTGTTATGCCAGAAATAGCCTTATCACTATATACAGTAGTTGAACCACCGATTGAGCTATTATCTCGTTTGGTAGTCTCAAAGATTGAAGAAGACACAAAGCTTAAAGACGAAGATCGTGAGTAATCGCCAATAAACCCCCCGTCGTCCCTTCCCGTTGACTCCTTAAATGAAGATAGATGAGCGATGGCCATTTTATTACCCAAAATTATAAATGAAATTGTGCGAAAGGTAGAGCGAGTGGAAGAAAATGGTGAAAATGATAGATAAACCCCACCCCTATTTATAGGGAAAATCATGCATAACTGCAAGTGTAGATCCATCGTTGGATTTAGCCACGATCAACGGTCCAGATGACGAGCCTATGCCCCTTCCTCAAGGCGCGCACCTTCCCGCCATAACCACAATTCAAAATTGAATCAAACAACGCACCTACCAATTAAATGGAGGACGAATGCCCACGAGCACAAGACACCACGGAGCACCTAAAACAACGAACCCCAACACTAGGTAAACCTGACTCGGGCTTGGGGGCCTATGTACCGTATGCCTGTACGGTCTACACGCTAGTGGACAATCGGCCATGGGAAATGATGGGGTTGGAAGGTTCATAGTCTTAAGCAACCTTAAGTGCCACCTCTAATCAAGCTTACAGGTAAGTCTTACTTATCAAATGTTGGGTCGTGATTACGATCTTGCTAATCATAAGTCCATCTCAAAACCTATAAATACGGGTTAAAGGTAAGAAGGTAGGTGATGTAATTTATTACAAATTTAATATTTTACTATAACCACCGATCGGTTAAATCACTAACTTGAGCGTCAAAGTGCCTTTGACAGGTAAACGTCCGTATGGTTTAGAGCCCAAACATTAAGGATATAGAAAAAATTTGATAAAGTGTGTCCGATATAGCTGAAGTTCAGCGAAAAGAAAGTGTGAAGGAGTGTTTGGTGAAGATCCTAAACCCTACACCCGATATCCGAAATAGCCGAAGTTCACCGAAAAAAAAGTGTGAAGGAGTGTTTGGTGAAGATCCTAGACCCTACACTCGATATATATATATATATATATATATATATATATATATAATTTTAATGTTTTCATCTGAACTTATAAAACAACTTCTTAGTAACTTTTATGTTATTTTTATTTGCATAGTTTTGAAATTTAAAAAAAAAAACTAAAAAAATATAAAAATAATTAATCAAACATATATTTAAATATATCTATAACATTTTGAGTGAATCATTGATGAGTGCATATTTATGCCCACATTTATGTTTTAGAATTCAAATTTTTAATGAGATTTTTGTGCTTAAATTATTGATTTAAAGTGAATTTGTGACAATTGGATTTATTGGGTTTGGGAATTAAAGATGCTTAAAATGTGATTCTTCAGCTGCACAAATAAACATTAGAACATCCAAAATAATTTATGCAACTAAGAATCACATTTTAAGCATCTTTAATTCCCAAACCCAATAAATCCAATTGTCACAAATTTACTTTAAATCAATAATTTAAGCACAAAAATCTCATTAAAAATTTGAATTCTAAAACATAAATATGGGCATAAATATGCACTCATCACACCCCCACACTTATCCTTTTGCACGCCTGGGCAAAATTGATTAATTTCAAAACTTTGTTCTGAGTCATTTTATTCCATATTTGCATTTGGATCAAGAGAATGAACATCACCGGACATAGATCAAACATCTAAACATCACTTTGTCATGGACATGCAAATGAAATCATTTTATTCTTCACACATGAGTTAAACTTTTTGAATTCCCAAGAAAATCAAATATGAAAGATAACACTCAAGTCAAAATGTACCTATTTCTCTCCAAATTTCTCAAGTGTTTTTGGCTTGTGTTTACACTCAAAATACTCATGTAAGTAGACATCCTTGGTATTTAGCAAGACTCTGACATTCACACACTTCAGAAAACATGCAATTATTGATCATGAGGGCTTTTTAAAGGTTATATTGGGGCCAAGGCAGAGGTAGGAAATTTTCTTTGGAATTTCTAGGTTTTTGAAATTGATATAGAAAGAGTAATGACACTTTATTTCAAAAACAACCTTATTTCTTGCTCTTTTTTAGGAAGATTTCTTTTTCTTTCTTTTTCTCTCTTTATTTTTTTTCAAAACTCTGAACTTTCATCTTCCTTTTTGCCTTCTCTTTTTTTATGTTGTGGTGAGACACTCACCCACACACTTATTCATCACTTACTTATAACACAATCCATTACTCCTTCTTTCATATGATTTTCCTTCTTCTTTTTCATTTGGCAATTACTAGAAACAAGAAAAATAGTCTTAAGGCTCAAAGAGGTTTCCAATGGATTAATGCTAAGGTAAGTTTATTTAGCCAAGTAGCTTAAAACAAGAAATGCCTCAATCATATCAAATCATGCATATTCACCTCAATTGCACTCCACAGAATCAAGCTAAATATTAGGGTATCATCAAAACATGGATAAATCACTCAAGAAAAATAGGTATGGCACATGATGGTCCATCCTTATCATTAGGCTCAAAACACACATGGTTCAAATTTCTTTCACAAAAGATTTAATTAGGAAATTCTCAAGTCAACTCAATCAGCAGATCATAAAAGCAATCCATTCATATCAACATGACTTTTTCATATATATGATCATCCAGTTACTGATTCAGACTTTCAAATCCATTACAAATATTTATTAAAGAAAGAAAGAAGAAAAAAAAAGAAAAAAAAATTAGAGAAAAAAAACGAAATGGGGAACAAATCAATTGTTTCCCCACACCCTCACACTTAAACTATGCATTGTCCTCAATGTATGCCTTTTATGTAAAATGCAGAGAAAAAGTATGAGGGTACTTACCTCCTTCATGGTGCAAGGAGTGTTGGAGTGGTCAAATTCACTCCATCTATCGTCTTGTTCAACATGTCTTAATTATCTCTGAATGTACGCAAACGATGACCATTAACCTTGAAGATTCTGTCAGAAGATTCTTCCTTGATCTCTACTGCTCCATAGGGAAATACTTGTGTTACAATGAACGGACCTTCCCATTTGGAGCGTAACTTACCACTCATAGGCCCTACCCTGGACTTGTACAGTAACACCTTTTGACCTATGTTGAAGTCCTTTTTGGTTACAAGCTTTTGGTCACGGAATTTCTTGGTTTTTTCTTTGTAAAACTTGGAGTTTTCATAGGTTGTGAGCCTAATCTCCTCTAGTTCTTGCAATTGGAGCTTCCGCTCTTTCCCTGCTCCATTCATGTCCAGATTACAAGCTTTCACAACCCAATAGGCACGGTGTTGAATCTCCACAGGTAGATGGCAAGCCTTTCCAAAAGCAACCCTGAAAGGTGACATGCCTATTGGCGCTTTGTAAGCCGTTCGATGTGCCCAAAGTGCATCATCCAATCGTACAGCCCAATCCTTCCTATTCGGGTTCACCAACTTTTGCAATATCTTCTTGATTTCTCTGTTAGAGACCTCAGCTTGTCCATTAGTTTGGGGGTGATATGGTGTAGCAATGCGATGTGTCACCCCGTACTTTTTCAACATATTTTCTAACAGCTTGTTGCAAAAGTGGGTCCCCTGATCACTAATGATGGCTCGTGGTATTCCAAACCTACAGAAAATGTTAGACCTGACAAAACTCATAACAACTCGAGCATCATTAGTCCTTGTAGCTACGACTTCCACCCATTTGGAGACATAGTCTACAACAAGTAAAATATAAGAAAACCCAGAAGAGGAAGGAAAAAGACCCATGAAATCAATACCCCAAATATCAAATACCTCACAATACAAC
Organism: Vigna reflexopilosa; assembly: GCA_027742785.1. Taxonomy (NCBI): domain Eukaryota; kingdom Viridiplantae; phylum Streptophyta; class Magnoliopsida; order Fabales; family Fabaceae; genus Vigna; species Vigna reflexopilosa. The sequence goes on along the minus strand of CM050914.1, from coordinate 29,546,577 downwards.
ATGGGTTGTTGAGGCATCTCTTCCCTTCTGGTGATGGATCTGGCTTCCCTCTGACATTGCTCACAATTTTCATATGTCCTCCGTGCATCTTTAAAGATGGTAGGCCAATATAATCCACACTCCAACACTTTCCTACCTGTCCTTTGCGTGCCATAGTGTCCTCCAAAAGGTGATGAATGACAAAATTCAAGAACATAAGGTATCTCTATGTCAGGAACACACCTCCTCACGACTTGGTCACTACCAATGCGCCATAAGAACGGTTCATCCCATACATAGTACTTCGCCTCACTTTTCAATTTGGCTCTCTCAGATTTGGAGAAAGATGGAGGATTAGCTGAAACAGCCAAATAATTAACAATGTCAACAAACCAAGGTTCAGGATACATACCTTTTACAGTAGTCAATGCCAATAGAACTTCATCAGGAAAGTCATCCTGAATAGGAATTTCATCTTCTTCTTTTTCAATTCTACTCAGATGGTTTGCTACTAGGTTATGGGCTCCACTTTTGTCCCTAATCTCAATATCAAACTCTTGGAGCAATAACATCCATCTGATCAACCTTGGTTTGGAATCTGCTTTCTTTATAAGGAATTTCAATGCCGCATGATCTGTATAGACAATTACCTTGGATCCAAGTATGTACGATCTAAATTTATCTAAGGCAAATACAACAGCCAGTAATTCCTTCTTAGTTGTGGTATAATTTGCCTGTGCACTGTCCAATGTTCGGGAAGCATAGTATATCACATATGGTTGCTTCTCATTTCTTTGTGCAAGTACTGCTCCCACTGCAAAGTTTGATGCATCGCACATCAACTCGAATGGCAATGTCCAATCAGGTGGTTGGATGATGGGAGTGATAGTGAGTGCCCTTTTCAAGGAATCAAAGGCGGCTTTGCACTTCTCTCCAAACTCAAATGGTACATCCTTCTGAAGTAAGTTGGAGAGAGGATTGGCTATCTTGCTAAAGTCCTGTATAAACCTCCTGTAAAACCCTGCATGACCAAGAAAAGATCGAACCTGTCGTACAGAAGAGGGGTAAGGCAATTGTGAAATAACATCAATTTTAGCAGGGTCTACAGATATACCATTCCTGGAGACAACATGACCCAAAACTATACCTTGTTCCACCATGTAGAAAACAATAATGTGACTTACCTGCCAAACGGTCTAGCATCTGATCCATGAATGGCAAAGGAAAGTGGTCCTTTCGAGTGACTTGGTTCAATCTCCTGTAGTCAATACAAACCCTCCAACTATTCTGAATGCGAGTAGGAATCAACTCATCCTTCTCGTTCTTTACCACTGTGATTCCAGATTTCTTTGGAACCACATGTACAGGGCTCACCCAAGTGCTGTCAGAAATTGGATATATAATACCTGCTTGTAACAACTTGGTGACCTCTTTCTTGACAACCTCCATCAGTTGAGGATTCAATCTTCTTTGAGGTTGTCTCACTGGCTTAGCATCCTCCTCCACTAGTATTTTGTGCATACAAAAAGAAGGACTAATACCAGGAATATCTGCCAAAGTCCAGCCTATTGCTTTCTTGTGGTCTCTGATAACCTGTAACAGTTGTTTTTCCTGCTCATCAGTAAGCAATGCAGATATAATAATAGGGAGTTTCACATCCTTCTCAAGATAAACATATTTCAAATGGGATGGTAAAGGTTTCAACTCCAAAACGGGCGGTTGTACCACAGATGGCAATATCTTACTGCCTAAGGTAATCTCAGCCACCTCAACATCACTCTCAGATGTAACAGAGGTATCATATATTGACACCGTGTCCTCAATATCACCTGTTTTACAATTTTCTTTGTCATCCAAAATTAGGCATGACATATTTGAAAAAGAATAGTCCAAAGATGGAGAAAAAGTTGAAAAAATGTCTAAGAAACTAACAGAAAAATTATTTACAATTTCACTTAATAAATCAATACAAAACAAAGAATGTTCTTCACTTGGGTGCTTCATGGCTTCCAACACGTTAAAATGCACCTTCTCGTCTCCTATCTCCATGGTCAATGTTCCTACATGCACATCTATCTTGGTTCGTGCTGTCATCATGAAAGGTCTTCCCAAGATAATAGTTGATGACTTGATTCCTTCCTCATCCTTCATATCCAAGATGTAGAAATCTGCAGGAAAAATTAACTTGTCTACTCGGACAAGAACATCCTCAAGCACACCTGCAGGGTTAACTATGCTACGGTTGGCCAGTTGAATGACCACACCAGTAGTCTTAAGAGGTCCCAGAGATAGAGAAGTAAACACTGATAAAGGCATTAGATTAATGGAAGCTCCTAGATCTAACATGGCATTGTCAAACTTTGAATTTCCAATAACACAAGGAACAGAAAACATACCTGGATCTTTGCATTTTTGCGGTATTTCAATATGCTTCTTGACCAAGCTTGACACATTCCTTCCCAAATTCACAACTTCATTATCTCTAATGCGCCTTTTATTTGTGCAAAGTTCTTTCAAAAACTTGGCGTATTTAGGGATTTGTTTAACAGCATCTAGCAAGGGAATGTTGATCTCCACCTTTTTGAAAGTATTCAAGATCTCTTGGTCTAATTCCTCCATTTTTTTGTTTCTCGGTTTCAACTGATTGGGATATGGAGGAGGTGGAGAATAAGATGAAGAAGAATTTTTAGAAGAAAAGTTAGAGGATACTAACCTAGATTTTTCAATGATAGTCTCGGGTGATGGTTCACTTGGTCCTTCATTGTCATCAATTTGTTCTTCTTCTTTTTCTTTATCTTCATCTTCTTGGGCTCCTTCAGGGCCTTCTACTTGCTTACCCGTTCTCAAAGTAATAGCATTTACATTCCTCGGGTTGATCACTGTTTGTGCAGGCAGTTTGTTTGATTCTTTAGTCTCTAACTTATCCACCCTCTGAGTCAACTCTACAATTGATTTCTTGATTTCTGAATTTTGCTCAAGCATTGTTTTCATGAAATCTTGTAATGACATTTCAGGCTGAGATTGCTGCCTTTGTTGACGTGGAACATAAGGTTGCTTGTTCTGCTGATACCTATTAGAGGATGAATCATGATAATTCTGGTCTCGTCTATTTCCTCCAAACGTGTTTGCAGCAAAAGCTTAGGATGAGTTCTCCACGGTAGTTTCCATCAAACAAGGACATTCATCAGTGTAGTGATCAGTTGAAATGCAAATTCCACACTTTTTAGCAATTTGTGGAGTAGAGGTTTTAAACAGACTTGCAATCTTGTCGAGTTTGCTTTCTAAATTATTCAATCTTTCATCTATCCTCCTTCCATCAACTACACTGTTTTCAATTTCATGTACTCCTTTCAACAAAGTCATTGAATTTTCTCTTTTCCATATTGTTGATTGTCTACTGCCTTTCGTTCTATTAGATCTATCCCATCTTCTGGTGACCTGTCTAAGAAAGATCCTCCGCTTGCAGCATCTGCCCATGACCTATCAGTTGGACTTAAGCCTTCATAAAAGCTTAGAATGAAGTCTTCCATTTTGAGCTGAGGGCATGAAGCACAAAGTTTCTTGAATCTTTCCCAATATTCACTGAGATTCTCTTTATCTCTCTGTCTTATATCTTGAATTTCTCTTCGGATGGCAGATAGTCTGGATGCAGGAAAATACTTTTCAAGGAATAGTCTTTCAATGGTTTCCCAATTTGTAATCCGTGCAGAGAGATAATACCACCAATCTTGAGCTGCTCCTTGAAGAGTAAAAGGAAAAGCTCTCATCTTTAGGCTTTCAATTGTGATCCTGGGAGATCTGAAATTTTCGCACAACATGTGGAATTGTCTCAAGTGCTTGTGTGGATTCTCCTTTGATAACCCATTGAACTTTGGTAAGGCATTTAGCAGGTCAGGTCTCAACTCCCATTCTTCATCAGGGTATTGAATGTTACTTTGGGTAACTGTATTGTGGGAGGTGGCTAGTTGTCTAATGGTTCTCTGTGCCATTCTGTTTGGGTTAGGATCAGGTAAGGGATCAGGTGGTATGTTTGTGTCTGGGGATATTAAAGGTGGTATGACTTCAGATGTAGGCAGTGTTCCCTCAGTAGAACACACAAGTTTCAAATTTCTCCGCACCTCACGCAAACTCCTTTCAACTTCCGGGTTTATTTGATAGAATTCTCCCGGGTTAGCTCTGGTCATGCACTAAGTAGTCTGCTTGAAACTTTTTCTCTGTTTTTTTTTTCTTCTGTCCTTGCTTTAGAGAAAGACTTCAAATGAGAGAAAAGAGAGATTTGTTTGGGTCCACTCCCAGGAAAGAGAGGTGCGTCACAATGGACAATTAAGTACCAAGTCTTTCCTAGCCAGAGTATATTCAAACTAGCCTAAGTATTTCTCAAGAGAAATTCTTAATTTAAGCAAGAACAAAGATTTTGCTAACAAAAATAATAACTAAAAGCTACAAAATAACTCAAACTAAATTAAATGCATATGCGTTAGAAAAAAAAATAAAAACAAATGAAAATAAAAAAATAAAAATGAGAATCAAAATATTCAAAATACTTACCGTAGTTCCCCGGCAACGGCACCAAATTTGATAAGCTGTCGTTGGAGCTATCAAATTAATACTACTTTTCAAGGCAACTTCAGTATTGCCAAGTAGTATTCAAGAAAATAGATAGGGCTAAAGTAACCTTGAGTCGTCTCCCAATGAACAGGGAATTGCTTTCGAATATTTGACTCTTATGAATGTTATGCAATGCTTATGAATAAAAGTGAGAATGTTTAAAGAATTTTGTAGAACAAAGAAGAAACTTAAAAACAATTATGAAGAAACAGGCTATTTCCACTACTTTTCCAAAATAGATTCATCATTGGTTATTCACAGATCATTGTTCAATTGATTATTGTTTAAGTTTCAAATTAATTAAAGTACATTCTTAATTAATTTGAGGGCAGTTATGCAGTTAATCAAAGTACATTCTCAATCAAATGCAAGACCTTTCTAGATTATTCACAATAAATTCAACCAAAGTACATTCTCAATCAATTTTATTGTGTTTAATCATGTCTATTCTTAAATCTCTTAACCAAATTAAAAGCTAATCAATCAATGTAAATTCTCAATTGATTATAGTTGAAATTATTACTACCAACCAAAGTACATTCTCAATTGATAGTAAAAACCATTTAATCATATGAAAGTTCCTAAATTCAATCAAAGTAGATTCTCAATTAAACCTAGAAACCCTAAAACTCATATAATTAATATGCATGTAGATTCAAACACATTATGATGCAAAAATCTTTGCTTTTAATATGGTAGAGAGATGAAAGACATAGAGAGAGAGCAACTTAAATCAATAATCAAAATAAACAATTGCATTAATTCACTTAACCTCAGAATCCATAATGAAATTACAGCAGAATAGCCCTAAATGCTTAGCTCTCCATCAATGGAGTTGAATACATGATGAAATAAGAGAGAGAGGAGTGGTGAATGAATGAATGAAGATCCCCTTTCTGTCTCCCCTAGGCCTCTTTATATAGGGCTTGATTGGGCTTGGACTTTGAATCTTCTGTTGATAAAATCTTTTATCTTATATCTAATATCTTTCAAATATTCAATAGATTTAATCAGTTTTTGAGAATATTTGATAATATCTTTCCTAGATCAAACAGATTTGGCAAATATTATCTTTTGATATTTATTGATATAGTTAAATAAGATAATTATTTAACAATATCAAGTAAAATATCTTAAGATATATTTTCTCCAAAATATCTTTTAAAATATCTAACAGATTTAAACTTGTCCAAAATTACATTTCAACCCTTTTTATTTTATTTACACATAAGTCCAAAATTTTCCTCTAATTGCACTTTAGCCATCTCTGTCTTTTCAAAATTGCATAAGAGTTCTGAGTTGACCAGATTGGACCATCTTTGACCATTCAATTTCATGCTTTAAATGAATAAAATTTTAACTTCAGTTGCACAAATAAACATTAGAACATCCAAAATAATTTATGCAACTAAGAATCACATTTTAAGCATCTTTAATTCCCAAACCCAATAAATCCAATTGTCACAAATTCACTTTAAATCAATAATTTAAGCACAAAAATCTCATTAAAAATTTGAATTCTAAAACATAAATGTGGGCATAAATATGCACTCATCAATCATATTTCAAAATATTATCCTTAAAATTATTCACCTCATTTAAAACAATGTATTACTTTTAGTCGTAATCAAAATTACATTCTACATCTTGATCCTTTCTTCTTGTCATGCATCACACATCACCTCAATCTTACAATTCCATTGGCAAAAATACCATTATGGTGCAATTGGTTTCAAAAATTATCGAAATGATAGTTTGAAAAAAAATTAGGAAAATGGACAAGTTATATCAAAATGATACGATTTTATTATGAAAAAGTCATACTAAGATGACACAACTTTAGTATAAAACATTTTTAAACTTGAAGTTGTGTCAAAGTGATATGACTTTAGTTTAGAATATTTTAAATTAAAGTGATATCAATATGATACGACATCTAACAATATAAAACTAAAGTTGTAATATCTTAACACAACTTCAATTTAAAATACATTAAACTAAAGACAAACCAATTTATCATGATTTTAATTTAAAAATACTTTACACTAAAATCGTGTTACCCTACCACAATTTCTTCACAATGAAATCATACTGAATTGACACAACCAATTTCTATAACTTTTTTTTAAATTATCCATTTCAATAATTCTGAAAAAAACCATTTTGGTGTTTTTGTCCACCTCTCCACCTCTCTTTAAATATGTTTCCTCATGTTTTTCCTTATGTTCTATAAATTTAATTCTTAGACTATTTACTTTGGGGTTAGCAATTCACTTAGTTAAATCAGAATAGTAGTGCTTCATGATTTTAAAATGATAATTTGTTAGTAAACACATAAATAAATAAAAAATCGTTATTTTCCAGGTATGACTTTTACTTCCTACACCTCCACGCATCTCTTAAATTTTTAAAATGATAATTTTACTTCTTTGTAGAAGTGACTTCTGTATTATATGTTCTGAAGTATTTTAAAATTTTCGGAACAAATATTTTGAAATTTTAAAAATAAGATTTTCAGAATGAGGTTTTTGGAACACATGGAATATGAAACAAAAATTCTGGAATAAGATTTTCAGAACAACCTTTCCTTAACACATATCCTTTGAACAATCCTTAACACATGTGATTCTGAAGTGCTTTTCAGAATGAGTTTTCCTTTTTGCGTTTTCTCTCGTCTTCCTCTCTAACATTTTTTTCTCTCTTCTTCTTCCTGAAGTTTTCTTCTTAGGCACAATCCACTTTGTGTGTAGCAATTCATGCGTTGTGCGTGAATTATTTCGTGACAGATTGGTATTTTTCTTTTCATTTCATAAGTATTATTATGAAAATAAGTTATTAAATATTTATTTATGTTTACAAAAAGAAAATTTCTACTTTTTTTCTCAACAAAAATGTTTGTGAAAATAAATTTATAATAACCAAAAGCAATATTAAAAAGCTTGATACAATTTCAACTTTTCTTAATATGATCTTTTATTTCCGAATTAAAATCTCACAATACAGAGAGAGAAGAAATAATAAAATAACTAAAATGTATAATTAGTTCATTGAAATATAATACAAGTTCAGCATTTTCAGCAAAGGTTTTCATCGAACGATGCCATGCGTCGTTCGCGCAAATATCTTCTTCTGTGGCGCCATGAGTTAACCACTATTTCACAACCAGTCACCATTCTTAAATCTTGTGTTTTCCTTCACCTCCACCACGTGATTGTGGGACCCACACACGCGCCTCGGCATTCTCGCTTCGCTTCTTCTATCTATGGCGGAAACCGACCCTTCCTGGGTGCTCCGCAACCTCACCCGCGTTTCCACCCAAATCTCGTACCTCTCCTCCTTCAAGCCCATCATCAGGACTCAATGCTGCGACCTCGCTCGCCGCATACGCTTCCTCGCTCCTCTCTTCCTCGAATTGCATGACAACGTCGAGTTGACTGGTGCCGTTTCCTTCCACGCACTTCAGGAGGCGCTCTTCAAGGCCAGGGATTTGCTCCAATTCGCCACCACTGCAAGCCAGGTTTTCATGGTACGTTCTTCAATTCACTCGACGAGCTTCGTGTAACTAAATTGCATTGTTCGTTTGAAAAATGATAGCTAAACACCTTTTTTTTTTAAATTATTTTAAAATTCATTAAAAGTTGCAAACACCGATTACACCATATCTCTTTTCTTTAATGAGATTCATTGTTTTACTAGTAATTTTTGAATTTTTTTAAAAGAAAATTTTAGGTTTAATTACTCGTTTCTCACCGTCTCTGCAAAATAATGACTTTGATATATTAACAAAAATTAATTTACTTTTTATACAAAATACACTTGAAATATTAAAAAAAATTAATTTATTTTAAAATATTAAAACTCAATATATATTAATGTATTCTGAAGACATATTAAATTAAATATTTATTCTTCATTGAACAAACTAAAAAATATTAATATTATATGTGCATGTAATAAAGATGATAAAGAATAAAGGAAATGTTTTTAGATATAGGAATTTGAAAGGGAAAGAATTGTAAGCGTAGAAACCACAGGAGTAATTAAACTAAAATTTAATCAGCAACGTGTGTTCAAAAGACAATTAGCGTTGCCAAATGAGTAGTTAAACTGAAGTTTAATTAATATTGTGCCTTCGAAAGAATACTATAGGGTGTGTTGCATGTACTTCTTTATGGTTTGCTTTTTGTAATGTCATTTGTTGTATATTTGAATTTCATTTGGTGTTTGGTTCTGTTGATGTTGCTTGGAATTGCAGATACTGGACAGAGAGCAAGTTAAGCACAGGTTCACAGATGTTGCTGTTCGTTTTGAACATGCTATGAGCAAGATCTCCTTTGATGAGCTTGATGTTTCTGAAGAAATCAAGGAACAGGTGAATAATGTTTGTAAAGCTTTCTTTCTCGGGAAACTTGATACTTCTAACTCAAGGAGAATATTGCATGTTAGTAATTTTGTAAAGGTGATTGAGTGCGTTCAATATCATGAGAAATAATTTTGTTTTTTCTTTTTGGTTATGCCATGAAGCATTGCTTTGCTAATTACTAAGAACGTAAGGTCACATTTGGGTAAATCGTTTAGTGCGTGTCAGATTGAACGTATTTTTTTGCTTACTTTTGTCAGCTATGGGAGAGCTTTAAAGAAATAAGTGATTAATTGTTCAGACTTGTTTAAGTGTTTTCTTTTTTCGATTTAACAATTTCATTACTGCAGATTTTTGCTATCTCTCTGTATTGAAGCACCAAAATATGTGAACCTAGTAGCCTGTTTATGTAAGCTTCGCTAAAAAAAATCGGAAAAAGCTAAAAAGAGCTGACAGAAAAGTCATATGCCACTTTATTAAACTAAATATTTGTTTAAGTCTTTATATTATGAGATAAGCTCAAATAAGTTTTGTTATAGATCTGTCAAATATCCTCCGAAAAATGGTATTTTCCTTGGTTTCTTTGTCTTCATTTGTAGTGAGTTGATCACTTTCTTGTTTGTCTGTTGCTACCACTTTTTGTTCTGTCTTAATTCTAAGTTCTTATTTCTCTGCTACTGTTGTCATCTTCAGGTTGCACTTGTGACCAGTCAGTTTAGAAGAGCTAAAGAGCAGTTTGATCCACTGTGTCTTCAGCTTTATGAACAACTTTTGTCTGTTTACAACCAGAGCTATGATGTGAACACTGAAACTACTGAACTACGTTCAATCTGTGAAAAGCTACAATTTATCAATGTGGATGATGTCAAGCAAGAGTCACTTGCTCTAGAAAAGATGGGCGGAGAGAGGTGGGATCATTCTCAGAAAAGGATACAGGATATGTCGTTGGTTGTGCTGAAAAAAATCCAAGATTTCTTAATGGTGGAATCAGGAAACATTATTGTGTCACCAAGTGAGGATATATCTCGACATACTGATGAGTCATATGTGAAATCATGTACGCAATCACTGGTTATACCTGATGAGTTTCGCTGTCCAATATCTCTAGAGCTAATGAAAGATCCTGTTATCATTTGCACAGGGCAGGTTTGTGCTTAATATCACCTTTTTTTAATTGTCCTTATGTATTATAGAAGTTCAGAAGCTATTATGGCTGGCTGATATGTTTAGTTTATTGGCATGTAACAATAGAAACCAAAGTTGCTTCTTCAAAGTCAACTTCAATTAAGTTCATTTATTATACAGTTTATGGTTGCTAGTTTGAGTTTTCCTACATGGTAACCTATGAGTACTTTTTTGGTTGTTCTTTTCTGTAACGTTATTCAATAATGTGAACTTTATGTGTTTACTTTATACGAACCTTAAACAGCAATTAGTAACCAGAAATATTGCATGGTTTTAGTGGTATATGAGAAGGCGGAGAGAAAGACCAAGACAAATATTGAAAGAAGTTGCTAAGAGGGATGGATCTCATGATAAATAATCTCTCGAAATATTTGGTCTATATCTAGGTCGAATGTTATCGTATACAAGGTTGCCAAACTTGATAGTTATGTAAACTTGTAGAGACCTATGGAACACGGACAGTGGGCACAACACAGCCACATTCACTGACATCTGTATTATCTAAAATGTAGGATCCGATGACATGGATATATATATATATATATATATATATATATATATATATATATATATATATATATATATATATATATATATTTGAATTATGTAATTTGACAATCAAGATTTATAAATTCAAAATCATCTTATAAAAGCTAGTCATATACAACAGTTTGAACAAATTGTTGCCTGGAACAAAAATGGATCTGTATCTAATCTATCCATCTAAAATCCAAAATGTGAAAAGAGATTTTAATTCATTTAAGACATTCCACCCCCTTGTTGATCATCATCATCATTGTGAAAGAGACTCTAGCTCAGGTTCATCTACAAACAAATTAACAATTTCAAGAATTTCACAATCATCAAGTGAATTAAAATCTTTTCTAGCAACGTCTACATTTTTGTTTCCTCTTCATGATAGTGTGGAGTATTCCTTGAAACAAGTAGAAGATTGCTGTAAACAAATACCAAATCTTTTGTTAATAGAGGATTATTAGGATAAAAATATCTTCAATATGTCCATAATAATTGATAGAAAAACATCTTCAGAATCTTGCTATTCACTTAAACATATTTTTCTTTTGTTGTTTTAGAGTTAGATTGTTACAAATAGAGGTGATGAGAATGTAATTTGTATGATTATCATTGATAAAATATTGTATATTTCTTTACATAGTTCAAGTTGGTATAATAACTCCAAATGTTGGGAGCTTTGTTTCTATCGCCACACAAATGTCTGTTGTTGCCATCACCCTTTGAGGTTAGCAGTTGGTTAGAAAGGTGTGTATTAAACTGATGATCACAAGGTTGAAAACTGTGTTGCTGATGGAGTCGCTGTCATGTGTCACAACTAGTGTCTACATGAGTAGCCCATGCACCTTGCTCCAAAGAGGCTTGAACTTGCAACCTTCAACTTATAAGACGAATTTCTGAGGTGAAATCGATTCCTTTGGATCCAATGATCTTCCAAATGTGGTGGATCCCTACTAGTTTGGTGGCCGAAATTATTTGTAATGGAGCCAATATATTTAGATGATTTTGAAGGGATAGTCAAGATTAGATCACATAAAGGGCAAAGGACTTGGGTCAATTGGCTTTAATTTTGTGATTAGGGATAATGAAGTCTCACTAATCATGATATGAACGTGGCATTCCATGTTTCTTGAGATAATTTGAAACTATATGTTCTATTCCTTTGCTAAAGAGATATGAGATGACTTAAATAACACTTCTCTTTGAAGAAGGATTTTATTGCTTGTTATGAAATTTAAAGTAGGGTGTTTTAGATAGGTACCAACATTTGGAGATCTGCAAAACAAATGCAACTACACGAGTTGAAGTCATGGAAAGAGGAAATATCTTTAAATTCTTACATGGCTTGAACCATGAAGATGACATAGTTAGTATACTGAATGAAAAAATTTCCAACATAGGCTGATTCATGAAAATAGGACTAGGGATTTTCAAGGGATTAAACCGAGAAGGAGGTCATCAGTAAAAGATAACCATGGAGAATATTCTTCATATAATAGAAGATCTTGGCATACTAAGGAAACATGTTTTGAAGAATGCAAGAGAGGCAACAAAGGAAGCTAACAGAGATGGGTAAGCAATACTACCTCAAAACATGAATAAACATACCAACCTAGTGCTCCACCTCAAGTTGATCTTGATAGGAAAGCTTATAAGGATGAATTTGATCGTCTGAGAACAATGATTGAATCAACGAGTAAGTTCTCTAGATTGTGTATCTTGTCCACAAAAGATGAATTAATTCAATACAATTAGCCATATGTCTTCGGGTGTTTGGGTTATTAATTCAAGACCAACTAATCATGTTTATAGTTTTGTGTGGGAGGGTTTAAGTTCCTCAAAATACTTGGGACTAATTAAGTTGAAAACTGATAGTGATTGAGGGTCTCTTTTAGATCAAAAAAGTCATTTTTGTTTCTTTGATTATTGTTCTAGATTCAAATATTATCCAAGTTCTATGAAAATATCTCACAAAAAAATTGTCTAATTACTAGAACAACAATCTTGGCTTCATAAGTTCCTTGGCTATGAATTCTCTATTGAATACAAATATGCTAAAGATAATGCTAGGGTTTGATCATCACTTCCTTCATAAGTTCCAAATCATTTTTCTTGGTTATTTCTCATCCTACATGGAAAATCATTAGTTTGTAGTTTTTTTAGAGCTTCAATCACATTTGATTCTAAACACAATGAGATTCTTCAAGCATTCAAACAAGGTAACCCTTTCCATGCAAACAAAGGTTGGTAATTCCTCCTAAGCATCCCTTTATTTAGCAAGTTCACCAAGAATTCTATAACTTTCCCAGTAGAGACCATCTTGAAAGAATTTTTGCCTAGTGTTTTCCAGCAAGCATGTACCACAACATTAAGAACCACATGCAACAATGTTTTGTGCCAACAAGCTAAAATTACTAACATGTTATTTCTGGCCTATTACAAGCTCTCCCATTCCTACCCAAATTTAGGAAGAATTAGCCATGTAATTTATTGTTCGCTTACCTCCTTCATGGCTTTACAATTATTTTGGTGGTTATTGATCGATTATCTAAATGTGCTCACTTTGTCACACTCAAAATTGATTATAACAAGCAAGTTGATGAAGAATGCAGGTAGTGCATTTTGAAATTGCATGGCCTTCTAAAATCAATTGTATATGATTGAGACAAAGTCTTCAATAACAATTTTTGGCAACAATTGTTCAAATTGAGTGGCACTACATTTCCATGAGCTTAGCATACTTCCCTGAAAGTGGTGAAAAACTGAGGCCCTCAATAAGTGTTTAGAGATGTATTTGAGGTGTTTCATAATGGATAACCTAATGGAATGGAGTAAGCTACATACATGAGCAAAATTTTAGTGAGTTCCTTCCAATCTAGCATTGACGACTCCCCTTCTGAGTTGTTTATAGTGGAGATCTCACAACCATTGTCAAGTACCAATTGGGTTACATTGATCCACCCTCCCTACAAGAGTTGTTGCAACGAGACTTAGCACTCAGCTAAAAGATCATTCAATATATTCAGATATATGGGCTTGACTACAATGATACTTTCTCTTTGGTGGCCAAAATGACTACTGTCAGACTTTTCCTTGCCATGGAAGCTATCCGTAATTGGCCCCTTCATCAATTAGATATTAAAAATGCCTTTCTGCATGGTGATCTAGAAGAGGAGGTCTAAATGGAGCAACCTCTTGGGTTTGTTGCTCAGGGGGAATCTAGTTTGGTTTGTAAGTTGCACCGATCTTTCTATGGTCTCAAACAATCTCCTCGTGCATGGTTTGGAAAGTTCAGTCACATTGTTCAATCCTTTGGACTAAAACGTAGCGAGGCAAATCACTCTGTTTTCTATTGTCACACCTACCCCTAAAAAGTGTGTACTTAATAGTGTATGTTGATGATATAGTGATCCAAAGAGATGATGTTGTTTAAATTTGTCAGTTAAAGAAAAACTTATGCCATCATTTTCAGACTAAGGATCTTGGAAGTCTAAAATATTTTCTGGGCATACAAATAGCCCAATCAAAGGTAAGAGTTGTAGTCTCAAAGAAAATATGCTCTTGACATCCTTAAAGAGATAGGTATGGTGATACGAAACCATAGTAATAAGTAATAAAATAAGAAGAAAAGGGAATAGAGAAAGGATCACTGATCTTGTTTCATTGAAATCAAAGCAAATACAGAAGGAATAAACCTACTGCCCAGAGCTAAGCTCCTCAAGAGACCTAAAAGGTACTTTCCCTATTGGTTTTTTGTCCAAAAACAGAATGTCCACACACACACTCCTCTGACACTATAAATGCAAAAACGGAAAATCTCACAAAAAGGGAAATCTTCTAAGATCCTCCAATTTCTCTCTCCCTAACTAATCAGCTACTAATTTGTGTCCACCCCAGCCCCCTTACTTTTTCTCCTAACATAAACTTGTTCCCATTTCCTTTGCTCTTTCGTTTCTTGGCCCAACGTATTTTCTGGCCTAACAGATATTTGGGTTGTATCAATACCGCCTTCTTGAAAGATAGTCTTGTCCTCAAGACTAAGGGTTGGAAATTGGGCCTTCATTGACATCTCATCCTCCCACGTTGCTTCTTCTACTGTTTTTCCCAGCCAATGCACTAGCCATTAGTTAACCCTTTCTCCCTCCTTGAGTATGCTTTGAGTAGCCAACACATTCTGGGGTATCAACATATCTGATTGGTCCTCTTCCAGCCCTGTTGGTAGTCCTTCTGCTGTTTTATACTCCCCAATGGCCTTCTTGAGCAAAGAAACATGAAACACAGCGTGTATTTTCGAATTTGGTGGTAATTGCAACCGATAAGCTACTTCTCCCATCCTTTCAATGACTTCAAAAGGTCCGTAGTACTTTGCGCTAAGCTTAGGGCTGATGTGAGATATAACAGAGTGTTGCTTGTCAGGTTTCAGTTTAAGAAACACCATGTCCCCTATCTCAAAACTTCTCTCTGTCGGTGTTTGTTCGCTTGTTTCTTCATACGATCCTGGGAATGCACCAAATGTCTTTTCAACTGACGAATGGCTTCATCTCTGTCAATTAGTTCTCATTGAACCGCCTCTACTTTCATCTCTCCTCTTACAACTGGAATAATTCTTGGAGGAGGCCTCCCATAAACTGCCTCAGAGGGTGTATTCCCTATAGATTCATTGTAAGTGGTGTTAAACCACAAATTAGAAATTAATGGCAGATGAAGGAGAAGTTTTCTCTGATCTAGAAAGGTATAGAAGATTGGTTGGAAAACTAATTTATCTTATTATAAGTAGACCAAATTTGTCCTTCACAGTTGGTGTGGTGTTAGGAATAAAAGAGGGAATTAACCTAATACCGAATGATAGAAAGAAGGAAGGAGGGAAGTAGAGGCCGAACGGTAGATAGAAGGGAGGAGGGAAGTATAGACTGAACAGTAACAGGAAGGAAGGAGGGAAGTAGAGGCCGCACGGTAGTTGAAGAGGAGGAAGTTCAAGTCGAACGGTATGAGTATAGTAATACCGAATGGTAGCGAGTTAGAAGTTGAATGTTTTTCCGGTTAGGAAAGGGCGTGGATATGAGATACTATAAATAGTCTTCCTGTAACTTTATTCAATTAGGTTATTTCTTTTGAGTATAGACTGGGCATGTTTGCCAGTGGAGGAAGATAGGCTTCTTTGGGGAAGATTACACTTGTAATTTTCTATACTTTATAGAATCAATAATACATACATACATACTTTCAATTCTATTGTTCGAGTGTTCGAGTGAGAAGAGAGCATTGATTTAGGTTACTCATATAAAGTAACCTAACATGTGGTAAGTCAATTCATGCAAAATCCTTGTGTTGATCGTTGAAATGATGTCATTCATATTTTGAGGTATCTTAAAAAGGCTCCAGGACAGGGACTACTTTATCAAGATAAAGGGAGTATCCAAATTTTTTGATATTGTGATGCTGATTGGGCTGGTTCTCCAATGGATAGACACTCTACCACTGTGTATTGTGTGTTTTTTGGAGGAAATATTATCTCATGGAAAAGCAAAAGGCAAAATGTTGTCGCCCGATCATATGTTGAAGTTGAATATAGGGCAATGACATCTCTTACTTGTGAATGTATGGGTAAAACAACTCCTTCAAGAACTTAAATTTTTGGACATCCAGACCATGAAGATGCATTGTGATAACCAAGCTGCTCTCCACATTGCATCCAATCCAGTATTCCACCAAAGAACTAAACACATTGAAATTGATTGTCATTTTATTTAGGAAAAATTGTTGTTAAAAGAAATTTGTATTGAGTTTGTTGGATCAAATGATCAGCTTACAGATGTGTTAATAAAGTCATTAAGGGACCTTAGATTGAGTTTATATGTTCCGAGCCACGGACATATAATTTGTATGCTCTACCTTGAGGGAGAGTGTTGAAATAAGTAATAAGTAGTACATTGGGAATACGATTTATCTGCTATAATCATGATTAGTACCTAGTCTTGTACCTAGAAGTCTAGTGCGTTCTATGAGTTGTACTTAGGAATCTAGGGTAGTCTTTTGATCTTTCATCCTCCATTGTATTAGTTTCTATCATTATAAATAGAAGATAACAAGAGGGATCTGGTAAGTCCTCCAATTTTATATTCTCTTTTTATTCTCAACTGTAAACTTGACTTGTAATCTTGACTCATAAACATGACTCATAAACTGAAGAGTTTTCTCAATATAAAAATAACATTAAAATATGTATATTATACTGAAATACTCCCAGATCTAAAACTTAAACTGTAAACATGGCAAGATAATTGTGAAATATACTGTAAATTTACAAAATTTTAAATGTTGAAATCAATACTAAATATATCAGCATTTATTGATGAAAAAGAGAGAGACAGGAATCAGGCTTGTCAGCAGTTTTCAGCTTCTACTTGCTGCTCTGTTTGAATCAGGCTTGTATATGATCATAGCTTATATAATAAATTTTTAGTTATTAGAACTTTCTAATCTAATTTTTTTTCTTAAATAAAATAATATGATACAATTAGATGAAAATAACCGCATGTATCAGTGAAAAATTGGTTTCTTATATAGTGGATCAATATAACTTGGATACCAAAAGATTTTCTGTTTGATATTATACTAAGGAACTTGTAAGTCACTGCTGACAGCACTTGGGAAAAAAGTTCTTATTCTCCTTTCCCTTTGAAAGTAAGGGTAATATAATGTTACTCTGTCTGAAGCAATGTATTAAAAGCTGTGAAAGTTGTTCATTTTAAAATCAACTGAAATTTGGGTAGATTCCATAGAATGTTTGATTTAGTTTTCTCAGAGCACTGTTACAAGTGAGCATGAGACCTAACAAAGTTAATTGAAAACAACAATTCTGGTAGGGGGACATCATTCTCAAAAGGATGCATTTGAGGTACTTGAAAAGATGCATTGAAAATTTATTTCAGCATGAGATTTATTTAACTTATTTTAATATTTTGTCCTTTAAGAAAACAGTTATAATCTGTTTTTCTGTGTTAGAAAAAAGTGAGTCCGCATTTAGAACGTTCACATAATTTTGTACAAAATATTGAGTTCTACTGAAAGCTGATCTCTGATTTCTTCCATAGTGACCCCGTCCCCCCCAATAACGTGAAGGCTATGAATTCAAAACTGTTTCCAGGTAAAAATTGTATTGAAACTTTTGATGGGAATAATAAATAAAAAAGATTGTGTTATCTGAAGTGTTATGCAGTTATCTAGCAATTACTGAATTTAAACATCAGAATTGTTAAATGTTATATAATAATATTGGAAGATTCAGAAAGTAATGCAAGTCAAGCTTTAAACTTATTTCCCATCCCTCCAGCAGGACATTGAATCTTTTCTATTATTGTCAGTGGCTGAGCTGGGTTGGACCAGTGTTAGAGATCCAGAATTGAAAAGAGACAAAAGAGTAATATTCTTTATTATATAGACTGTATAGAACACAAAATAGGAGAGCACTCTCTCCTCCAAGGGTTTCCCCTTCACAAAGAGCTAAAGCTCAATCTACAAAATTATCCAAAAGTCCCCTCCATTCCAGGACCCTCTAACTATATAAAGGAAACCAACCTCACTCACTCTAACAACCTAACTAACACTATTTCTTAATCTGTCTCCTTCTATCATACCCACATTATATCCTATCAATCAGTGTTTTCTTTTCTTTTCATTCTGGGGTGGTTTGCTGGGTTTTGGTTAGTGGCAGAGCTAGCCATTAATATGATCATGGTTGACTGGGGGGATGCTTAAAGAAAAACACTATGTAACAAATAGTGGATTTAAAAATTGAAGATATGACTCCCTCCTTAGCCTTGGTGCTTGATAAGTTGATAACAATACTCTTAAAATCCATAATTTAGAAAATATGGGCTAGTAAGATAATAATATATTATTTAGAAGTTGTCTACGTTTAGTAACTTCGTAAATATGTTATCTTGACTCTTTTGTAGACATATGAACGATCTTGTATAAAGAAATGGCTTGAAGCAGGACATGGAACGTGTCCCAAGACTCAGCAGATTCTTTCCACTCCCATCCTTATACCCAACCATGCTTTATATGGCCTGATATCTAGTTGGTGTGAGGCAAATGGAGTGGAACCACCTAAAAGGTTAGGGAATTTATGGCTCTGTAAGACAACATCGGATGGATCTTCTGAATTAGTAGATCTTGATATCTTAGTGAGCAAACTTTCTTCCAGAGGTATTGAGGATCGACGAAATGCTGTAGGTGAGCACTGTATCGCATACATTTCTTCTTCCCCCCCCCCCCCCCCCCCTCTCTCTCTCTCTCTCTCTCTCTTTTCAAAATATATTGGTTATTGTGGTTTATGTGGTAGGATTGCTAGCTGTTAGAGTGATGGCAACATAACTTATGAAATTAGTAATTTTGAGATTAGTGGAAAATTTGTAATCAAGAAAATTGAGAGGACTATTTTTTGTTGATGCATGCCAATGTTAATCTTTGATGTCTGCATAATCTAATTTGATGAAAATATGAAGTAGAAGATAAGATGAAAGTAATCTATCGCATGAAGGCTAGAATCTAGTATTTGGATGAAGTATAAAGCTTGATTAAAACAAACAATCAATATGATAGGATTGCATTATGCTGCTATTTTCCTTCTTTCAGAAAGGAAGTATAACATGCTAAACAGACCTTTAATTTATTCTGCATTAATTAGGAATATGTGAATATGAGTACTACTATATAAGCTATAAAAGAAAATATGAAAAATTAATGAAATACCCTTAGAACTGGAAGTTTAGAATTAAATACAATATAATTGTTTCCACAACGTAATGTTGATTGGGTATGTTGTTTCGGATTTGGAGTATCGTTAACTATCTGCAATTTAAACCAAAACATTAAGATGCTTTTATTGTTTCCACACACTGTGTTTTTATTGCTTCTGTTCAGTAATCCTCTGAAGAGCTACTTATATGAAAAAGGTAAATGAAGGATAAAGAATTAAAAGGTTATAATACAACCAAATTTTTAATAAAATCACTTTGAGGTTAGGGCAAGGTCTTTTTAGTGGTTACTCCTAATGTTTTCTTAAGTGTTTTTTAGCCTTACACTTGGGCTATCTTCTATCTGATCCACTTTTTTTCAAATGGTTATCTCACACCTCTAGACCACCTTAGGCAAGTTTCCATTATCTTCTCAATAGGTATTAGTCCAACTTGGTATTGGATAAATTTATTCCTGATGTTATCTTTATTGTATTTCCCTCATTTCTTCAGGATTCTTATCTTCAATACACTAATTATTTTGCATACTAGGCCCTTCATTATCAAAAATTCAGTACCGCACCACTGGTCCTACAGCTGTCTGGTATAATTTTCTGTTGAGTTTCTTCAGAAGTTAGGCACATTATGACCATAAAATCAAATTGGTTCCTCGATATGCTGGTATGTGTTAATCTACCACAATTTACTTTTTCCCTTAGTTTCATAACGTGGATCCAAAACACAAGTTTGGCTCCTATCCTATCTAGTTTGCTTAGTTTTGTAATTGTATGTCTCTTTTATTCTTGTAAATAGGTACCAAAGTTCTTTTTGGTACTCCATTTTACATTTTCTTAGGCCTCATTTTTGCGTTGAACAACTTCAAAACTTTTACATATCTAACTTAAATATTTCCATCCTTTAATTGTTCGATAGGTATATGATCTGGCAAATTTACTTTTCATCTTCTTTACCATGTCACTTACCCAAAGTTGTTCTCTAATATTGTGGTAGGTTTAATTTGGGTTATCCTTTCTTGTGCTAAAACTCCTCAAAGTCCATTATTCTTGTATATTAATCATTGAATAAACTTTAGAAACAACTCTTCCATCATTCCATGATATCATGCTTAGTTAACAAAACATTTTCATGTTATTGTATTTTACTCTTTCTTTCTCTTCCGGGGCATGTTTGTATATAACCCTCCCAATTTTTGTGCCTAAAGATTGATATTACCTCACAACCTTCAGCTTTCGTTTTCTTTGTTTTAGCTTTATTGTTTCCCATGATTTTAGCACTTCCAAATTAAAAAGGAATTTGTTATGTGCTTTTATTTATAGCATGATTTAATGCTAGGATGTACCATTCTCCGAATTGCACTTTTCTCCACATTTCCCAGTATGATTCAGCTAGAACTGGTGGCCTGGTGAGCTTCTTGCTAGGTTTAATGCATATTGACAGAATTTAGCTAATATAAATTATGTGAGCTAAGGGCACAGAGGTATAATTGTATACTAACAACTTGATTTAAGAAAGAATCACAAATTTATAATTTCTTTTGTGGTTCTGGGAGTAGACTAAATAAAAGTTTAGGATGAGATGGTGTTCCCTTTCTAAATTCAATATGCCGTAAGCCTTAGTAGTATCAAACCCAAGACCCGTCTGTATATGCAGTTCAATCCTACAAATGAAGAGATCATAGATTTGTTTTCAGAGGATTTTTACTTTGCCTTTTGACATTGCTTTAGTTTGAGAAAATGCATTTTTATAGACCTCTCAAATCCCCACCCCTGAATTTCCTATTAATGTTGTATGTTGATAGGACTTCCTTTATCCTCATTGTACTGCAGGGGAGGTCCGACTTCTTGCCAAGCAAAATAGTCAAAATAGAATGCTGATTGCTGAAGCTGGTGCTATACCTCGCCTTGTTGATCTCCTCTACACATCTGATGCTGGCATCCAGGAGCATGCAGTTACTGCTCTTCTGAACTTGTCTATCTATGCGCACAATAAAGAGCGTATCATGGCTTCTGAGGCTGTGCCAGGCATCCTTCATGTGCTAGAAAATGGTAGTATGGCAGCCCGAGAAAATGCAGCAGCCACCTTTTTCAGCCTTTCTGCGGTGGATGAGAACAGAGTAGCAATTGGTGCATCTGGAGCAATCCAGGCATTAGTTACTCTATTTTGCGAGGGAAGTACAAGAGGGAAGTTGGATGCTGCAAAAGCACTTTTCAATCTGTGTTTATCTCAAGGAAATAAAGGACGGGCAATTAGGGCTGGTATTGGGCCCAAGTTGATAGAAATGCTAATAGAACCTGATGGGGCAATGCGGGACGAAGCATTGGCAATAATGGCTATAGTAGCTAGTCATCCCGATGGAAAAGCAGCAATTGGATCTTCGAATGTTGTATCGACTTTGGTGGAATTAGTCAGCAATGGATCTCCCAGGAACAAAGAGAATGCAACTTCAGTGTTGGTTCTCCTCTGTCATGGAGATCCTCTAAACTTGTCAATTGTCAATTCGCCTAGGGTGATCAATATTCTCTTGGACTTGACAGAAAATGGTACAGAAAGGGCCAGGCGGAAAGCTGGCCAGCTTCTTGAGTTAATAGGAAATCATTGTGAACATACTATGAAAACTTCTAACTAGATTTTAGGTGCATCTGTTGTCATTTTAGGTTACAGCAGCCAGCACGGTTTGTGATCAAAGATATGATTTATACTATAGGCTACTAGTATAGAATCCCCAATATTTCCTTTTGATTTTTAGTTTAAAGGAAATTTCAATTTACTCTACTAATTATATAGCTGAATTGAAACAGTTGTGCTGTAAAGCTTGCAAGAAGTGTTAAGGTGTCTGTTCGACACACTTGAAATAAGGATATTTGTTCACATTAGAAAAAAATTATATACTTCATCCGAACTCCTACTGACATCTCTTTTTCCCAATGAAATGTCTCGAATAGTTGTTCAGTCTCATGTTTCAGTCTATCACTTGTGATCTAAGATTCTTGTCTTTCGGTGGTGAGTCCCAATTACCCATCTTGATCCAAAAGGCTACAATATTATAATATGTTTCCCTTTCTTTGTGGGAGTGCAAGTTTTTTTATGCATGTCATATCAGGAAAGATACATGTCTGGATGTGGATTTCCACAAAGATATGGTAAAATCATTGTAGGTAATGGAGGCATGGTTACGTGATTGATTATTCCTGGTTAGGATTCCCTTATAACACTTTCTTCTTTTGTTTTGGTTGATGTCATTATTCTGAGAAAAATGTATTTGAGAAAAAGGAAACGGGCCAGGATGTGGAAATTGCGAAAAGACAGGTATTACGTAATGTGAAATAACAGTTGCAGAGGGACCATGAAGGATGATGGTGTGTACTAAAACATTATCATGAAAAACAGTGAAGCAGGTACTTGAGGTTGTTAGAAGGAGGTGAAGGATAAAGAAGGGTTGGCGTGTGTTGCAATTGCAAAGGTGAATCAGCATGGTGATGAAAGAGACAGAATGCCACTACATAGACCAGGAATCAGGAAGACAGTAACTGGATAGGAACGTCTTCCAACATTATTAGTTTGCCAAATTTGTGGCTGTCTTCTCTTTCAAACTAATTTCATTTTCCACAATGTGTGCATCATCTCATTAACAAACCCACATCTTCATGCCTTTTGGATTATGACCAAAACCCACTTCGTGGAACCCTCCTAATAATGTTCTTCTTTATTTGGCTCATCATACTTCAAAAAATTTCCTACTTTTAGCTTTATTTACTCATTTTTCTCTTACAATTATGAAACTTCTATTTTTTAGGCTTCATAGCTGAAAATAATTAATTTTTCTTTTTACATATAATTGTTAATCTGTTTTAGCCCTTATGAATGTTATTTTTATTTTTTTCCTATGATATAAATTAATAGAGACTAATATTAGAATAAAATATAATTCAATATTATAGATGTTATATACAATCAGTTATTTAGTTTTCAGATATTCTAGATATTCAGTTATTATGTTTCCTATTATACTCAGTTTGTTGGTATTTTGTTTATTATTTTATTCTAATAACTACAACATATTCAAAATGATATGTTTAAGGGGTAAAAGAAATGAGTTAAGTACACAAATTAAGAAGTTAAATTTTGTATAATTATAAAGACTAAAAAATTATTATCCTTGTTTTTCATAGTTCAACCAAACAGTAACTTTGTTTACTTTGGTTTTAGGTAGAAGTAGAAATTTGCTAGGATGATCATGATATTACATGGGATAAGAGTAACATAATAGATCAAATTTCCAAACAAACAAGTATTTTAAAATATAAATATATATTAATAAAAAAAGAAATGAAGAAGCTCCATTTTTTATTATGCAAATGATGAACATATCATTAGTATTAATGGATTTTACTTAGTTCTTAAGTATGGATTTCAAGCATGTGGATGGAAAAAATGTGGTTGGAAGAGTAGATCATAGTCTAATTAGTTTCTCCAACAAATATTAGTCATTTTCGTAGCAATAAAAAGGTCAATGATACAGTCTTAATAAGTTTTTTAAAATATATATATATATATATATATATATATATATATATATATTATGAAAAATAATGTTGATTGAATTTACTCCTTGTAGTCAATGACAAAATATAAAACAATATAAAGTAGAAACAAGAAGAGAGTTTACTCCATAATTGTTTATATTGAATATATAAATTAATAAAAGAAGAGAAACATTACATTTTCAAGATCATAAATTCAAATTCATGTTAATAGATTGCTAGACATACTCTTCAATATTTTTCATATCCTTTACATTTTGTTAATAATTTTACTTAATTATTTTTTCCCCTTTTCTCCCTCACTCCACTCCTTCCAATATTCCTCCTTCCTTTCATTTTTCTCTCACTAACATCTTTCTTTAGCGACCAAGTTTGCAAGTGTTTGAATATATTTAGATAATTTTTTTTATAAACAAAAATTAGTTTATACATAAGTTTAAAATAAGAAATTAGATGAGAAAAAATCTATAAAAATTAGCCAACGTCTAACTTACGAAAAAAATATTTTTATTTTCTTAAGTTCTTGAAAAGGACTTTTTCCTTTTTGTAAAACTTAAGTGCTTTAATTCGGAATATCATAACTAGTGACCATCTTTGTAGCTACTATATATTGAAAAGATTGCACATAATTTGAATAATCTGTTGAGGGCCAATCTTCCTACTTTGCAATTAAGGGCATGCTTAGCAAATTGGAAAGTTGTTTTGGATAATATCGAAAGCAAAAAAGCACATAATGTAGGAGTACTTTAGCAATTAGAGGGGTACATTTAGTTGTTAACTTCAAGATTTTAACTCTCCTTCTCTTTGTTTTACTCCAAACTACATTCACAAGTCACATAATAATGAAAATCATTATAAAACAATTAAATAAATGTTAGGGATAGAGAGCTAAAATATAATTTAGATTTTTTTTTCAAACACAATTTTATATATTTTAATAGGCTGAATGGTTGGAATCGACTCATTTTTATAGTCTTAATTTTAAGATACTGATTTTAATTTTGTATAGTTATGTTTTCAATGATATTTTAAAATCACGAACTAGACACATGTAAATAAAAATCCTCAAAAGAAAAAAAACTTTTAATTGAAAAATCCAAAAAATAGAGCTATTGCAAGAGTTAGGAAAACGACATGCTACTTTGTTTTCTCTAAACAAAGAGATGTCACTTTTATGAAAGAGAAAAAAACCAAAAAAATATACCAAATGTTACCTTTAAAGTTGAATTAGAAGCGTATGACATTTTCTCATCTTGTGAGCTAAGCTCATTTTCCTAACACCCACTATACTCTTTTATTTTTCTCTCAACATACATTTCTATGAAATAGTGGCCTAACTTTTAATATTGATTCACATACTTTTAATTAGGAAATAAAAGGAAGAAAAAGTGAGAAGAATAAAATCTAATAATTTGTTTTTATCAATGCATGCATTCATGGATAAATTTCATTCTCCTCCACACTTTTTTTCGATTATCTTTTTGTTTTCCACATAAAGGTGTAAAGTAAAAAAATATAATATGAAATGTTGCATTATCCGTTTTTATTGTCCATTTATGATAGAAAAGACGAAAGTTATGTTAACCTAGACACTTGGCTGTATTAGTATAGCACTTCTTCCTACCAATAAGAAATCGTTTTCAAAATATATTTAATATGTAAAAGGTTATTTATATGTTAAAATAATTAAATAAACTCTATCCGTTTTACGAATGAATTCTATAGTTATAATTTCCTTTTTCCGATAAAAATTAATAGACCTTCTATATTAATGCCTTTAATTTCATTCCATTTGGAAAGAATATTGTTTCGGGTGTAAAGTGGTGCCGAGCGTCGAAGACTGGATGGACGAAGTTGGAGCGTTCTTGGTGGAGTGGAAGGTCGGACGGTTGGTGATTACTGGGTGATTTTCCTGGTGTGGAAGGTCGAACGCTTTCCTGCTGTCTCCTCTTACTCCAAGTTGTTGGTTCTCCCTCCTCGCTCTTGTGGGCGGGTACCTGTCAAAGGCACTCCGACGCTCAAGTCAGTACATGACCGAACGGTAATATCAAGGGATGAAAGTAATGCATAATGTGCATCGAGTGCAATCTGATCTGAACTCATACCTGGGACCTTTATTTATACTTGGTTGTAATGGGCTTTTACCTTTGGTGGGCCTGATGACGGCCCAATCACACCTTAATCTTCATTAAGCACTTAATAGGTCATTACCAGCTGGCGTGGCCTAGGTGGACAGTCACGGAAGGACGTCCTGGGAGGATAGTCTTGGATGACCACTTGGACGACCATGTGGGAGGACCGTACGGTCATGAGGAAGACCGTACGGTACAAATACCATCTATATTAATGAGTTTAGTTTCATTCATTTTGAAAAAAAAAGTGCAATTACCTTCTATGTTAATGAGTTTAGTATTGTTCATTTTGAGAAAAAAAGTGCAAATTTGACCTAACTCAAATCACAGTATTTTAATTAGTTCAAATTCACGAGTTTTGCGATCAAGAAATACCAAAAAAAATTTCTAAGTTTTTGAACCTAAGTTTCCAATATTTTTTTATAACATGACTTGACGGTAATGTTACAAAAATAATAGAAACTCGAAGTAATAGTATTAGAGGATCTGAAAACAATGTTCGTTCATCAAATGCAACTTTAGTAGGAGGCAACATTATCATAATTATGCCAGAACTAAACAAATTTTTTCAGTATCAAAATGTAAAGGTTAGAACAGTATGATCATAAGCATGATTGTTAAAAAAGATGAATTTGATCAATACACTAGTGTAGAAAAGACTTTAGACGTCAGTTATTTTGGGCTTTTAACGTCACCACCAGAACCGACGTTTATACCGGTGTTGTTAATGGGACGTCGGTTTTTTGCAGGTGCGACGTCGGTTAAGTTCAAAGCTCGCCGTTTACAAAGACATCTGATAATGTCCTAACATTGTATATAAAGCCGTCTATAAAGTTGTCAACCATTGCATTAACCGGCGTCTTTGGGACATCATAGACGTCGGTTTGTACATTAACCGACGTCTATGAAGTGATCGTTGTGTTTTGGTGCGGTTTTTGTCGTGTCTTGGGGTAGTGTAGTAGCACCTCCTTCCTTTACTAGTTTTTTCGTAAGAAAAAGTTACGTCTTTTAAATTTCTCGTGGCATTTTGATAACGGTCTAAAAACCGTTATTTTCATGCTTAAATTGATATCAAAATACACCCTTTATGGCTTAGAATGAGCTTAGAATAAAGTAAAACACTTAAGTTGAGTCATTTGAGAGTCAAAAGCTATTTTTAGAGATATTATGCTTGTTTTGCATTGTTTTGCAGGGTTTTGATGAGAATTAAGGATGGAATTGAAGAAGGAAGGTCTTAGACTCAAGGAAGAAGAAGAAAAATGAAGAAAAGAAGAGTCTATGCACCGCTCAGCGTCAAAATGCACCGCTGAGCGCCATAATTTGAGGGAAAGCACTATTTGGCGCCCAGGAGATGAAGCTGAGCGTCTAGGGCAATTAGAAGCAAACCGCTCAGCGGTGAAACTGACAGTTGAGTGGTGGCGCGACTTGAGGGAAACCGCTGAGCGGTAAAATATGACGCTGAGCAGTGGACTGCTGGGCTTGGGCCTAAATTCTGTTATTTTTTTTTGCTATATATAGCCCTATTGCGATTTGAGATTTATTCTTTTGGCAGAAGAGGACGTCCAGAGCTATTTTACACTCCTTGGAGAAGATTTCTTGGATGCTTAGGCTCCATTTTATCCAATATAGGGTTTGCTTTTCCATTCTTTCATTGTATTTCATCTAGTTTCACCATGTCAATGGTGAACTAAACCCTTTGTTGTTGGGGAACAATGTAATCTTTTGAAACTCTCATATATTGAAATTCTTGTTTTATTCATATGCTTGCATATGCTGCTATTATCAATTGTTGGGTTTCTTATCTATGCTCTATGCTATTATCGTTTAACTCATTCGATAAATAGATGTTTGCCGTTGTCGATACGGGGAAGTCATGAACTGATAGGGAATTCCTTATTAAGCAATACCACCTAGGGATAGGGGGGTAGGACGAT
Organism: Vigna reflexopilosa; assembly: GCA_027742785.1. NCBI lineage: Eukaryota > Viridiplantae > Streptophyta > Magnoliopsida > Fabales > Fabaceae > Vigna > Vigna reflexopilosa. The sequence goes on along the minus strand of CM050914.1, from coordinate 29,518,542 downwards.
CAATTGTATTTTGCTTCTGTGGTACTTGCATTGCTAGTTACTAGGGGAGACTAGGGATAATAAGCCAGTAACTAGTAATAGGCTCTTCTCACCGAGGGATCGGGTTTAGGGTAGACTAAGAAAGTTTCCATGACAATTAGATAATAAAGAGAATTTAATAAGAAGAGTAGATATAAGAGAGTGGATAAGATGAAATTGTAAACCCCAACAACGCCATTCATCCATATCTTTTTCTTGCCAATTGAATCACTTGCATTTGCATGTTTACTTTTTGTTTTTGCATTCAAACCACAAATTAATTTTCTCTACAAGTCTTACGATATTGATTTACACGAAAGATAAGGCCTTTGAGTGCTTTGGGAGAACGATATTGGGTTTACCAATTATATTACTTGATACGATCTGGTACACTTGCCAAGGGTTTAACACAACCAAATTTGTCAACAAATATTTTCCACAGTTAAAAATTACTTAGGGAAGGTTGGAAGAACCACCCTAGTATTGGACAAACTCAGAATAACCCATCTGGGCAATCAGGAAGCTTCCGACAACAGCAATCATCACCTTTATGACAGCAGGTAAACAGTTTGACAGAGACTGTCAGAAGCTTGAATGATAGATTTGATAAATTTTTGAAGGTCTAAGAGTCTCAACAAGCTAGTGACCAAGCCAGCTTCAGATTTTTGGAGATGCAAATTGGTCAGTTGTCCAAAAGGGTAGAAACCACTGAAAAGAATTAGTTTAGGGCTAACACTGATGTTAACCCTAAGGATGAGTGCAAAACTTTTCTGACAAGAAGTAAAAGGAGGGCAGAGGTGGAAATAATTGATATTGAAAGCAGTGAGGAGGAAGATGAAGAAATGATTAGTAATGAAGAATCTAATGAGCAGGGAAGCAGTGAAGAAGAAGAGGAGGAGAAAGAAGAAGAGAAGGAAAGTCACCGAAAACCATTTAGGGAGATCTTTAATCAGGTGACTGTTGTTCCTTCAGTACTTCTACCAATTCTTGATTACTCCAAGAGGATTAAGTATTATCTTGGAGAGGTAATTGATCTTGATGATGAAGAAGATCAGGAATTTTGTGTTAAGCCTAGAAAGAAGGACCATCCGAAAAAAAGAAAGGATCCAGGGAGTTTAACTCTTCCATGTGTCATCAACGATGTGGATATAGGAAGGGCCATGATTGATTCAGGATCAAGTATTAATTTGATGCCCTTCAGTTATTTCAAGAAGATTGGAGGGCTAGTATTAAAACCAGCTCAAACTACCCTAACAGTTGCAGATGGTTCTATTAAGAAGCCAGTTGGTAAGGTGGAAGATGCAATTGTTCGAATTGAGCAGCTGGAGTTCTTGATTGACTTTGTAGTTGTTGATATGGCGAATGAGGGAAGAATTCCATTAGTATTGGGAATACCTTTTATGAGGACTTCTAAAATGTTGATGCGTTTTAATGACGGGAAGATTATGTTAAGAGATCAAGAATAGGTGTTGATTTATGATGGCGCTAAAGAAAGTACAATCAAAATAAAAAAGAGAGCCAGATATAAAAAGTCAAGAAGAGAAGCTGCATTTGAAGAAAACACAACAGGTACTGATACTAATAGCTGTAATGTTTTGCAGGTACCTGTAAGTGAAGAAGGGAAAATTACCCATCCCGAACCAAAAGAAGACCCATTCCGACCAGGCATCAAGGTGAAATATAAGAAGGAGTGGGTAATAAAAGAGCTGAAGGAGAAATGAGTGGTGGAGATTGAAGCACCATATTCTAGACGCACAAAGCAAGTGGATGGAAGAAAGCTGAGGATTTTGTGTACTAAAGACACCAACACGAAGGACAACACGTGATTATGCTGGAGAAATTTATTTTGTTGTAAAACATTATTTTTTTTAATTGGTTTAGTATTTTGGACATGTAATTATTTGGATATTTAAACAATTTTTGGGTAGCATCTACTGAGGGATGCTAATTTTAATGTATCCATTGAAGGATACCAGGAAGGTACACCTACTGATGGGTGTTGGTAAGGATTGCACTTACTGATGAGTGTTGGATAGGTTTGGGTCAGGCTTGTGATGTTAAACAAGCGCTACCTGGGAGGCAACCCAGTTGAATATTTGTTTGTTTTTAAACTCTGTCTTAAGTGCATTATATGTTTGCATTTGCATTTGAGAGGGGAAAGACATGAAATTGAAAAATTGAAGGTTAAAATTAGGTGCTATAGGGTGGAATCATGCAAAAGCAAGCAAAGAAGAGAGGGAGAAAAATTACCGCCCACCGCTGAGCGGTGCATTTTACTGCTAAGCGGTGGCGGCGAATACCTAGCTCAGGCTTTTAAAAGCTGAGCGTTTTTAGGTTTTCTGCACTTTGAAACCTCTTCTTTGCAGTTCGCCCAAGCGGTCTCCTTAAGCCCTACACCCAATTTAAACCTTCAAAGGTTTTCCAAAGAGATTTTCCTCACTTTTTCTTATCACCCATTCACAAACACCTCATTTTATACCATTCTCTTGTCAAAGTTTGGGGTTTTTGTTGAGGGATTGTGCATTCAGGAGGCATTCATCATCAATTAGAAGGAAATTTAGCAAGCATCTAGTCTCTGCACTCAAGTAAGTTGTGCAATTTCATTCTTAGGGTTTCTAAATTTGAAATTTGATGAAGAACATGCTTAGGAACATGATAAATTAAGGCTTTTAATTTCTATGCATGATTTGATGAAATTGGAACTGTTTGAACCTATTGAATTGTATGAATTTGGTCTGGATTGATGAAATTAGTGTTAGAGTGGAGAATAGGGCGATTTAGAAAAGGTTTTCGATAAACCCTAGTCGCCACCGCTGAGCGGTCTGCTTGGACGCTGAGCGGTTTGCTGCAGATTTTGTTGGATGCTTGATTTTTGATGCGGGGACATTGAGGGGCCTGTTTTTCCCTTAGTGTTCGATTGTAATTGGTTTCAAATCTGATTGATGATGTACTAACCTCTAATGATGAATTCCTGTGGTCCTTTGAATTTTATTTTATGCAGGAATGTCATCATCATCAAGAAGGGTGAAAACTCCTGGCAACAAGAGGAAGGATCCTGAGAGGCAAAGAAGATTCTATTTGCCTAGGTTCCTCTCCAGGAAACATGAGGAACACTATGTGACTGTGCAGGAGAGGAGATTGCTGATGGAGAGAAGGGCCATTTTTATCCCAGACTTGGCTCCTGAATTTGGAGTAGAGATCATGAGGAGAGACTGGGAAAGGCTGGCCACATATTCTACACCAGCCAGCATTGAATTGGTGAAGGAGTTCTATACGCACGCCTTGACTCGAGGAGGAGTATCGGCTGAAAGATACATAAGCTATGTGAGGGGGCTTTCCATTCGGTATGACCCTGACACTATTAACAGCTTTTTAGACACTGAATGGCCAGGTGAACAGTGCCAGTATGCAGCACTTGTTGGGGGTTCAGAGACATAGCAGACATTGAGAGGTTTATGTGCCTTCCTGAAAGGCATTTTCAGAATAACCCTAATGGAGTGCCCGTCAACATAAAAAGGGCAGATTTGACGACTTTGGCGAAATACTGGATGGCATTCACCCATGCCAATATTCAGCCGTGCTCCTATGTTTCCGACATCACTATGCATCGGATCATCTTCATCTACTGCATGCTGAGGCAGTTAGATGTGAATGTCGGGAAGGTCATTGCCGACGAGATTCAGAGCTGCATTACCATTGTGAGTAGAAGGACACCGCTGGGACATTCGTCCCTGATTACCTTTTTGTGTCAGCAAGCTGGGGTGGATACTACAGTTCCACCATATGAGAGGCCTAGGAAGGCAATAGACGCTGCCTATTATCAGCAGTATTGTGAAGAAGAGGAGATAGCCGGAGCACCTAGGAGACGTCCTAGGAGAGCAGCAGCACAACAGGAGCATGTACTTGCAGATGCACCGGCACAGCATGCCGAGCCATTCCAGATGAGGGACATGTATATGTCCATGATGGAGGCTAGGATGGAGGCTCTTCGCAGAGAGCAGATAGCCATTCCTGAGATGATAGTAGGGCTATACGATCAGCCACCAATGCATAGGTGGACCATGGACGAGTTTCATGGAGTTGTGGCTTGGCCTTAGGAGCAGGCAGAGGGCAGCGAGTCTGGAGCAACTGAAGCACCAGGCATGGATGAGGATGACGATGAAGATAACTTTGAAGATGCTGATGATGGAGACCAGGAGGACTCAGATGAGGACATGGATTGAGAGGGCATCTACTGATGGATGCCCATGCTTTAGACAAGGTTTTATCTTGCACTTTTGTATTTTTTTTTAGAATAGGTATTAATTTTGATTGTCAGTGTCTATGCTTGGTTTGAACACTATTTCTAAAAATGTTTGACTGAATGAAATGCATGATGAATCTATTTGATGATGATTGGATGTGGATGATGATTGAGTTGTGTTGCATGTTGATATCTAGGTAAAAAGTTCACTAGCTATGTGGACAAATGTGTGATGATTTATGATTGTGGTTATAATGCTAAGCAGGGTGTATGAATGAATGATATGTGAGAAAGCATGTTGAGGTATTGAGCTCTAGAGTATTCATTGCTATATGTACTGTTCATAGGAAAGCATGAATGATATGGCCTGAGTCTTGATAATTGATTGAATTGAATGTTTATGTCATATGATCAAGGCCATTTTTGGAAGCCCTTACTTAGCCAAATTTTCACCCAAAGTGATTAAAATGTTATACCCTTTTTTGAACCTTGGCCTTAAACAGGATGAAAACCCTTGATTTGAAATTATTTACCTTGAGAATAATTGTATGTATTAACAAGGTTCAAGTTTGGGGTTGTTGGGAAAATTTGAATGGCAAAAAGAAAGGCATTGAGCTCAAGTGTTGAAAAAGAAAAATGCATGAGAAAAGAAAAAGAAGAAAAGAAAAAGCATGAACGATGAGCTTAATGTAAAAATAAAAGGAAAGGGAAGAAGTTGGGAATGAGTGAGATTGGTTAAAGAAAGAGAGTTTGTGCTTGAACTTTAAATGTTAAAATAGCTCTCTTGACTCAAGGATTTTGTGATCCATAAAAACTAATTTTTCTTGTTAGCCTAGCCTCATTATAAGTCTCAGAAAAGTCCTTGTGATGGCATTGGCATGTGAGAATGTTGATTGTATTAGATGAAGGGCAATTTTGTTTCATGTGACATGTGAATAGTAGAGAGTGGAGTGACCTCTTAAACACTTGAGTGATTGAGTGAAACACTTGCTTGGTGAGAATTGTTGAATTCCATTATTACATCTATGCTTAGTTGATTGATCATTCATAAATAAAACATCTGTTGGGAAATATGTGATCATGTGAACTAAATTGAATTGAAAGCATGCATACATCTTGATTAGATTCCACTGAAAATCTGAAATTGAGTAGTTCTTGTCATAAGAAAAATGAATTTTGGTATTGTTGAACTATTTGATGAAAAAGTGGAAAGCCAAGTTTTCTTTTGTTTGCTTGAGGACAAGCAAAGTTCTAAGTTTGGGGTTGTGATAACGGTCTAAAAACCGTTATTTTCATGCTTAAATTGATATCAAAATACACCATTTATGGCTTAGAATGAGCTTAGAATCAAGTAAAACACTTAAGTTGAGTCATTTGAGAGTCAAAATCTGTTTTTAGAGATATTATGCTTGTTTTGCAGGGTTTTGATGAGAATTAAGGATGGAATTGAAGAAGGAAGGTCTTAGACTCAAGGAGGAAGAAGAAAAATGAAGAAAAGAAGAGTCTATGCACCGCTCAGCGTTAAAATGCACTGCTGAGCCCCATAATTCGAGGGAAAGCACTCTTTGGCGCCCAGGAGATGAAGCTGAGCGTCTAGGGCAATTAGAGGCAAACCGCTCAGCAGTGAAACTGACCGCTGAGCGGTGGCGCGACTTGAGGGAAACCGCTGAGCGGTAAAATACGACGCTGAGCGGTGGTCTGCTAGGCTTGGGCCTAAATTCTGTTACTTTTCTGTGCTATATATAGCCCTAGTGCGATTTGAGATTTATTCTTTTGGCAGAAGAGGACGTCCAGAGCTATTTTACACTCCTTGGAGAAGATTTCTTGTATGCTTAGGCTCCATTTTATCCAATCTAGGGTTTGCTTTTCCATTCTTTCATTGTATTTCATCTAGTTTCACCATGTCAATGTTGAACTAAACCCTTTGTTGTTGGGGAACAATGTAATCTTTTGAAACTCTCTTATATTGAAATTCTTGTTTTATTCATATGCTTGCATATGCTGTTATTATCAATTGTTGGGTTTCTTATCTATGCTCTATGCTATTATCATTTAACTCATTTGATAAATAGATATTTACCTTTGTCGATACGGGGACGTACGGGAAAGTCATGAACTGATATGGAATTCCTTGATTAAGCAATACCACCTAGGGATAGTGGGTAGGACGATCAATTGTATTTTGCTTCTGTGGTACTTGCATTGCTAGTTACTAGGGGAGACTAGGGATAGTAAGCCAGTAACTAGTAGTAGGCTCTTCTCACCGAGGGATCGGGTTTAGGGTAGACTAAGAAAGTTTGCATGACAATTAGATAATAAAGTGAATTTAAAAAGAAGAGTAGATATAAGAGAGTGGATAAGATGAAATTGTAAACCTCAACAATTCCATTCATCCATATCTTTTTCTTGCCAATTGAATCACTTGCATTTTCATGTTTACTTTTTGTTTTTGCATTCAAACCACAAATTAATTTTCTCTACAAGTCTTACGATATTGATTTACACGAAAGATAAGGCCTTTGAGTCCTTTGGTAGAACAATATTGGGTTTACCAATTATATTACTTGATACAATGTGGTACACTTTCCAGGGTCTTAACACATTTCAACCCAAAGACAAAGTTGGATCGTTTCCTAGGTCCATTCCGACCGCTAATGAAAAAGAATATGGTTACCGTATACTTTTTCGTTGGCGGTCGGAATGGACATAGGCAACAACCCAAGTTCGTCCTTGGATTGAACTGCCGTGAGAAATCCAAAAAACGCAAGTTTTCCTTACGAGGAAACTAGCAAAGGGAGAAGGTGCACTACGCTACACAAAGACACAACAAAAAAACCGCACCGAAACACAACGAAAACTCATTTTAATCGGTTCAAATGAGAGATAATACATAAAAGATTACTTTAATCGGAGTAAAAACAACTTTAAATAGTTAAAGGAGAGGAAACTTACCTGGAAATGCAGAGCAGCGGAGAGAAAAGGCAAAACGATCAAAGTGTTGGTTCGGAAACCGCTGGTTCGTAGTGTTATTTAACAAGAAATTAGACGTCTGTTGTACACAGAACCGACATCTAAAATAGAAAATATGTCGGATGCTTGACTAATTTGATTTCCATTCGATTTAAAAATTAATATTTTTGTTGTAGATAGACGTCGGCTTGGCGCGTGGGCGAAAACGAATGAGTTTTCACATACCTGGTAGGATTATAGACGCCGGTACCTGAGGCAACTGACTTCTAGAATTGTATATAGACGTCAATGTGGCAGGATCTGACGTCTATAGGGCTGAAAAGAGTGACTATTCACCTGCCTGGAAAACATATAGGCGTCAGTTACAATGAGCCCGACGTCTATATGTCTGACAGGTTGGTGAGTAGCATTAATTTCTGCCATATAGACGTCAGGGCCCCCGTTAATGTGGCGGGATCCGACGACTATAAGGCTGACAAGAGTGATTATTCACCTGCTTGGCAGACTTATAGGCGTCAGTTAGCAGGAGACCGACGTCTATATGTCTGATAGGTAGGTGAGCAACATTTAATTTCTGCCATATAGACGTCGGGACCCCCAACGAACCGACGTCTATAAGGCTGAAGGAAATGACTTTTCACCTAACGGTCAGAAATATAGACGTCAGGTTGAAAGGTCCGACGTCTAAAATTCTATAGATGTCGGGGATCGACCTAACGGGCGCCTATATTGCCAACTTATTTATGGAAATGCCACCGGTCATCAATATACGTTGCTCTTATCCTTAACCGACGTCTAACGGGTGACGTTAAACAATGTTTTTGCACTAGTGATGGGTAACAAGATTAGATGCTTCATATATAGTGAGAAGTGACAATGATAAGAAGTCATCAAAGAATGGCATAAAGATATTTGCATTGTTTAAAATCTATAAACATCAATGTCGGAAAAGAGCAAAAATAATGTACTTTTATAAAAAGAATTTAAAACTTTTTAACATTAGGAATTTAAAGTGAATTACAAGTTTCATATTGGATATAAATAGATAAAATATGTATTATATAAATAATCATAAATCTATTGATGGTGTCTTAAGTTTGTTCATGATTTATGGATGTTGAATTTTTGTAATATCATGTGACAAAAGCAAGGTAACTTAAGTCAGATTGAATTATGGTACTTGAACTAACTCATAAATTATCAACTATGACTTTTAACTTAGTGGCAGACATTCGATAATGTTAGATATATTATATTTATATTATTTTTATCTTTTATCTTTAATTAATTTATTATTATTTCTTATTTATATTTTGTGTTTAACTCATATTTATTCTATTATACATAAAGTATCCTATGTGTGTATTTAACATAAGGGAGATTAATCTCATACACAACTTTCACTATATTTAACATGGTATTTAGAATATAAGGTTGTTTTATATAAAAAAGTCATCTTAGTTGAAGTTTCGCGGTGTCCACCATTATCCAGTATAATTCTCCATAGTTTTTTGGATTTCTCTCTCCTGTTCACCAATGTCTTCTTTCATTGTTGTTTCTTCTAATTTCTATCATGTCACCAGTTTGACCTGTACATATATATGTTTTTTCTCCAATGACAAAGATGGATTTTGCTAGTTTATTTATAGTTATGGTGACTCTTCAGCAATGACCTCTTTATCCACTAGATGTCAACATTGCATTCCTCAATGGTGATTTGCTGAAAGAGATTTATATGAAGCAACTTCCCAAATTTGTTGTTGGGAAGTCGGATTGATATTTTGCTTCTATGTCATCTTCACCAATCATTAACAATTTGGTGTGTCATTTGAGTGCAAAAGTAGATATTTTCACTAAGTGTTTATTGATTATATTAGTAACAAGCTTGGTACATACGATTTGTATGCATCAGCTTGAGAGGGAGTGTTAGATATATTATTTTTACCTTATCTTTATCTTTTATCTTTAGTTTGTTTGTTATTATTTCTTATTTATATTTTAGGCTTAGCCCATATTTCTTCTATTATAAATAGAGTCCCCTATGTGTATTCAACACAAAGAAGATTAATTTCATAAATACTTTTCACTATATTTAATAAAAACAATAATTAAATGAAATCTTATGTGTTTCTTTTTTTATTTTGTAGTCGTGGAGAAAACAAATCTTCATAATTGATTGATTTTATTTTTGTTTTAGATATATTTTTACATAAGATAATGATATTTAAATATGTTTATGTGTTTTCAATTGAAATACAAAAAATATGAAGATGATAGAAAAAGGAAGAACATAGTAAAGGCCTTATAATATTCTTGAAATCAATTACTAAATAATAGTCATATATTCATTACTTATTTATTTTATTTATATATATTGACATTAATTAATTAAAACATGCATTAGCTTAAATACATTTTTAATGGTTAAATATATTTTCTAGTGGTCTCTCTTTCGTAAACTAATTTATTTTAATGGTTAAATATATTTTTAATCTCAAACTTGGACCTAAACATAAAAATGAATATGTATAGTCCTTGTAACTCAACAATGTTAAATTGTTTTTATGTATTAAATGATATTTCAGGCTGACATTTGAACTATAACATGTCAAATAGTATAAATAGTTCAAATGTTAGCTTGAAATGTCATTTGACACGTAAAAGATAAATTTAACATAATTGGGTTATGTGGACTATATTTATTCATTTCTAAAGTTTGAAGATCAAATTATATCAAAGTTTGAAACATGGATGAACTCCAATATCACATTCAAATTTAGGGACTAAAAACATATTTGACCTTTATTTTAAAATATAAAAGGATTAAGAGCTTGAAATGTGTGTGATATTAGTCATGCCAAATGAGGATTAATATTTTGTATGAACTAGTGGTGGTAGTTGTGCAATAATTATTTAGTTTTTGTTTTTTAATATTGTACCGTACGGTACTGGTGGGGAAACCTAGAGAGAATAGTCTAAATGAAATTTAAGAGAATGGGAAAGAAATTAAAAATGGAAGAGATTAAAGAAGAGGAAACTTATGACTTGAAGATGCGCCACTTGAAGGAAGCTCCAAGATAATCATCAAAGGAGGACCGCCACTTGCTTGAGCAAGATAAGGTCTGCCCAAAATAGGGACTTTGGAGACAGATTACTATCTCAAAAGAAGATTGCAAAAGTGCAAATCAACTCAAAATTCAATTGATTCAAGGTGTGTGTATTCAAGGAGAACCCCTAGGTTTACTTATATAGCTTTTGGAAGGAGTTTGGTGAAGAGTTTCAAGCAATGTTGGACTTGGAAGGCTCCAAGACCTGGCCAGCCCTAGGTGCTTGGAGTCCCATATTACTTAATTCTCTCATTTCAAAAGGGTTTATAAGCCACCTAGCTCTCCTAAAGTTCAAAAAATGAAAACAAGTTATGCTACCTTGCGCTACAAGCTAAGACGCCTTTCTTCCTCTTCTTTTCTTTTAAGACCAAGCCATGGAAAGTCCCACATTGCTTGTGCTTAAAGGAAAAGAAGGGTATATAAGCATTTATTCAACTATAACTAACGAAAAGAAACAAAGAGGAAAATACAAGCCCATGAAACCTATTCTACTCTTTTTTATTCTTTTTGTCACTCTAAAAGCTCTTCATTGTTGCCCCATCTATGATCATATCAGTATTCAAGGAGAACCCCTAGGCTTACTTATATAGCTTTTGGAAGGAGTTTGGTGAAGAGTTTCAAGCAATGTGGGACTTGAAAGGCTCCAAGACCTGGCCAACAGCTGCAGCAGCGCCCCTAGGTGCTTGGAGTCCCACATTGCTTAATTCTCTCATTCCAAAAGGGTTTATAAGCCACCTAGCTCTCCTAAAGTTCAAAAAATGAAAACAAGTTATGCTACCTTGCACTACAAGCTAAGACGCATTTCTTCCTCTTCTTTTCTTTTAAGACCAAGCCATGGAAAGTCCCACATTGCTTGTGCTTAACGGAAAAGAAGGGTTTATAAGCGTTTATTCAACTAGAACTAACGAAAAGAAACAAAGAGGCAAATACAAGCCCATGAAACCTATTCTACTCCTTTTTATTCTTTTTTTCACTCTAAAAGCTCTTCATTGTTGCCCCATCTATGATCATATTAGGTACCCAGTGTACCATATGGTTTCCTGCACACAACCTAGGCCGACCATCCAGGCTGGCCAATCACCATAGCCGACCACATGGTTAGATTATAAGCGGTGATAGCTGATTAAAGCCCCTAATGGAGGTTAAGGAGTTATTGAGCCGTCATTAGGCCCACGAAAGGTAAAAGCCCATTACACCTAGTATAAATAAGAGTCCCAAGTATGATTTCAGGACAGATTGCTCACGCTGCATATTATGCATTACTTGCATCCCTTTATATAAATGTTCGGTCACTTAACTGACTTGAGCGTCGGAGTGCCTTTGACAGGTACCTGCCCACCCGACTTAGAGAACAAGGAGGGAGAACGAACACTACAATTGGGACACGAAGAGGAGAGAGCTCGTTCGGTCTTCGCCAACACGTTCACTCCTCAACAAACAGGTAACCGTTCGGTCTTCCGCACCACCTGAATTACTTGAAGTAACGCCCGTCTTATCTTCAACCTAGAGCACTTCGGAATACGTCCATCCAGTCTTAGGTTCAACTCAAAATGTTTTAAGGGACCGCCACACCACCCCTAACCATTATGGTGCCCACCGTGGGGCCGAGTGTGCATCCCCATTTGTAACCACAAGGGACCAGTGAGTAGTGCCTCCAAAGAACGTCACCTCAACCATTCGGATTCAACCACTTGGCCTCGCTTACCTGCCACTCGGCATCGTCTATCCGTCCTTATCAGTTGTTCGGCCACACGACCTCAACGTTAATCATTTGGTCGCGACAACCGTCCTGTCATATCTTAATCTTTCAGGTACTCCCCCAAACCTGACCTCACAGGTACTGAGCAAAATTTGGCATCGACAGCTCGGCCATTAGGCCTCATCAACCGTTCGATCATAGCATCAAGATCGCCAAGTTGATGAACGAAACTCCTGTCAGCTGGGCCGGGCGGTGAACGGCTATGCCCTGCCGCCAATAACACATGAAGATCGCCAAGTTGATGAATGGAAAAATGTCCTGTCAACTTGGTCGGGCGGTGAACGGCTATGTCGTGCCGCCTCCAACACGTTTAAGAAACCCAAGTTGATGAACGGAGTTTCACTCCTGTCAGCTGGGCCGGGCGGTGAACGGCTATGCCCTGCCGCCCCCAACACATTGAAGATCGCCAAGTTGATGAATGGAAAAATGTCCTGTCAACTTGGTCGGGCGATGAACGATTATGCCCTGCTGCCCCCAACACATTGAAGAAACCCAAGTTGATAATGGAAAAATGTCCTGTTAACTTGGTCGGGCGGTGAACGGCTATGCCCTGCAGCCCTCAACACATTGAAGATAGCCAAGTTGATGAATGGAAAAATGTCCTGTTAAGTTAGTCGGGCGGTGAACGGCTATGCCTTGCCGCCCTCAACACATTGAAGATAGCCAAGTTGATGAATGGAAAAATGTCCTATTAACTAGGCCGGACGGTGAACAACTATGCCCAACCGCCCCCAACACATTGAAGATTGTCAAGTTGATGAATGGAAAAATGTCTTGTCAACTTGGTCGGGCAGTGAACGGTTATGCCCTGCTGCCCCAACACGTTGAAGAAACCCAAGTTGATTAACGGAGTTTCACTCTTGTCAACTAGGCCGGGCTGTGAACGGCTATGCCCTGCCGTCCCCAACACATTGGAGATAGCAAATTTGATGAACGAAATTTCACTCATGTCAGCTTGGCCAGGCAGTTAACGGTTATGCCCTACCCCCCTCAGCTCGGCCTCCCGTGTTCTCAAGCTCCCGGCCATAGCCTGGCCTCAGCTTCTAGGCCTTCTTGGCCTCTTCTCGGTCTCCTCGGCCTGAACTTCTCGGCCTCCAAAGGTCTCAACTTCTCGGCCTCATCTTGGCCTCCTTAGCCACAACATCTTGGCCTCCTCGGCTTGAAATCCTCGGCCTCCAAAGGCCTCAGCTTTTTGGCCTCCTCGGCCTCAACTTCTCGGCCTCCTCGGCCATTCGGCCTCATCTCTCGGCCTCCTGTGGCCTCAAGCACTCGGCATCCATGGCCTCAAACTTCTCCTCCTTCAAAGGCCTCAACTTCTTGGCCTCCTCGGCCTCAACTCTTGGCCTCCTCGACCTCATCTTGGCCTCCTCGACCTCAACTTCTCGGCCTCCAAAGGCCTTAGCATCTCGGCCTCCTCGGCCTTATCATGGCCTCTCGGCCTTCAAGGGCCTCAACCTCTTGGCCTCCTCGGCCTGAACTCTCGGCCTCCTCGGGCTTATTTGGGCCTCCTCGGCCTTAGCTTTCCGGCCTCCAAAGGCCTCAGCTTCTCGGCCTTCAAAGGCCTTATCTTCTCGCCTTCAAGGGACTCAACATCTCGGCCTTCAAGGGCCTACTCTTCTCGGCCTCAAGGGTTTCAATTTCTTGGCCTCCTCGGCCACATCTTGGCCTCCTCGGCCTCATCTTGGCCTCCTCGCCCTCACCTTCTCGGCCTTCAAAGGCCACATCTTCTCGGCATTCTCGGCCTTATCTTGGTCTCCTCAGCCTTCAAGGGCTTGAACTTCTTGGCCTCCTCGGCCTGAACTCTCGGCCACCTCGGGCTCATCTTAGCCTCCTCGACCTCAACTTCTCGGCCTCCAAAGGCCTCAGCTTCTCGGCCTTATCTTGGCCTCCTCAGCCTTAACTTCTCGGCCTCCTCGGCGTCAACTTCTTGGCTTCCTCGACCTCAACATCTTGGCCTCCTCGGTCTCAACTTCTCGGCCATTCGACCTCAGCTCTCAGCCTCCCGTGGCCTCAAGCTCTCGGTCTCCATGGCCTCAAACTTTTCGGCCTTCAAGGGCCTCAACTTCTTAGCCTCCTCAGCCTCAACTCGCGGCCTCCTCGGCATCATCTTGGCCTCCTCGGCCTCAGCTTCTTGGCCTCCAAAGGCCTCAGCTTCTCGGCCTCCAAAGGCCTCAGCTTCTCGGCCTTCAAGGGCCTCAGCTTCTCAGCCTTCAAGGGCCTCAACATCTCGGCCTTCAAGGGCCTCAACTTCTTGGCCTCCTTGGCCTCATCTTGGCCTCCTCGGCCTAACTTTCTCGGCCTCCAAAGGCCTCAGCTTCTCGGCCTCCTCGGCCTTATCTTGGTCTTCTCGGCCTTCTAGGGCCTCAACTTCTTGGCCTCCTCGAACTGAACTCTCGGCCTCCTCGGCCTTAGCTTCTCAGCCTCCAAATGCCTCAGCTTCTCAGCCTTCAAGGGCCTCAAATTCTCGGCCTCTTCAGCCTCAACTTCTCCGCCTCAACTTCTCGGCCTCCAAAGGCCTCAGCTTCTCGGCCTCATCTTGGCCTCCTCGGCCTTAACTTCTCGGCCTCCTCGGCCTCAACTTCTTGGCTTCCTCGGCCTCAACATCTTGGCCTCCTCGGTCTCAACTTCTCGGCCATTCGACCTCAGCTCTCGGCCTCCCATGGCCTCAAGTTCTCGGCCTCCTTGGCCTCAAACTTTTCGGCCTTCAAGGGCCTCAACTTCTTGGCCTCCTCAGCCTTAACTCTCGACCTCATCTTGGCCTCCTCGGCCTCAGCTTCTTGGCCTCCAAAGGCCTCAGCTTCTCGGCCTCCTCGCATTTATCTTGACCTCCTCGACCTTCAAGGGCCTCAACTACTTGGCCTCCTCGGCCTCAGGTTCTCGGCCTCCAAAGGCCTCAGCTTCTCGGCCTTCAAGGGCCTCAGCTTCTCAGCCTTCAAGGGCCTCAACATCTCAGCCTTCAAGGGCCTCAACTTCTTGGCCTCCTTGGCCTCATCTTGGCCTCCTCAGACTCACTTTCTCAGCCTCCAAAGGCCTCAGCTTCTCGGCCTCCAAAGGCCTAATCTTGGTCTTCTCGGCCTTTTAGGGCCTCAACTTCTTGGCCTCCTCGGACTGAACTCTTGGCCTCCTCGGCTCATCTTGGCCTCCTCGGCCTCAGCTTCTCAGCCTCCAAAGGCTTCAACTTGTCAACCTTCAAGGGCCTCAAATTCTCGGCCTCTTCGGCCTCAACTTCTCGGCCTCCAAAGGCCTCAGCTTCTCGGCCTCATCTTGGCCTCCTCGGCCTTAACTTCTCGGCCTCCTCGGCCTCAATTTCTTGGCTTCCTCGGCCTCAACATCTTGGCCTCCTCGGTCTCAACTTCTCGGCAATTCGACCTCAGCTCTCGGCCTCCCGTGGCCTTAAGCTCTCGGCCTCCTCGGCCTCATCTTGGCCTCCTCGACCTCAGCTTCTCAGCCTCTAAAGGCCTCAGCTTCTCGGCCTCCTCGGACTTATCTTGGTCTCCTCGGCCTTCAAGGGCCTCAACTTCTTGGCCTCCTCAACCTGAACTCTCGGCCTCCTCGGTCTCATCTTGACCTCCTCGGCCTCAGCTTCTCGGCCTCCAAATGCCTCAGCTTCTCGGCTTTCAAGGGCCTCTACTTCTCGGCCTCCAAAGCCCTCAACTTCTCAGCCTCCAAAGGCCTCAGCTTCTCGGCCTCATCTTGGCCTCCTCGGCCTCAACTTCTTGCCCTCCTCGGCCTCAACTTCTTGGCTTCCTCGATCGGCCTCAACATCTTGACCTCCTCGGTCTGATCTTTTCGGCCTCCAAAGGCCTCAACTTCTTGGCTTCCTCGGCCTCAACATATTGGCCTCCTCGCCCTCAAATTGTCGGCCTCTAAAGGCCTCAGCTTCTCAACCTCCAAAGGCCTCAAATTCTCGACCTCCAAAGAAAATTTATCATTTTTCTCAGCCTTTAAACGACCTCTATCATTCGGCCATAGCTCGGCCTCAACTTGTTACTTAAAGGATCAATAGTTTATCCGGCGTAGCAGACGAAGGCATGACTTTTTTGTCTTTCATCCACTCGCTAACAAGTAGATACGACATAGAGACAAAAGCAAGCCAGAGAACCCATCCTTTTTAGGAAGGTCATCTTGAAAACCCCTTCGCGTGATTGACATCATGCTCGGGCTTGGAGGGTTGGTGTACCTTACGGTACCCAGTGTACCGTACGGTTTCCTGCACACAACCTAGGCCGACCATCCAGACCCGCCAATCACCCTGGCCGACCACATGGTTAGATTATAAGCGGTGTTAGCTGATTAAAGCCCCTAATGGAGGTTAAGGCGTTATTGGGCCGTCATCAGGCCCATCAAAGGTAAAAGCTCATTACACCCAGTATAAATAAGAGTCTCAGGTATGATTTCAGGAAAGATTGCTCACGCTGCATATTATGCATTACTTGCATCCCTTTATATAATCGTTCGGTCACTTAACTGACTTGAGCGTCGGAGTGCCTTTGACAGGTACCCGGCCACCCGGCTTGGAGAACAAGGAGGGAGAACGAACACTACAATTGGGACACGAAGAGGAGAGAGCTCGTTCGGTCTTCGCTAACACGTTTAGTCCTCAACAAACAGGTAACCTCCGGTCTTCCGTACCACCTGAATTACTTGAAGCAACGCTCGTCCGATCTTCAACCTGGAGCACTTCGAAATACGTCCATCCAGTCTCTGATTCAACTCAGAATGTTTTAAGGGATCCCAAACCACCCCAAAACAAATATTAATTTCATCCCAAAATAAAGTTTATTATTTGATACATGATTGTTGCTAGTACTTTATCATTGTGTCAAAATATCAATATCGTGAAATGAGATTTATTTGCAATATATTTTGGATATCTGAGAGTGTTTTGTTTTATTGTTCTTAATTCAATTATGAATGATCCTACCAATATTATTGAATATAAACTTTATTTTTCTTAAATTACTCAAATTTCAAGTCCTAGAAAGACAATGTCTTGATAATGCTTAGTATATATAAGAGTGCCTATGAAAATAAGAGAGAAATGAAATTGTGGGAGAATTCAAATTGCTTGAGTCTAATTATCAAGAAAATGGTCATCTTAATAGATAAATAGTTGGTTCAATACAATAAGTAGTCACATATTTTATTTTTGGTAAAAAAAAAAAGAGTTTTATTACAAAAACGATAAATTCATCAGTTTTTGTTTTAACCTCTTAATGATTGAGATAACTGAAATTGTGTTTGGTCTTTAGTAACTATGTGTGTTTATTATTAAAAGAAAGTTAAAACTAATATACAATTAACTTTGAAAGGAGTTTTACGTTATTTTTTACTCGGTAAATTTAGAATTCTTAGTTATTTCTTTCAAATTTAATTATATATTAACTTTAGTTGTTCTTTTACACACGTGACAATTACTAAAATTCAAATACATGCTCAATTACCTTAACTATTAATGATATTTAAATAAAATTAACAAAATTAAACTTTTATATTAAAACTATTTTATTTATTATATTAAAAAATAATATAATAAATACTTGTTATAATTTTATATATTCATAAGTATAGATACTTGTTAGTATTTTTTAAACGAGAAATATGATAAATTTTCTTTTACAAGAAGCTAGGTACGAGAACTTTATAAAAATAGAGTTATACTATTCTAGAACTCTCAATTATTCACTTTGTATTATACTTTATTCGGGTTGAATATTGGGTTTTCCATATGCCAAATGATGGGTCTTTAGAGAAGGGTTCAATGGGAAGACAACAATGATACTCGAGTCTAATCTACCTAAAGAATTGATATCTATAATCCAGAATTTTAAGAAAATAAATTTAGGAGTCTTCGTCGTTATATATGATGTTCAATTTTCTCATTTATATTTAATGTAGATTTAAAATCTTGTTTGCATTCTCAACAATCTTCTTTTTAAGAATAAGATCCTCTACATTGCTACACTCCTCTGTAAACAGAAACATTTCCAACTATTTGTACGAGCTAGCGAGCAAGTCTAACCATCTCAACCGACCAAAAGACACTTCCCACGCTGTCTTTGACCATAGGTGGTTTGGTTTAAAATTTGGTTCGTCATAGTTTCATATTTGAAATAAAATTAATCGAGGGATTTCTTTCTCAACAATCTTTTGCTGTGCCTTCCAAAAAACAATCTATTACTTCTTTTGTAAGCAATTAATGATTAAAGTACAACGAGAACTCTGGTCTGAATACAACAAACTGTAGTTTATCTATATCCATGCACGACCAGAATCAGATGAGGAATATATGAAAGGGTCCACCCAAGCTTGGTGGAGTCTCCGCAAACCTATAGACATGCTATTGGTAAAGCATTTTCATGCTTCTCTGATTTTTGGTCTGTCGCAAGCCACACGGAAACAACTACAATTACTTTACAAACATAAATATCTATCCCTCAAAAAATATCTCTCAACACTACTTGTGTACCATTACTATCCACTAAGAGAGAGACAACGAAATAAATCAGAAAACGAATTTACTCTTGTTTAAAATTACATCAATATCAGTGTTCTTCGTACTATTTTTAACATCCTCGTACATTAATAATTATTCTTAATGATCAATTGCTACATCTTAAAATATAAGAAACCTTTTTCTTTTACGTATATGTTCAACGAAGACCCACAACTTATGTTCAGTATTTCACAATTCTGCTAAATAAAACTGTCCTTTGGAATATGTTTGTCTCAGCGTTTTATAGAATATTGTCTCACAATAAGAAAATATTCCGACAAAAAAAATAGTGAATTTGAAAGTTGAAAAATGGAATAAACAGTAAAAAGTGTCACACCCCATTAAATTCTCTCCTTAGTGGAAAACACGTGTCACACCCTCTGGATTTCCTAGGTTAGTGGGAGATAAGGTGTGCAGTGCAATTAATTCTCCGCCATCGTGAACCGTGCGGCAGCAGAGGAAATGAGTGCTTCTAGAAAGTGGAAGACAGGTGGCAGACAGAGAGTGGACCGAGCGGTTTTAATGGAGACAGTATTTAATGTGAAAATTTAAAAAACTGGTGCCACTTTTCTGCATGCAAACCCTTCGTCTTCTATCTCCAGAAACCACAATTTTCTCCTCCTTCTCTCTAGAAACCTCTACCTTCTCTCTAGTATTCTGACCACCTCCTCTCCTCCGACCACCTAACTCCTTTCAGATAAATTCTTCCTGGTGGCAAGGCCTTTCCTTTGTACCGATCAGATTTCAGTTTGGACACCTTTGGATTTCTTTGGGAAGCCATAGAAGTAGTGTTTGGAAGCTAGCTGGAATTAGAGGTAAGGAAAGCTTATAAATTTAATTATGATTATTTTTTTATGCATGATTTTATGAGTATATGTTTGTTGAATGTATGATCTTGTTGTTGAGAATTGCATGTTTGATCTTTGGTATGAAATTAATCTATAAGTTTATGTAACTTAGTGAAAATACTGAATCTGTAATCGAAGGGTCATTAGGACCGTTCGGTTTCCCCTAAAACGATCGGTTTAGATTGTATTCCATTTGTAGGAGTCAGTTGAAGACCGATCGGTCTTGTACTATTGCATTGAAACCTAAATACCTTGTTTAGTTAGTCATTCAAAACGAATCCCCTATTTTAAAACGTTCGGTCTCATACTGAATGTTCAATAACTCAAGGTACTCGGTCATAGACTAAGTATTCGGTTTTATATTAATTCTTTTCTTTGAATAACGTTCGGTTTTACACATATGATATTCATAGTTAAGTGCTCGGTCTTGAAGAGTGCTCGACCTTGAGAAGTGCTCGGTCATATACTAGCCTTCAACTAATTTAGTGTTCGGTCTTAGACTAACACTTAACTTATGAAGCATTCGGTTTCAGGTCCCTATTACTTATTGGAAGCATGTTCGGTCATACACTGAGCGTTCGGTCTTACATATTGATAATGTTTATTGAAAGTACTCGGTTTAAAATTAATATTATTTATTTTAAAGAGTGCTCGGTCTTATACTGACACTTAACTTCCTCACAGAGTGTTCGGTCTTGTATTGGCACCCACTTTCTTGAAGAGAATTTTTGTTATTCTAAAGCAAACGGCTCAAATTATAAAGTGTTGGGTATTTCTTAAAAGGTCAACTAGTTAGTGACCATTCGTTATTTCTCAGTTATTACTTATATTCTTTGGCTTTCAAATAACGTTCGGTGTTCATCTTTATCCGACCATTCGGTCATCTGATGGAAGCCCCTTTGTTATATTCGGTCTCTGATATGTTTTCGACTGTTCGGTCACTTGTTAAATTCCTTTAATACTTGGTCTTCTTATCTTTGTTCGGTCAATTATTGAATTCCTTATGATTTTAAGAGTATTCCAGGGAGGAATATCTCATAAATTGGAAATTGATTTGGTAAAGTATGACTATGGTCAGACTCAAGTTCTGCTCTATCCTGATATTCCGTGAGTACACCTTCTCAGATAGAGAAGGGTAACTCATGCGTGAGAATGGCAGGAGGTCCTTTAGCCTCAGGGTATTTCTATACCGAGGTGGTTCCTCTAGACTAACCTCAGGTGGCGGTCTGTTGAGTGTATCCCAGCCAGGTCCACCCGGGTGCAGAGAGCGGCGAGCTACATGGTTCATACAGTCCGGACACTGTCTAGAGAGATTGATTATGATGATGTACCGTTCGGTTTTTATATGGATATACTTGACTTATGATTTATGGTTGAGATATTGATGTATGTGATTCATGTGTATGTTTTAAAAGTATACTGAAAATGATTAATTAAATTTACATAAGCTTACCCTTATTTTCCTGTCTTGTCTATGTTTGTCGTTCGGTCTTATCCGTTCGGTTGTTCTCTTCACTGCAATGATCATCCTTTTGGGTGTGAGCAGAGGGTGATCATGAAGATACCTTGGAAGATGCTCTACAGACCGAGCCCCCTTTGGACGTTATGCTGGAAAGCTGTGCAGGACCATCTGGTCCTTAGATTAGACTTTTACTTTTCGCTTAGTGTATAGAACCGTCCGGTTAAGTATTTTGTAGAACCGTTCGGTTTAGATACCCCTTTTTTTATACCGTTCGGTCATGAACTGTACCAAGACCATTCGGTCTAATTCTGTAAATTGTATCAGACTTCTATATTTTGTACAGTTTCAACTTTTTATGTTTTTATCTCCTGTTCTCTTCTTGTTACTTGTCCTTTCTCCACTGTTCTTTATTATTATTCAAATAACTCCTTACATAAATTATAGCTCTTGTTATAGATTTATTGGGATGTTACAAAAATTCTATATCTTTAGTTATTCCTTAAATTGTATATTACATCTTGCGTTTATATAGATTATATATCAAACACTTTTCTATCTGTATTTAAAACTATTTGTTATATTCTTTTGTTGGTGTTGCATGTATGTGTAGGTTTGACTATGAGTGAGTGAATGAGTGTTTGATATATTATAATTCCTTATTGCAGTCTATTCTTAACGTACGGAACGGATAAATATTCCATTGGATAATACTGAGATGAAGTGGTTGCTCACGCAAGCATCCATTTCCTTATATTATTATTCCATGCAAAAGCATTGAAAATCAAACAAAATTTAAACCCCGAAAATCACATCAAACACACACTCTGCTATTTCCCATTACGAGTCTTAGGTCATCCATAATTGAAAGACTGACAGAGCCACAACAAAATAATGTTCAGTGGTTTATTCTATTGAAAAGGACCAAAATAATTGAGTGCTGTGTACTTGTTTTGTTTTGCATGAAGAACACGACACCGCACTTTGCAAAAGTAGACTCACACGTATGCATGCAAATTGCCATCTCTTGTTACCAACGAACCCTATTTTCTTATGGTTTTTAAAGTGGTCAACACATTAATTTGAATCCATTATGGAACATTTTTATTTGGTTACATGTATCCAATCTCTCTTTTCGACCATAACCATTCTGTCTGACTTGACTACATGTTTCATTTAGCCATAATCAAACGCTTTTTTTAATGGCTTTTCTTAATTTTTATTTTAATAATGTTTTTCCTCTTGTTTGTTGTTCTTTTTATGTTCTTCCATATCTAGTAACGACGAATTACAGCCACCTACATTTCGACCCTTTAAAGCGAGTTCACTAGTGCGCACAGTTAGATAATGCAGAATTTTTTAACTCAATAACCTGATGGTTTTATGTTGATTAGATTTGAAGCCAAAACAGTTAATTCCGTATATCATTTTCAAATTTGTTTAATCAATTTCGATATCAATCATAGGCTTATACAGGGAATAAATGACTTTATTAAGAACCCATTTTAAATAAGTGTCATTCTTACTTTTCTACATTCACACACGTGCATTTTTGTGTGTTTCATTAGTTTTAAGTAAAGCACTCATACCAAAGTTAACCTAATAATTAATCATCCATCCTTGTAGAATGAATTATTCAATGATTAATTAGAAAAACATTTTCACATTATATAGAACTTTGAGCACGTAATGTTTTATTCTTGTTCTTTTTTTCAGTTCTGAAGAAGGAATATTGAAATGAGGCCGTTAGATGCTTCATTGGATGTCATACATATGCTCACATAAAAAGGAGAAATGTGACAAAGAATCTCTTTGGTCAATAATTTCTCCCCCTTTTTAGTCTATGCATCCTGTTTCTCTATCATGCAGTACCTATGGACCATTTCCATCAACATGCAACTAGATGCACTTAATCATAAAATAATGTCACTAGCTTATGCCTAATAAATTTCCATAATGATTTTCTTGATGAACTTTTAAACTTAGTTAATTAACTTATAAGATAAAATTTGTAATTATATACTGTAAATCTGTTTTATCTAGCTCGTAGTTTGTTTGTGATGGGTTGATCAATTAAGGAAAGTGGGCATAACTATAAGGAGGGTGTGGCATATGTTATAGGTATGGGGTCCATTGAAGTAGAGGCATGTTGTTTGGTGTAAGAAATAGAATTAATTAAGTAATGATAATAAGGGAGAGGGAATCATAATTTTTGGGTTCATGTTTATGATTGAGAACATGTGGGGGAACGTGAGGACTCTCAGAACAGCTAGGAATCTCTACCTTTCCTTCTTTTGCCACCATGTGTTCATCAAGATCACTAGAGAGAGAGTACTAATATTTATAACAAGGACGTTACAAAAGTGAAAGCTGCAATACATATTTAGAGAAAACGAAAGAGAAAGATGCACCATATATTTAGATACCCAAACTTGTGCATGTGGGTACATATCTCATCAACTTGGCTCAAATATATTGCATACATACCAACACACACTACAATCATCATTTATTCATACCTTCAAATGGACTCCTAAAATTCTTTCTAAATTTTTGTAATTATTATTCAAGTTTTTTTAGTTTAATTTATTTTTACTCTTTAAAATTTAGGGTGCACCAGATTTGTTTTCCAAATTTAAAACGATCATGTATTTTAATTCCCCAATTTTTTAAATATTTTATTCGAGAGTCTAAAGTTATTCTCTTCCAATAATTTTAGTTCTTACATAATAAATTAAGAAATTATATTATATTTTCTTAAATAGGAAAGACTAAATGAATGTTGTATAAGATTCATACTGTTTTTTAATTTGTAAATAAAATCATTGAATACATTTTTTTTTATAAATACTAATTATACATTAAATCATTTAATTTGAATTCAACATTTTCTATCAAAAAATACTTTTCTTAAGAAAATAGAAAATGTATTTTGGTCATTCTGCAGTAGTCTTTGATTTGGTACTAGATTTTATACTTTTATTCAGTCACTTCACAGAATTTGAAAACATTAGAATATTGAAAATTGACAGGGAATAAACCCGAATTTCAAAGTCGAAATTTTATGAATCAACCTCTCCAAGTTCTAATCCCATTATACTCATTGCTTTGCAACAAGTCCACCCTCAACAGTCAAGAACTCACTGGACATCACTGTTGAACAAACAAACAATTATATATATATATATATATATATATATATATTTATACATATTATATATACTTAATATATAAGGTAGAGTGACTCAGGGAGCGACCAACCGTGGGAGAGTGAGTGAGATTTTTTATGTCTTTGGTGGTTTTGAATGTGCTTTATTCCTTCTTGGTAAGACCTCCTTGGTCCTATCAAAAGCGAATCCAAACACTCTAACAAAGATTCCTTTCTTTCAGCGTGGCCAATCCCATTTTCAAATTTCATATGCAGAGAAAGTGCAATCTATTTCTTTTGTATATACACACATATATATATTAATTATAATCCTAAAACAAAAGTATCTTTGGCCCTTAATTACAACGTATGGATGTTTCAAAGAAGTTTCTAAGAGATTGATCTGCACCCTGTAGCCACCATTTTTATATTTCATGCACTTGTTTTCAAATCCCAGGGTTATATTAAAATAAATCCAACTTAACTAATGTATAACATTTTGTTAGACTAGTTATTACAACAACAAAAATGTTAGGGAAAAGTAAAGTATAGGGTGGTGTGATATGCTTCACCATACATCAAATAAAGTATAATATTCAGAAACCAACCTACCAGGCCACCACCATATATTCTGTGTGAGATTTGCTATATATAGAAATACCAGCATGCAATGAATTCAGCTCGGAAAAAGCATAAATTTATAATAACTTTTTTCACTTCTGGGAAGCATTTTTTTATTATTAATTAATTAAATCATATTGGGCATGACTATGAAATTTTATCAATTTCAGGAGGGTGACACACCAAAATTCCAACAATTTAGCAATCAATCGAACCTTTTCCCTAATAATTTCAAAATTTGCTGCATCCAATTTAGCATATAATGAATTATGAATTCCTAAAAATCATCAATATGTTCTCATCTGCTACCCCTGAAGATATTCTCGGTGACAACATGTCTAAATTAATCTTAACCCATCCTGCATAAAGGATAAACCCTCTTTAATATGAGGCACCTTCTTTCTTCTAGTCTAAATGTTAAAAAAAAATTAAAGTAAACATGTTAACAATATAATATCATACTTTTAGTAGAACAATTATGTATATCTTGAATATGCCATATAGTTAAATCTAAAGGAAAATGAAAAGAAATAAATTACTTGAATATCTAATAATTTTTAGACATATAAATAATCTACAAAATGTAAGTAATAATTGTAAGTCCAATATTCTTCGCAAAAGGACTACTAGGAGTAAATATAAAAACAATTATACCATCATTAGAATGACAAATAAGGGAAAAACTTATTCAATGTTATGTTTATGAACTATATGACATGTTATAGTCTAAATTTTGTGTTACACTTTGTTTATGTTAAAAACATGAAAATTGAATTACACAGGTGTGTTTCTTTTGGTGTTTAGTTCTTTTGTTGTTGTTAAATCATTAACAAAACTTCCAAAACATAGTTGTTTAGGTTCCAATGATAGGTTGTGAATTAGTGCTTTTGTTGATTTGAAAATGAAATTGTATTGAACTTTATAGTTCAATACATCCTCTTTGCATAGTCATGATTCTAAACACTCAAGATTAATTTCTTAGGAGTCAAGATTGGGAAAAGTAAGATTAGTAAAGTGTCATCCTTGCATGTGATGAGAATTTTAAAATGGGATTCGTAGGTTACTCTCTTTGAATTAGTAGTTCTAAAATGTCATGAACATCTGAGATTGATATAATAGTCTCTTCACATGTGTTGGAAATCCAAGTGTGAGTCTAAGTCCCACATTGGATAGAAATAAGAAAGTGGAGCACTATATAATGATGAAAGACCCATTAACCCATTGCCTTAAGGTTTTGGGTAGAGAGTGGTGTCAATCCTTTATATAGTTGGGCTTCAGGTAAGCAACCCGTTAAGATGAACGGTGGTTGGAACGGTTGGAAAGGGCTACTCGTGGTTGTGATTGATCGGGAATGCTTCCGCTGGAGGGAGAATGTACCTATGTGGAAGGGACTCACCCTTGAGCGGGAGATTGTTGGGAATCCAATGTGAGTCTAAGTCCCACATTGGATAGAAATAAGAAAGTAGAGCATTATATAATGATGAAAGACCCATTAACCCATTGCCTTAAGGTTTTGGGTACAGAGTAGTGTATCTCATTAGTATTGTGTCTCCCTAAGAAAGTAGAGCATTATATAATGATGAAAGACCCATTAACCCATTGCCTTAAGGTTTTGGGTACAGAGTAGTGTATCTCATTAGCTGTGATTCTTACAATATTACGAAAATAAAATCTGAAAATAAAATATCAACTGTCTTAAAAATAAAATCTGCTTAATCTATCATAAAATAATATTGTACCTAGATAAACAGAAAATCATAACTTCTTATCCCTATTTTATCTCTATAAAATCAAACTAAATATTACTAGACCCAAAACTAATAAAATAAGATTTAAACAAAATTATTAATAAAACCCTAAAAATTTAAGTTTATCCCAACAAACTCCCCCATAAACTTAAATTCTTCCTTCCTTAATTCGACTTTCCATGTGCATCATCCTACACCGGGTTTGCTTCTTTCAATCAGATTTGAGTTGGATTTATCCAAGCTCTTGCTAGTCATACCTTGCTTCAAGTACCTTCTCTCCAAGATTTTAAGCTCTAGTTCATACAATTGGCTTTTCTTTGCTTTTTCTTGGGTTGCTAGACGACCATAATTATCCTTTAAATACATTACCTGGTTCTTCATAAAAATTGAATTACCTTTTTCAATTATCTAACCCAAGCTTAAAATATTATTCTTCAGCTCGGGAACATAGTAAACATCCCTGATCTCTCCAACTCGTCCATTCTTCTGCATATGCCAAATTGTTCCACACCCTTTCACGACCACCTTGGAGTCATCTCCGAAAGACACAAATTTGGCCTCCACCTTGGTGAGTTTATAAAAAAGTTCTTGTTCCTACACATATGATTGCTTGCTCCAGTATCTAGATACCATACCGAGTTGTTAGAAATCTCATTAGTCTTTGATTTCAAGCATGGTCCAACATCTGCCTTCTTCATCTCCTCAAGCTCAACCCTCTATTTATTCATAATAAGCTTCATTCAGAAGCCCCCTATCCACTGAATCTCTTCATCTTTTTGCTTGAGTTCTTTTTCCAAGTTTTCCTTCTCCACAATTATTGCATCCTTTACCGAGATCACTTCATCCATTGTTGAGATTAGGCTCTCCATGTCCTCTGCATCCGAGCTCTTTGCCATCAATAGTTCTTCTACATCTTCAGTAAGGAGATTTGTCTCCCCCTTTGCCTCGATTTTGCAATACTTTGCAATATGACCAACCTTGCCACAATTGTAGCACTTGCTTGATCTACACTCGTTTGCATAGTGGCTATACTTGCCACACTTAAAACACTCAACTCTTGACTGATCTCCTCGACCTTTTCCTTGTCCTCGGTCACACCAATTCTGCTGACTGGTTTGCTCTTCATTATCATTCTCAAAATTAACTCGGCCAGGTCCACCTCGTCCTCGGCTTCCTCGCCATCTGTCGCTAGGACCTCGGCTCTGAGTAATCCGAGTTTTATTCGAGTCAAACTGTACCTGTATCGTCGGGTTCAACCTTATCATCCCAACTCCTTCTCCTTTGTTCGTGGGCTTCTAATGACCCAGTAAGTTATCCACTATGAGAATTGTCAAGTCCTTCGATTCTTAGATGACACACACGATACTTTGGAAATCTTTTGTACGGGATCCCAAAATTATTCCCACAACCCAGTTAGATGGCATTTGTTCTCCATTCCTGCCAATTTGGTTGGCCACCTTCTCCACCCGAGTTATGTACTCGGTTATATGCTCTTTGGACTCCATCTTCAACTATTCAAACTCTCCTCTAAGAGCTTATATTCGGACTTGTCTAATGCGGTTGTCACCTTTCTACGCAACCTCCAATATCTCCCAAGCTTCCTTTGCTGATTTGGCATTCGCTATTTTTTCGAATCCCGACTCATCTACTGCATTGTAGAGAAAATACAATGTTGACCCATCTTTTGCACGTGATTTCTTCAACGCGGTTATATGAATTGCATGAGTGTCGAGAGGTTCCTTACAATTCAGGTTCTTGTTGAATTACTCCCAAGAGTAATATTGCTCAGGGATGAGGGTATGAGTCTTGGTCGTCTTAATCTCTTGATCTTCACATCTTATTACTAGGAATGCTAGGAATTGCATGAACTGGTAATTTGGGACAGGCTTATTCGTCTACGGATCAGGTTAAGGTGATTTAGTGAGTGATGTTGGCATTAATGCATAAAGAAGAATTCTTATATACATGCGAGGGAACTTGGTGAAATCTAACCCCAACAACATATCCATCTCATATTAATTAACACTCGTTCATCTTTGTGCTCCTTTGTTATTGATAAATTGCATTCATATTTAATTTTATGTTTTTGCATTCAAAACCAATGATCTCTTTTTATTTAAGTCTTAATTAATCTTGTTATCACACGACTGTCTAGCGCCGACAGTCTTCTGGGATACGATACTTGGTTTTACCATTTTATATTACTTGTGCGACTCGGTACACATGCCGAAATAGTCCCAACAAGTTTTTGGCATCGTTGGCCGGGACTCACGGTTTAAGCTATTCTATTTGTGTGATTCTTGATTAACTTTGACTTTATTTTATTTTTGTTTTCTTATTTTATTTTATTTTTTGTTTTTATTTTTCACTCTTTAATTTTTATTTTATTTTTGATTTGTGTTCTATTCTGTTTATCTTTATTTTGGTACTAACAATATTTTCTAGGATTTTGTGCAGGATCTGAGACTGGCAGGAGGCCGAGAGGAGATAGATTATCTAGAGAACTTTCTGTAGAGAAAATTTCACAAGCCTCACAATCTGATCTAATAGGATGCAATTCTACCAAGTTAATTTCAACTACTGGTGGGAACCTCACTCAAGCATGAATCAAAGTCAATTTGGGCAAGCTGGTGGATTATTCACTAGATCACCACAAGCTAACAGTACTACAAAGCTTGAGGAGACTTTCCAGTGGTTCATGCAGGAATCTCTCTCAATTTAGACAAGCACTCAAGCATCTGAAAGAATGGGGATGTAGCTTGATCACATACTCTAGAAGCTGGACAATCTTGGGAGATATTTGAGAGATGACCTTGATAAGGAATGCAATGATGTTGTCACCAAAAGTGGCGAGGTTTTAGATGAGAGAAAAGTAAAGGGAAAAGAAGAAGAAAGGCTGAGCAAAAAAGGAAAAGAAGAAAAGAGAGATGATGAGAGGAAAATAGAGAGAGAAGAAGAAGAGAGTTTGAGTGAGAAAGAGAAAGAGGTAGAAAAGGAAGAAGAAGAGAGAGAAGAAGAAGAGAGTTTGAGTGAGAAAGAGAAAGAGGCAGAAAAGGAAGAAGATGGGAGAGAAGAAAAAGAAAGGTTGAGTGAAAAATAAAAAGATGAAGTAGAGAAAGAAAAGGAAGAAAGTGAAAGAAAAGAAGAGGAAAAAGATTAGGAAGAGAAGACAGAGGGAGAGAAGGAGGATGAGAGAAAAAAGGAAGAATTATATGAAAAACCTCTGCCTCACCCAAAGAAAAATCACAGGAAGAAGAAGGAAAAACAGTTTGAGCATTTCATGGGAGTCTTCAAGAAACTGGAGATTAAAACTCCTGTGATTGGAACACGTGTAGAAAGTTCCTGGTTATATTAAATTTTGGAAAAAATTCAACAAAAGAAAAAATTGTCCAAAAAATGGAAACAATTGAGACATCAGGCAGTTGCATGTGATCAAGCGTCTACTGAAGGATACTATTGATTAAGCTTATTGGGTCAAGCTAGTGACGTTAAAGAAGCGCTTGCTAGGAGACAACCCAGTGTTTTGATTTGTTTATTGTTTTCTTTGTTTGGTTGGTATTATTTAAATTCTGTTCTTGTATGATTGTTTGACTGAATGCCTGAAGGGTGCGAAGAGTTTAATTGTTTAATTTAAGTGTTGTGTGACCTAGGGATAGGAAGCATGAAAATCCTAAGCTGAATCTGAAAAACCCTGGATAGGAAAACCCAAAATAGAGGAAAAATTAAAGGAGGAAAAGTATCGTCCGCTGCTTGGGCGCCCCACTTAGGGCGCCTGGGGGGCGACAGTTCAAGTTGGATTTTTTATTCGAAGCCCAGGCGGGCTTGGCCCATTTTCATTCTTTTTAACCCTAAGGGTCTCGCCCAAGCCTCTACTTTCAGTTTCCCTCAACCTAGCTTCTCTAAACACTTCTCCCAAGTGCCCTCTTCACTCTCCCCCTCTCCTATTTCACCAAAACCCTAAGGTTCCACCATTTGTGCATCATCCAGGAACCCAAGATTGGGGTTTGAAGGGGGTGGCAACTAGGATCTTACTTTTCATCCAATTGTTTGTGCACTCTTTGTTGATTCTTCGCTTCCATCCAAGTAAGTCATGCAAATTAGAGTTCTAATCTTTCCATTGATGAAGATGCATATTCTTGAAAAGGGTTTGATGTTTGATGATGAAATTGATTGATTTTTGATGTTGGGTACTGCTCAAACGTGTTTTGCCACTGTTTTGACTGATTAAAGTTTGTCAATTTTGGTTGGGATTGAGTTGAAACTGTGTTGGAAAGTGAAAATTTAAGCAAACCCTCGCCTGGTAGCATCGTTCACCGCCCGTGCGCCCCCTCTGGTCGCCCGGGCGACGGACATTTGTAGCAGCACCTTTGTTTTTTCTGTTTTCTGGCTGTCTGATCCTATGCAGTTGGCACTGATGGTTCCCTATTCTGTCTTGGGAACAGTGGCATTGGGTCACTTGATTTTTGGAACTAACATTTGATGTTTTCTGGCTTTGTTTATGATTCTCTATGTGCAGGAATGACATCCTCATCAGGCAGGAGAGTGAAGACTGCAGGGAACAAAAGGAAAGAAAAAGAGCAGTTCTACTCTCACAAGTTCAGGACAGCGGCCCACGAGAGATACTTCCCAACAATTGAGGCCAAGAAACTGCTCATGGAGCGTAAGGTGGGTCTGATACCTACTTCAACTCCTCAATTTGGAAGGGAGATCACCACCAGAGGCTGGGGAAACCTGACCACTTACCCTGCTCCAGCCAATACTGTTATTGTGAAGGAGTTTTATGCTAACGCTAAGGCGTTAGGAGGTGAGCAGGAGACGTACTTTAGCTACGTGAGAGGCAGGAAGATCCCCTTTGATGCAGAAACCATCAACACCTTTTTGGGCACCGATTGGGAAGGAGGACAGTGCCAATATGAGCAGACTATGACTGAGGGGGTCGACTGTGAGGGTGTAGAGAGGACCCTATGTGTGGTTGGAGGGCACTTTGAGCAGAGCAGGGCAGACACACCCATCCACATCAAGAGGGTGTCCTTGATACCACTACCAAGATATTGGATGACCTTCTCCTAGGCCAACATCCAATCGTGCTCACATATGTCTGATATCACCACCCCGAGGGTCATGCTCTTGTATTGTATTCTGAGTGGTCAGAGCATTAACATTGGGTCAGTTATTACTGATGAGATCAGGAGCTGTGCATGTGTTATGCAGAACAGGACCCCCTTGGGACAGCCATCTCTGATCACGTATCTATGTGAGATTATGGGTGTTGATGTCGGCACCATCACTAGAGCATCAAAGGAAGGAGCTGGACGATGCTTATTTCACCTTCTACTATGCGACGGAGGAGCAGGGCCCGACCATGCCACCACCGTAGGCTCCAAGGGCGCACAGAAGAACACCACCACCAGCACAGGTGCCTACCCATGAGGCCGCTCCGTTTCAGATGCGGGACATGTATATGTCCCTGATGGAGGCCTAGATGACAAATATCTACAGAGGGGAGTAGGAGCTACTGAGGACATTGACGTCCGCTTTCCCTGAGAGATAGTTCATTTCTCAGGAGGACTTTGCTGCCAAAGTAGCATGGCACGCCGACCCAGCACAGGAGGGTGGTGAAGCTGGAGCAGTTAGAGCTTCAGCCATGGACTATGACTCTAAGGATGATGAGTGATGAGAAGTACTTGGAATCTACTGATGGATGCCACCTTTGTTTTCGAACAAGATTTCTTTTATTTTCTTAATTTTTACTACTTTAATTGTGAACTTTATTTTTTTTTTATTTTTATTGTGCTCTGCTTGAATGAATTGAACTGCTTTGATTCAACTGTGTTGTGTTTTGTGATGAGTATTGCTTTGTGAGATTCTGGTGGTTGATTAATGTTGAGATGATGAATGATGTGATATAGGTGATGACTCACAATGTGTGAAACAAGTGCTTGAGATAAAATTTGATTGACATATTGAGCAGGGTGTTTTTCTGAGTTTTGCGACTTGTGAGTTTACCTGTGTGAGTTTTGGGCTTCACAATTGTTTGTAAATAATTTCTATTACTTTGAAAGCATGAAGATTTTGCCAAAATTTTTTGTGATTGAACTACTTGCTTGCTGATAACGGTTTAAAAACCGTTATTTTTATACTTAAATTTGATATCAAAACATACCCTTTATGGCTTAGAATGAGCTTAGAATCAAGTAAAACACTTAGTTGAGTCACATGAGAGTCAAAAGTTGTTTTTAGAGATATTATGCTTGTTTTGCAGGGTTTTGATGAGAATTGAAGATGGAAGTGAAGAAAGGAGGACTTAGACTCAAGAAAAAAGGAGAAAAAGGAAGAAAAGAATAGTCAAAGTCACCGCTCAGCGCTATTTTCCAGAGCTGAGCGCCAGACTCGAGGGAGCAGCCACTGCATCTCGCTCAAGCGGTGCCGCTGAGTGTCCAGGCGATTTCGAGGAAAACCGCTGAGCGGTGGGATGAACCGCTGGACGGTTCAGCGATATTGAGGGAAACCGCTGAGCGGCCAAATTAGGCGCTGAGCGATGGAATGCTAGGCTTGGACTTAAATTATGTTACTTTTATGCATAATAAATAGCCCTAGTACGCTCTTCAGAGCATTCTTTTGGTAGGCAGAGACATCCAGAGCAGTTCTACACTCCTTGGAGGCGGTTTCTTGGATGCTTAGGCTTCAATTTATCAAATCTAGGGTTTACTCTTCCATTCTTTCATTTAATTCCATCTAGTTTCAACATGTCCATGGTGAATTAAACCCTTTGTTGTTGGGGAACAATGTAATCTTTTGAAACTCTCTTATATTGAAATTCTTATTTTATTCATATGCTTATATTATCAATTGTTGGGTTTCTTATCTATGCTCAATGCTTTTATCGTTTAACTCATTCGGTAAGAAGATATTTGCCTTGGTCGATACGGAGACGTACGGGGAAGTCATAAACTAATAGGAAATTCCTTGATTAAGCAATACTACCTAGAGATAGGGGTAGGACGATCAATTGTATTTTGCTTCTGTGATATATGCATTGCTAATTACTTAGGGAGACTAGAGATAGTAAACTAGTAGTTAGTGATAGGCTCTTTTCGCTTAGACATCGAGTTTAGGGTAGGTAAAGAAAGTTTGCATGACAATTAGATAGTAAAGCGAATTAAATAAGAAACGTAAATATAAGAGGGGGCAGATAAGATGAAATTATAAACCCTAACAACTCCATTAATTCATATCTTTTCTTTGCCAATTGAATCACTTGCATTTGCATGTTTATTTTGTTCTTTGCATTAAACACTTAAAATTATTTCTTTTTCAAGTCTTATAAGATCAATTTACATGAAAGATAAGGCCTAAGAGTCCTTTGGGAGACGATACTCGAACTTACCGTTTATATATTACTTGATACGATCTGGTACACTTGTTAGGGGTTTAACAAGTTTTTGGCGCCGTTGCCGAGGACTCGTGGTTTAACTTTTCTAGTAGTGTGAATTTGATTAAATTTGACTTGATTTTATGTTTATTTTATTTTTGTTCTAATAAATGTTTTCTAGGGTTTTGTGCCTAATGTTTCAGGATGCAGTACGGACAAGAATTTGATTATATGGGCACTCAATTCTACCAAAATGATTTCAACCACTGGTGGGAACCTCATTCAAACATGTATCAAAGCCAATTTAGGCAACAATCTTCTTTTTGCCAAGAGAAACTTTGGGGGAAGCTGAACAACGTCTTTGGCAGAAACAATCCTCTTTGTGAAAAGAAACGTTAGGGGAAGCTGAACAACGTTTATGGCAGCAACAACTTTCTTTACCAACAGAAACGTGGGAGGATGATCAACAACTATATTATCAGATAGTTGATTTGACGGAACAAGTGAAAATCCTTAATGAAAAGTTCGACAAATTTTTGAAGAAGTACGATTCCAAGAGCTATGAAGTTACCTTCAGGAATTTGGAGATACAATTTGATAAGGTTGTTGATGAGGAGAATATAGAGGAGGAAAAGATAGAGGAAGAAGAAATAGAAAGGTTGAGTGAGGGAGAGAAAGATGAGGAGAGAAAAATAAGTGGTTGAGAGAAAAGAAAAAAAGAAAAAAAGTGCGAAAATAAAAAAGAAGAAATCAAGGAAAAATAAAAAGAGAGAGTTGAGGGAGGAAAAGATTGAGAAAAAGAGGAAGAGCGGAAAGAAGAAAAGATCATATGCAAAACTCCTTCCTCATCAGAAGAAAAATCATAGGAAGGAAAAGAAGTTTAAGTGCTTTATGGAGATTTTCAAGAAATTGGAGATTAAAGTTCCTATGATTGATACATGGAAATAAGTGCTTGATTCGATCAACTTTTTGAAGAGATTCAGCAGGAAGAAGAAAAAGAAAAGAATATCAAGTAAAAATAATATCAACACCTACTGATGGGTGTTTGCTAGGGGTCATCCCAATTGTTGTAATATACTAGTTTTGTTTTATTTGGACATGTAATTCTTGGATTTTTAAACAATTTATGGGTAGCATCTACTGAGGGATGCTAATTTTTATGTATCTCATTGACGGGTACAAAAAGGTAAACCTTCTGATGGGTGTTGGTAAGGATTTCACTTACTGATGGGTGCTAGAAAGGTTTGGGACAGGCTCGTGACGTTAAACAAGTGCTACCTGCGAGGCAACCCAGTTGATTAATTTATTATTGTTGCATGTTTTAATACTGTTCTAGTTGCATTTAGGGCTTAATTGTTGCATAAGTGAGTAAAGTGAGTGGGAATTGTATTTAGGGTTTAATTGTTGCATTTTAGAAAATTCATTCTTTATCACTTTTGCATCATTCATAATCCAAGTTTGGGGTTTTTGAGAGAGCACTACATTTTGGTTTCATCCATCATCAGTTATAAGAATTTTGCATACATTGAAGGTCTCTCCACCCCAAGGACAGGTTGTTATTGTCGAGATGATCATAGGCATGTACGACACACCGCCTGCTCACAGGTGGACTATGGACGAGTTCCATAGTGCTATGGCTTGGCCTCAGGAGCAAGCACAGGGGAGTGGAGCTGGAGCAGCTGAAGTTCCAGGCATAGATGAGGATGATGACAAGGATGATAACTTTGAGGATGCATAAGCTGGAGAGGATGAGGACTCTGATGACGACATGGAGTGATATGGCATCTACTGATGGATGCCAGTGCTTAGAACAGGGGTTTTATCTTTCACTTTTGTACTTTGAATTTTTAGAATAGGTTGAATTTTTTTGAGTAGTGTAGGTGTCTGTGCTTGGCTTGAACACCTTTCCTGATTATGGTTTGACTTGATTGTTATTGCATGATGAGTTTTCTTAATGATGATTGGATGTGGATGACGATTGAGTTTGTGTTGCATGCTAATATACAAGTGAATGGTTCACTAGCTATGTGAACATATGTGTGATGATTTATGATTGTGATTATGATGCTAAGCAGGGTGTATGAATGATGTTTGAGAAAAGCATAGTTGTGTGAGGTATTGAACTCCAGAGTGTTTATTGATATATGTGTTATTCATATGGAAGCATAAATGATATTGCCTGAATATTTATGATTGAATGAATTGCATGTTTATGTCATATGATCAAGGCCATTTTTGGAAGCCATTCTTAGCCAAATATTAATCCAAAGAAAAGAGAACCATGTGTTCTATCCTTTTTGAACCCTAGCCTTTTCGAGGCAAACCGCTGAGTGGTCCGAAGATTTAGAGGGAAACCACTGAGCGGCCAAATTAGGCGCTGAGCGGTGGAATGCTGGGTTGGGCTTAAATTCTGTTACTTTTATGTATTATAAATAGCCCTAGTGCGATCTTCAGAGCATTCTTTTGGCAGGCATAGACGTCTAGAGCAGTTCTACACTCCTTGGAGGCGGTTTCTTGGATGCTTAGGCTCCAATTTATCAAATCTAGGGTTTACTCTTCCATTCTTTCATTTAATTCCATCTAGTTTCAGCATGTCCATAGTGAACTGATAACGGTCTCAAAACCGTTATTTTTATGCATAAATTTGATATTAAATCACACCCTTTGTAGCTTAAAATGAGCTTAGAATCAAGTAAAACTCTTAAGTTGTGTTACATGAGAGTCAAAAGTTGTTTTTAGAGATATTATGCTTGTTTTGCATTGTTTTGAAGGGTTTTTGATGAAAATTGAAGATGGCAATGAAGTAGGAAGGTCATAGACTCAAGAATGAAGGAGAAAAAGGAAGAAAAGAAGAGTCTGTGAACCGCTCAGCGGTAAATTCCACCGCTGAGCGTCCTAGTGCAAGGAAAAGTTGTTGTCTGGCGCCCAGGCGGTGACACTGAGCGTCCAAAGCGACAAGAGGCAAACCGCTCAACGGTCATTTTAGGCGCCTGTGCGGTGGCTTGTGTTGAGGCAAACCGCTGAGCGTCCAATTTAGGCGCCTGGGCGGTTGTCTGTTTTTATATTTTGGATTATGAGATCTTTCTGTTATCTTTTTGGCTTATATAGCCCTAGTACGAATCCAAATTTAATTCTTTTGGCAGAGAACAAAGTCCACAACAACTTTACACCTTTGGAGGAGATTTCTTGGATGCTTGGGCTTCACTTTATCAATTCTAGGGTTTGCTTTTCCATTCTTCCATTTAATTCATCTAGTTTCACCATGATTATGGTGAACTAAACCCTTTGTTGTTGGGGAACAATGTAATCTTTTGAAACTCTCATATATCCAAATTCTTATTTACTTTATATGCTTGCATATGCTTGATTTATCAATTGTTAGGTTCTTTACCTGTATTTAATGCTTTTACTGTTTAACTCATTCGGTAGTAGTTGTTTGTCTTTATTGATACGGGGACGTACACTAATGTCATGAACTGGGGAGAATTCCTTGATTATGTTAATACCGCCTAGGGATAGGGGTAGGACGATCAATTGTATTTTGCTTCCGCTCATTATGCATTATTGGTTACTAGGGGAGGCTAGGGATAGCAAGCCGGTAATTAGTAATAGGCTATTTTCACCAAGGGATTGGGTTAAGGGTAGACCAAGAAAGTTTGCATGGCAATATGACAAATAAGCAAAGTAAATTAGAAGAGTAGATATATGAGGGTGGATAAGATGAAATTGTAAACCCCAACAACCTCATTCATTCATAGTTTCTCTTAGTCAATTGAATTCTTGCATTTGCATGTTTATTTCTGTTTTGCATTTAAACCATTCAAAGTATTTTCTTTTACTCAAGTCTTAAATAATTTGTTTACACGAAAGATGAGGCTTTAAGAGTCCTTTGGGATGAACGATATTGGGTTTACCAATTATTGTTACTTGATACGATCTGGTACACTTGCCAGGGGTTTAACAAGTTTTTGGCGCCGTTGCCGGGGACTCTTGGTTTAACTTTTTCGAGTAGTGTAAATTGATTAATTTTGACTTCATTGTTGATATTTGTATATATTTTGTTTTTATAAAATAAAAGTGCTACTAGGGTTTGTGTTTCTTGTACATGGAACAGGAGACTAGACATACTACGAGCAAGAAAAATACCCAACCTCTTCTTGACGGCTTAAGTAAGACAAGGGGAAGAAGGAGAGTCAAATGCCCATCTAGGGTTTTATTCCCTTCTCCTAGCAGATTATTGTCACCTTCACCAGAAAGAAGAACAGGGGAGATGGCAGAACAATTTCCTCCAAGACGCACATTGGCAGATCAATCTAATGTTGTAGGTCCTTTTCACTTTAACAGCATAGTCATGCCTACGGATCAAACGACCAACATGGTGATGAATCCAGCACTAATACACCTAGTACAAGGCAACCAGTTTCACGGCTTGTCAAATGAGAATCCGTATGATCATTTGACCACGTTTAGTGAAATCTGCAACACTGTGAAGATGGCAGGTGTATCAAATGAACGAGTAAAGCTTAGCTTGTTCCCATTCTCATTAGCGACCAATGCTAAGGCATGGCTTAATTCCTTTCCTGAAGGAACATTCACCACATGGGAGACTATGGCTACAAAGTTTGTCACTAAATATTTTCCACAGTCCAAAGTTACTCAAGGGAAGCTGGAAATTTCATCATTCAAGCAGGGTATGGAAGAGACTTTAGGTCAAGCATGGGAGAGATTTAAGGGCTTGTTGAGAAAGACGCCAACTCGTGGTTTTGACAAAACCACCTTGGTTCTTGCATACCTTGGAGGATTGAACACTCAGTCAAAGATGATGTTGGATGCCTCAGCTGGAGGCAATGTTAAACAAAAGACTGAAGATGAGGCATATGAATTGATAGAAAATATGGCTGCTAATGAGCAAGAAAATTACAGTGAAAAAGGCATACCTACACAAAAGAGAGGACTTTTGCACTTGCCTGCAGATGACGCTATGCTAGCTCAAAACCATCTTCTGACTCAAAAGCTAAATAATTTAACAAAGATTCTCTCACAACTTCCTAAGGAGATTCGTAATGTTTCCCAAACACAGCAGCTGTGTGATTTCTGTGGTGGTGACCATATTAATGGTCAATGTGCTTTGCCTGAAGAGATGCAGCAAGAAGCTAATTTTATGGGAAATCAGTTTCAAAATACCTACCAAGGTAATGCCAAACAAGGTTGGAAGAATCATCCAAGTATTAGCCAGGCATCGAATTTCCCATCAGGGCAAACAAGAGGTTTCAGGCAGCAACAACCTTCACCTTTGTGGCAGCAGGTCACCCATTTGACAGAGGTTGTCAGAGACTTAAATGATAGATTTGATAAATTATTGAAGTTTTATGAGTCCAATCAAGCAGGTAATCAAGCCAACATCAGATCTTTAGAGATGCAAGTTGGGCAGTTGTCAAAAAGGGTAGATACCACTGAAAAGCACCAATTTAGGGCTAACATTGATGTTAATCCTAAAGAGGAATGTAAAGTTGTTGTTACAAGAAGTAAGCGAAAAGTTGAAAGGGAAGTTGTGGAGATTGGAAGCAGTGATGAGGAAGAGGAGATAAGAGAAGTCATTGAAATAAGCAGCAGTGAAGGTGAGAAAGAAGACGAAGAAAAATTCAGTCAAAATAGACCATTTATAGAAAACCAAGTGATTGTGGTGCCTTCTATAATCCAACAAATTCCTTCAAGGATGAAATTTTATCTAGGAGATATGATAGATTTGGATACATATGAAGATGAGCAAGAATTTGAAGTTCAACCTCCGAAAAGGAATTATCCGCCTAAGGTAAAAGATCCAGGTTGTTTGACACTTTCATGTATTATAAATGATTTTGAGGTATAAGCAGCCATGATAGACTCTGGATCCAGTATTAATATGATGCTTGGACGGTTCTTGAGAAAGATTGGAGGGTTGACATTAAAACCGTCTAATCTTACTGTGACGGTGGCGGATGGTTCCAGTAAAAAATCACTAGGTATGG
Source organism: Vigna reflexopilosa (assembly GCA_027742785.1). Lineage (NCBI taxonomy): Eukaryota > Viridiplantae > Streptophyta > Magnoliopsida > Fabales > Fabaceae > Vigna > Vigna reflexopilosa. The sequence goes on along the minus strand of CM050914.1, from coordinate 29,478,745 downwards.
TGGAAGATGTGGTTGTGCGTGTGAAGCAGTTGGAGGTTTTGGCTGACTTTCTAGTTATGGGCATGGAAGATGATGAGAGGATTCCAATTATTCTTGGAAGACCTTTCATGGCTATGTCTAAAATGTTCATTAGTGCCCATGATGGAAGAATCATGATGCGAGATAAGAAGAATGTGCTCTTATATACTGGTTCTAAAGGGAACAATATTAGAATAAAGAAAAGATGCAGATTCAGAAAGTCAAGAAGAGAAGCTGCATTAGAAGAAAGTATGACAGGTACCAATTCTAACAGTTGTAATGTTTTACAGGTACCTAAAAATGAGGAGGTTGATAAAGGAGGAACAATTCACTCAGAAGATATACCACTTCCACGAGGCTCATAGGTAAAATTCAAGAAAAAGAAGTGGATTGTTGAAAATATCAAAGAAGATGGGAAGGTAGAGATTAGAAAACCATTTACTAAAGCCATCAAAAGAGCGGATAGAAGGCAACTAATGAGTTGGGAGAATGAAGATCCCAACCGGGATGGAAAGATTTGAAGATATTTAATTTTATCCCATTTGTTGTAGAACAATTTTTAGAATAGTTTTATTCCGGTTATGTAAGTTGATGATTTTTTTTAAAATAATTTTTGGGTAGCATCTACTGAGGGATGCTAAATTTTATGTATCTACTGAAGGATACAGGAAGGTACACCTACTGATGGGTGTTGGAAGGATTTGCACTTACTGATAAGTGCTAAACAGGTTTGGGTCATGCTCGGGACATTAAACAAGCGCTATTGGGAGGAAACCCAAGTTTCTTTTTCTTTTGTACTTTGAATTTGTAGGATAGGTTGAACTTTTATTTTGTGTCTATGCTTGGCTTGTACAATGGTTCTGATGGTAGTATTAAAATGCATGACAAGTATTTGATAATGATTGAATGTGGTTGACTGAGAATGTATGTGTGTTGATATCCAGTTAAATGATTCACTAATTATATGAACAGATGTATTGTGGTTCATGATTGTGATTGTGATGCTAAGCAGGATAAATGAATGATGTGTGAGAAAGCATTTGTGTGAGGTTTTGAGCTCCAGAGTTTTTACCGATATATGTATTGTTCACAGGGAATCATGAATGATATTTCCTTAGTCTTGATAATTGATTGATGTGCATGCTTATGTTATATGACCAAGGCCATGTTTGGAAGCCCTTATCTAGCCAAAATTTCACCCAAGAAGTTTAAAATTTTATACCCTTTTTGAGCCTTGGCCTTAAACAGGATGAGAACCCTTGATTTGAAATTATTTATCTCGAGTAGGGTTGAGAATAATCTTATGTGATGAAAAGGTTCAAGTTTGGGGTTGTATGAGGAAAGTTGAAAGGCAAAAGAACAGCATTGAGTTCAAGTATTGACAAGAAAAATGCATGAGTAAAGAAGAAAAGGAAAAAGTAAAAACATGAAATAGGAACTCAATGCAAAATTGATAAAAAGGGAAGAAATTGGGAATAAAGGAGTTTTGTGATAGAGAGAGTTTAAACTAGAACCTTTTCAATGATGAAATAGCTCTCTTAACTCAAGGATTTTGCAATCTAGAAAAACCAAATTTTCTTGATAGCCTAGCCTCATTATAATCCTTGGAAAAGTCCTTGTGATGGTATTTGCATGTAAGGATTTTTATTGTTTTAGATACATGGCAATATTGTTTTATGTGGCATGTGAATAGTAAAGAGTGGAGTGATTCCTTAAACACTTGAGTGATTGACTGAAACACTTGCTTGGTAAGAATTCTTGAAATCCAGGTTTATATCTATGCTTAGTGGATTGATCGTTCATGAATAAAACATCTGTTGGGAAATATTGAAGTAGGTGAAGTAGATTGGATTGAAAGCATGCTTGCATTTTGGTATGATTCCACTGAAAATCTGAATTGGAAAATAACTTGTCATGAAGAAAAGGGTTTTGAAAAGTGTAGAACTATTTGATGAAAAATTGGAAGGCCAAGTCTTGTTTTGTTTTGCTTGAAGACAAGCAAAGTTTTAAGTTTGGGGTTGTGATATTCGAAACCGTTATTTTCATGCATAAATTTGATATTAAATCACACCCTTTGTAGCTTAAAATGAGCTTAGAATCAAGTAAAACTCTTAAGTTGTGTTACATGAGAGTCAAAAGTTTTTTTTAGAGATATTATGCTTGTTTTGCATTGTTTTGCAGGGTTTTTGATGAAAATTGAAGATGGCAATGAAGTAGGAAGGTCATGGACTCAAGAATGAAGGAGAAAAAGGAAGAAAAGAAGAGTTTGTGAACCGCTCAGCGGTAAATTCCACCGTTGAGCGTCCTAGTGCAAGGAAAAGTTGTTGTCTAGCGCCCAGGCGGTGACGCTGAGCGTCCAGAGTGACAAGAGGCAAACCGCTCAGCAATCATTTTAGGCGCCTGGGCGGTGGCGTGTGTTGAGGCAAACCGCTGAGCGGCCAATTTAGGCGCCTGGGCGGTTGTCTGTTTTTATATTTTGGATTCTGAGATCTTTCTGTTATCTTTTTGGCTTATATATAACCCTAGTACGAATCCAAATGTAATTCTTTTGGCAGAGAACAAAGTCCACAATAACTTTACACCTTTGGAGGAGATTTCTTGGATGCTTAGGCTCCACTTTATCAATTCTAGGGTTTGCTTTTCCATTCTTCCATTTAATTCATCTAGTTTCACCATGATTATGGTGAACTAAACCCTTTGTTGTTGGGGAACAATGTAATCTTTTGAAACTCTCATATATAAAAATTCTTATTTACTTTATATGCTTGCATATGCTTGATTTATCAATTGTTGGGTTCTTTACCTTTGCTTAATGCTTCTACAATTTAACTCATTCGGTAGATGTTGTTTATCTTTATTGATACGGGGACGTACGGTGATGTCATGAACTGGGGATAATTCCTTGATTATGTTAATACAGCCTAGGGATAGGGGTAGGACGATCAATTGTATTTTGCTTCCGCTCATTATGCATTATTAGTTACTAGGGGAGGCTAGGGATAGCAAGCTGGTAATTAGTAATAGACTCGTTTCACCAAGGGATTGGGTTAAGGGTAGACCAAGAAAGTTTTCATGGCAATATGATAAATAAGCAAAGTAAATAAGAAGAGTAGATATATGAGGGTGGATAAGATGAAATTGTAAACCCCAACAACCTCATTCATTCATAGTTTCTCTTAGTCAATTGAATTCTTGCATTTGCATGTTTATTTCTGTTTTGCATTTAAACCATTCAAAGTATTTTCTTTTACTCAAGTCTTAAACAATTTGTTTACACGAAAGATGAGGCCTTAAGAGTCCTTTGGGAAGAACAATATTGGGTTTACCAATTATTATTACTTGATACGATCTGGTACACTTGCCAGGGGTTTAACATGAACTAAACCCTTTGTTGTTGGGGAACAATGGAATCTTTTGAAACTCTCTTATATTGAAATTCTTATTTTTTTCATATGCTTATATTATCAATTGTTGGGTTTCTTATCTATGCTCAATGCTTTTATCGTTTAACTCATTCGGTAAGAAGATATTTGCATTTGTCGATATGGAGACGTACAGGGAAGTCATGAACTGATAGGGAATTCCTTGATTAAGCAATACTACCTAGATATAGGGGTAGGAAAATCCATTGTATTTTGCTTCTGTGATATATGCATTCCTAATTACTTAGGGAGACTAGAGATAGTAAACTAGTAGTTAGTGATAGGTTCTTTTCGTCGAGAGATCGAGTTTAGGGTAGGCAAAGAAAGTTTGCATGACAATTAGATAGTAAAACGAATTAAATAAGATAAGTAGATATAAGAGGACGGATAAGATGAAATTGTAAACCCTAACAACTCCATTAATTCATATCTTTTCTTTGCCAATTGAATCACTTGCATTTGCATGTTTATTTTCGTTCTTTGCATTAAACACTTAAAATTATTTCTTTTTCAAGTCTTATAAGATCAATTTACATGAAAGATAAGGCCTAAGAGTCCTTTGGGAGACGATACTCGGACTTACCGTTTATATATTACTTGATACGATCTGGTACACTTGCCAGGGATTTAACACTTGCAGGTTTCATATGATCAAGGGCATCTTTTGTTATCCCTTATTCTTTTAGCCTTCACATGATTTTTGCCCACTAAAAAGAGAACAATTTGTTCTAACCTTTGAACCTTGAACCTTATGCATGTTTCAAAAAACCTTTTTGAAAATCTTTACCTTGAGTTAAGTTGAGAACATTTGATGAGGTATTGATAAAGGTTCAAGTTTGGGGTTGCTTGGTAGCAACCCACTTTTCTAGGCAGTGAGCAATTCAAAAGAAAAAGCAAAGGCAAAAAAAAAAAAGAAAATATAAAAAGAAAAGAAAAAGATTACTACAAGGGGAAAATGGGAAAAAGAAAGAGAGTTGTTCTTAAATGATAAATTCATAAATGTTTCTCTTAACTCAAGGAATTTTGCTGATCAGAAAAACCAATTTCCTTCTTAGCCCAGCCAAGCTACAAGCCATGAAAAGCCCTTGTGATGATGACTTGCTTGTGAGTATGTTTGATTGTGGTTAAATGAAAGGAAAAATTAATTTGTGTGACATTGTGATAGTAGAGTGAAAAAGACACCAACACCTCACTATACACTTTTGAGTGCTTGAGTGAAACACTTTCCTTGGTAAGGAGTAGTTCTTTGAATTTTTGATTGCATCTTTGCTTTGTTGATTGATCACTCTTAAGGATAGCATCAGTTGAAAGTGTGTGAGCATCACATGGATTTTGATTGAATTAAGGCATCTGCACATCTTGACTGAGATCTTTATGCTGAATTGATAAAAGTGATTTCTTGTATTGGAAGGAAAAGTTTTTGAAAAATGTTGAGTCATTGTAGTGATTGTTCTGAAAAGCTGAGTTACATTATGTTTTGCTTGAGGACAAGAAAAGTTCTAAGTTTGGGGTTGTGATAACGGTTTCAAACACCGTTATTTGTGATGTAATTTTGTTACTAAAAGAATCATTTTTCACTTAGAAACTTGCTTGGACTCATACTTTTTCAGTAAATTGTGTGAAAAAGAGAGTTGAGGTTGATTTCAATGATTTTATGACTAATTCCCCTTGTTTTGAGAGAGATTGAAGTAATAACTGGAAGCAGAGATGAAGAGCCAAGAAGATGGAGCTCAAAAGGGCCTGAAAAAGAACTAGAAGGAGGGATAGCACAAAGCCCGGGCGCCTTGAATGGAAGCTTGAGCAAGGAAAATCGATGTCCACCGCCCGGGCGCCCTCCCTGGCCGCCCGAGCGGCGGGGTCTCGAAGCCTGAGCGCCCTATTTGGAGGCCCAAGCCTTACATGAGGTGTTTTCACCGCCCGGGCGCCCTAAGTGGGACGCTTGAGCGTCGGGTTTCGTGGATCAGGCATAGTTTCTGCTCTGTTTCGACTCTATTGGATCGAGCCTTGTTTTTGTACGTTCCAAACTCTATTTTAAGGACCCTGAGGCTCTAGGTTTTGCATCACTGGCAGAGAGCAACATAACAACACACTCTTTTCCCAATTCTTAGGGATCTCTATCTCATTCTATTCCATTGTTCATATAGTTTCTCCATGTCTATGGGGAACTAATTTCTATTTGTGGTTGGGGAATGATGTAACCTTTTAAACTCTCATGTATTTGAATTGATTCTTAATTCCATATGTTTTTTCATTAATTGTTAGAGTAATTCATTTGTTTCAATGCTTGTTGTGTTTAACTCATTCATTAGCATGATCTATGAATTGCATGAGTGCCGGGAGGTTCCTTACAATTTAGGTTCTTGTTGAATTACTCCCAAGAGTAATATTGCTCAGGGATGAGGGTATGAGTCTTGGTCGTCTTAATCTATTAATCTTCACATCTTATTACTAGGAATGCTAGGAATTGCATGAACTGGTAATTTGGGACAGGGTTATTCACCGAGGGATTAGGCTTTAGTGATTTAGTGAGTGACGTTGGCATTAATGCATAAAGAAGAATTCTTATATACATGAGAGGGAACTTGGTGAAATCTAACCCCAACAACATATCCATCTCATATTAATCAACAGTCGTTCATCTCTGTGCTCCTTTGCTATTGATCAATTGCATTCATATTTAATTTTATGTTTTTGCATTCAAAACCAAGGATCTCTTTTTATTTAAGTCTTAATTAATCTTGTTATCACACGACTGTCTAGCGCCGACAGTCTTCTAGGATACGATATTTGGTCTTACCATTTTATATTACTTGCGCGACTCAGTACACTTGCCGAAATAGTCCCAACATTCAACGTACCCGTCTTCCACCATATCTCAAACATCTTAGGATCTCAATAACGCCTTCATCTGTAGGCACCAATTATCATAATTGGTTTTTCTCGTCAATTGTGGCACACTCATACCATTGACAACCTTTTCCGTCTCTAAAAAAATAAAGCACTCACTTTTTCTCTCACGGTGTTTGACTATCTCCTCTCTCTCTCTCTTTTTCTCTCTTTCGGTACTCGAAGCATAAAGCTCTGATACCACTGATAGGAAAATCTCACGATACACACACTCAAATATTTTCCTAAAATTGAGTATGATATTCATTATAATTGAAGGGCTTTAAATAGTCATGATACTTACAATATTATAGAAATAAAAATAAAATCTGAAAATAAAATATGAACTATCTTAAAAATAAAATTTGCTTAATCTATCATAAAATAATATTGTACCTAGATAAATAAAAAATCATAACTACATATCCCTATTTTATCTCTATCAAATCAAGCTGAATATTATTAGACCTAAAACTAATAAAATAAGATTTAAACAAAATTATTAATAAAACCCTAAAAATTTAAGTTTATCCCAACAACATGATTATCATGAAAGGATTGGACATCTTAACATTAAACTCAATAAGAATGACATTTCATGTTCACAATGTGTACTTGATTAAATAAATACAGTTGGCTATTTCTGAGCTTCAATAAACTCAATATCACCTTCTTTCATTAGAGTCTGAAAATAATAACTTATAGTTTAAATTTTTTAATCTTTAGTAGATTACCAACTATCAAAAGATGACATCAATCTTATTATCCATTAAAGGTATCTTTTTAATGCCTTCAAACATTGGTATCTGAGCATGTGTTATGTGTAGTTTGAACTAAAGTTGCATAATTTCTCATTGAACTTACATTGCTAATGCTCATTCTCCAATGATAATTTGTGCAACTTGAGTTTAAAATGTAAACAACACATGCTCAAAATAAAATGTTAAAGGCACCACAAAGAGATCTTTATGGACAAAGAGATTTACGTCTTATTTTGGTAGTTGGTATTCTAATAAAGACTAAAAGATGGGTTAAATATGATTTTAGTCCCTTAACTATCAAATGATTTTATTTTTCGTCCCTCTTTCAAACTTTGGTACACTTTGATCCTTCTTCTTAAGGAAACTATAATTTTTCATCCTCCAAAACCAACGGCGTTAAAAATCAGTTGAGGTGGCTAACGGTGGTGTGCCATGTCATTTTTTCTTTATAACATTGAGTCAATCTTTCCCAGCTTTACTCCCTTCCTCTTCCTCTGTCTCCTTCCTTGCATCTTCGTCCCTCTGCCACCAAACCTCAACTCTCATCCTCCCACTGGAAAAGATACCGCTACATCGGCATCTCATAAGAAACAGAGTCCCTAACCCACGGACCTGGGGACCCTGAAGCCAAGCTTCTGAAATCTATTCAAAAGAAGTCCAAACTAAAAACTGTCACTACCCTCTTTCTCTCTTCGCGATTATACACACTGCAATCACATACAGGCATAGTTTCTTGCATTGTATGAAAAGTGCTCTTAGAATAATACAAAGTTTTAACAAACTATTTAAAATTAGAAACGTTGTAATGCGTTTCAGTCAAACCCTCCATTCCCAACACCAACGCTTTTATTCCCACACCTTCCAATTCAAATTCCAATTCTTAAGGTAGAACCAGAACCATAACCTCTTTAGTTTGACCCCAACCTGTTTGTCAAAATGTCTCACTGAATCTTCGCCTTGTTTCAGAAGAAGGAGAAGAAGATGAAGACGCTTCCACCGCAAGCCTAAACGTGTCGATCGAATTCCTCCGAGCTGTGCAAGCCCCCTTCTACAATGAGATTCGCTCCATCATCCAAGCCCCTCTGCCGGTCCACCACCCCCACGATGAAGACTCACACCACCGCTACGTCCTATCTCAGCTCCTTCAACCTAACTCCAACATCGTTCGTGAAGCCCTCGCCAAGTCCAAACCTATCAGCAAACTCATGTGTCTCGTCTCCACCTACTTCGACCACAACGAAACCACCTCTGACTTTTGTCTCCGCCTCCTCCTTACCATCCTCGGTGCGCAACCTATATGCACCACTCTCTCGCCTCCTCTCCGTCCTCCCCATTGATGCGCTGCCGCTCTCCTAGGCCTAGTGCGACCACGCCTACGACCTCTTCCTCCAATTCGACCGCCAAGAGAACCCCTTCGTGTTCTCCCACCTCCACCAGCTCCGCAACAGCTTCTCCCACTTAAAGGGGGATATCCAACGCGACCTCCATAGGTGCCACTCTCGAGTCCGTATGTTTCGCCACGCCACCGCTGGGTGTGCCGTTATTTCCGTCACTGTAATTGTCGCTTTGTGATCTTCCTTGCCGTTATTTCTGTCACCGTTATTTCCTTGTTATTAATCATACACAATACTTTCATGATATCATTTTCAGTCAACCAATTCATAAATTTTCTTCACCTCTTTCTCTTGTGTAGGAAAGAAAAACTTAAAATTTCAGTCTTGTTAAAAAAGTTATGCCTTATATCTCAATCCAAGAGGGGGTGAATTGGATTTTGCTTAAAAAATTGTTCTTTCAAAAAGCTTTGCAACATCTTTGATTTTTCTTGAAATCAATAACACAAGTAGATGAATCAACAATAAAAGAGAAGGGAGAGAAAAATCAACACAATGATATATACTGGTTCAGCCAAGCCTACATCTAGTCTTCCTTCAACAACCTTAGTTGAAGAGAAATCTACTATAATGATTGAGTTACAAGAATATAGAGATATACACTCTCAATGTACTTCTCCCCCACTCAAAATCACTTACAGTACAAGATGTGAACAATTCTCACAATCTTACCAAACCAGAAAGTAATCCCAACTTTCTGAACACCTTGAGAGCAATCCCAACTCTCAATGAAGAACACCAAGGTTCTCTCCTCCTAGCTAACCTGCACAGGAACACAATTCTCTTGATTGCAAATGTAGAAATTGATTTTCAAGGAATACACCAACAGTACAGATATGATCAGAACTCTTTCAGCATAACTTTCTTGCAAGAACCTTGATGATTTAACCCAAATTGTGATCTTGATTCTCCAAGATGTTCTTAGAAGCTTATGCCATCAATACTCAATCAACAAGTTAGTTATGAAAGTGAATGTTCAAAAGAATTTGTATTGAAACAGTGCGCAAGACAAATATGTATAGGATTTTCAAATCCTGACGCACTTTAATGGATTATGCAATTAATGTAATTTGTTAAGCTTTTCCTTCTGCTTTAACATTTTTACACTTGTTTCATATTTAACAGATTAAATAGCGCATGCAATCGATTATATAAATCATACAAGCCAACAACCAATTAATATGATTGTTATAGGAAGTTAAGGTTTTAAATGAAATTGACTTTCACAAGATAAACAATTTAACCAATTAGGAAACTTGTGTAATCAGTTAAGTTCCATACTTAATTTCCAAATCAATTTTCATTTTAAACATATCAATACACTCATCAAACACATGTTGTCATAACAACGTGTTTTAATCGATTATACATTTAATGTAATCGATTACTACACAACTATTTGCCCCTGTTAAGCATATATTAAAATCTGGAGAAATTTAACAGATTATATACATTGTCTAATCGATTATTTCTATCAGAAATACAATGTGCAATATGTTTAAACTCATGATTCATTTATACACAATGAATACATACATCAAGCATTTCAAGCACAAACACAGTAATGATAAAGCAATTGTTATGTCATTTGTTGTGCAAGAAACCATAAAACATTTCTTTTGTTCATCATCAAAAACACATATGTGAGATGGGTATAGCTAGATATAGCTTACCCTATCAACAAGTCTAACATTAAGATAGAAACAATTCAATCAACTTATAGTGGAAACATCAATCTTTATACATACAACAAAAAGGTTGTATATGAAGAGCAATAGATGTTGGAAACAGGATGGCTCGGTTTCAACACCAAGAGGGGGGTGAATTGGTGAGGTTTAAAAATCAGAGTCTTTTTAAAATCTTTTTCACAAAGTAAAAAACTTTACAAAGTTTCTTGAATCGCAAGGAATGGAAATTCTAAGTGTAGTGGAAATGTAAAGTTAACTACGTGAACAAATAAGTCGACTTAATGTAAAAGTGTAAGGATAGAGAAATCAAACATAGATTTTTATACTGGTTCGGCCTCAATACCTAAATCCAGTGTCCTTCCACAACTAAGAAGCAAATGCACTATAATGGTCAAGGTTTTTACAACAAGGCTTTTATAGAGACCTCCACGTTAAAAATATAAAACACCTATCTAACCCTCTAACCAAAATATAGGCAGCAACACAATGATCTGCAGCAAGATATCCCCTCTTCTACAATCTTCAACCCCACTTTGAACAATCCTCAAAGTGTCCAGACTCCACGAGTCAACCTCCTGTAATGACAACAGGATAACCAATCTCCAATAGATTGAAAGCAGTCTTGATCAATGTGAATACACCAATTATGCAGAATCTGATCAAACAGTAAGCACAATACAGTTCCTCCTTAAGTCACTCTTGCAAGAAAGATCTCCATCGTTTTCTTGATGAGTTCTTGGAACCTTTTTCTCAAAGATCACAATCTGTAAATCAAAAGGAAAGTGTCAGAATAACCAAAGTCCTATGTGATCAACTGAGTCACGTCTATTTATAGTTTTCTATAAATCAGACGCTCCTATTCCATCTCGCCTCTTTCACCATAGATCTCCAACTTCAACTTGGCCCTTCCACCACGAATCTCCAACTTTAGCTTGGCCCTTCCACCATGGTTCTCCACCTTTAGCTTAGTCCTTTCACTACAGATCTCTTGCAACACCAACAAACAAAAGGTCAATCAAGTACAAGTGAAATTGGTTCCATAGCATTTGGGAATCGATTTTAAGTCATTGGAATACCTCATGTAATCGATTACGAGCTCTTGAAATTAGTTCCCTCTTTGCTAGAATTGATTACATTGTTTGATAGAATCAATTATGTTTGACTAAAATCGATTATGTCTTCATAAGAATTAATTCCTATTTGGATTAGATGCATTATGAAATTGATTCCATCTTAAGAGAAGCAGTTCCCTTTCTTTTGTTGGAGCATTCACATGAAAAAAAGGGTAAGAGTAAAAATGTATTTTTCAACTTTTCACCCCCTCAAATGAGTTGAGATTTAAAAATACTTCATTTTGCAAAATCTCATTATCTCTCACTTTCAAATATACATATGAATACTCGTCCTCATATCCTTCTTCGTCAATATTTATTTTCACCTAAAACCAGCACAACGTTACTAAAGTTGGTACAATTCTATTTTCGTATTTGAAAAAAAAAAAGAGTAAGCATATTATGGTAAAAAGAAATTCTTATAAAATATTTTATATTATTGTGTGGTAGCTGTCTATTATTTAAAATATAATGTAATAAAGGGGTAAATAAAAATAGAATAAACAGAAAAAGAAAAGAGAGTGAGTGAGAAATGATGTGATGTGATGGAGAGAAGAAGGATGCATGCAATGCAAAACGCAGGTTTAAAATATTAAAACAAAAGAAAAGAAGAGAAGTGCAGTAGCAGGTTCGCATGCAGTGTCCATCTATCTATCTATCTTCTCCTCGTTAACAATGAATCGAACAATGTTGAAAGCCACAAATATTCATGCTGTGCCTGCATGGAAGGGCGTGCAAGCAGATTCACTAACTGCTTCTCTCTCTCTCTCTCTCTTACGGTCCAACTTCCAGACTGACAAACAGTCCCTTGTCCTCTTCTTTAAGGAAAAATATGTACCTTTTGAAGTGTTAACATATTAGAGTACTTTAAGGAAAATCTTAAATTCATCAATCTAAATTTATAATTAAAATGTTAATGTACTGGGGCTCTTCAAATTCAAATTTTATATTAACTTTCACTCCTAGTAATAAAATATCATATTTTAATTATATAACTTTATAAAAGTGAATTTTTATAATATTTATTATTTCAATGTAAAACTGTTTTATCAATTAGTTAAGAGTAATTTTATATTATAAGCTAACTTCAAATGAAATTAGATAATTTTTTTCTATAAAATTCTTGAATTGTAAATGCCAATTAGTATTATTAATTGTTTCTTCATAAGTATGTTATTCATGAAAGAAGGTATGTTTTATTTTAGTTTTGTTGATGGGTAGATTTTTTCATTTATTGGTCATTTTTAATGGATTTTCTTTCTTAATGGCTTTCCATCCACATAATTTAAGCCAAAACCTTATTCAAAAAATATAAATATCCACTTTTGCTTTGATCAATGACCGGTTGTGGTTTTTATTATAGTTTTTCTTCCTAAAAGAATTTTTAATAATTTGTTTGTTGCGGAATGTTAAAATACATGTTTGGAAATTTTATGAAGAAATAATTTATTATTTTGATTGTATTTTTTTAAATACTATAATCACTTTATACAAGACAAATTTATTTGAGTTAATTCAACTATTTTAAGCGACAAAATTTTCTTTTATTTTTAAGAGTCATTTGAAGCTTTTGTAACAAGGAGATTTGTGGGGGTTATTTGAACACCCAATAGCCTTCTTTCCATTGTTCAGTATATTTTGATATAACTAATGTAGGACCATCAACACTATATTCGAATCAATGATCAAATTTTGATTCTTGGTTAGTGGATACAAATATTGAACTACTAGTGCCAACAATTTTGGTATTGTATTCGTATATTTGATAGATTTAGGATAATGATTAAAATTTTCTTTGCCACCAAATGTTGTACTAATATATTCAATGATTTTATATCAAATAAAGTTGACACAAATAATTTCATATTTAATTCCCTTAATAAAAAACTATAATTCGATCGCTGACTTAGACTTCACAAAAAAGATAAAGAAAATAGAGTGCCATGCTAGTTGATGGAAAAATCTTTGTTCATTTTATTTTCCTTTATACTGTAAATGTCAACTAATTAAGAGTTGCTGTCTAATTAAAAATCATCAACTTTAAAATAAATATTTTAAGAACATATTTAGAATGGTTCTAATTTTTTATGATGAAACATACAAACACTCCATTATGTAATTACTTTGACAATGATTTTAAAACATTTATTTTATTTTTATTATTGATCTTACTGAAACTAATAATTATGATTATGTTTACGAATTAATCTATCTTCACTCTTTACTTTCTTAAAATTGTAATAATTAAGATTTGTTGCTTTCTTAAAATTATAATAATTAGGATCTTTTGTTTGTTATGATGAAATAGACTATAAGAAAATTCTTAAATAATAACCAATTTTAATGACAAAAATAATTAATCCTATAATAACCAATTTAGATATTAATTTATAAACTAAAAATTATTGATAATTAAAGTAGTTTCTAAATTGATAGTTAAATTGGTCACTATAATAAGCTGATTTCTAAATTGGTCATTAATAATGATTATTAAGGTTTTGAATAGTAAAGAAATTGGCTTCTAAATTAATAATTATTAGAAATCAATTTAAAAACTAATTTTTTTAGTCAAAATCTTGGTAATTAATGTTAGTTATTAATTTAAAGACTAATTCTTTATATGACTAATTTAGAAACTATTTTACTTATTAATAATTTTTAATTTATAAATTGATATTTAAATGATCGTTATATTGGTTAATTATTTTTTGTTGCTGAAATTGGTAATTATTTAGATATTTTTTTATAGTATTTTTTCTTTGACAATTTATTAGTAACAAAATTCATTGATATTTAAAAGATACGTGAATGTGTAATCTCATCTTAAAACAACTGGAGGAAATTTTCTAATAATTCAACAATATTATAGTAAAACAATGATTGTAATAAAAAAATAATAATCTTTGGTTAATCCTCATGCACTAGCACGCGTTTAGCGCGTGACAGTGTGCGATTTGGTCAGATTGTCCAGACATTGTATTAGCATGTAGCAGCTTGTGTCGCTGAGTTTGTGACTTTGTGGTAATAACAACGCATCAAATTAGAGATTGCTAAAATCTTTGCGCTTTTTGACTCTGCTAGTTCGTGGGACAGAGACAAACATTCTTTTACAACCTTATGTAATGTTGCTCACTCACTTACTGCTCTATTTTTTGGGTTACTATATATGGGGAATGATGCATGTAGATCTATTCTTGTTTTTTATTTCAAATCCCATTGGATAATAGTAATTTTTTTAATCAACTTATTCATTGATACTACCTATTATTAATTAAATATTGAGCTTTTACTAATCGAACTAAAACGTTGTAGTGTTTGTTTGGTGAAATTAGAGGGAATATATATTGGGTGGAAGAAGGTATGACAGGTGAAATTTAATTTAACAGTACTGATAGGTTTAACAGAAGCCGAGATTTTTGACATACCTAAAATGCCATCATAAACATGGTGATTGGTGATGAAGCTAATCTCGAAGAATACTATGATCTTAAGGTTTCTGTGTGGCCATTTTGTCGTCTTTTGATGCTCTTTCTCCGCGTCTCTGCCACTAAAACCGCTAAATAATTAGCCAAAGTTTACACTTTACACAGTCCATTCTCTTCTCTTAATATCAACTACATATTATCACAAAATCATTCCCTCTCTCTCTCTTTTTCCTCACACAACGTTTGTCATTGGAGAAATCAATAATTTAGAAAAGGACACTCACATGCAAAAATATTATAATTTTTTTAATGATATAACAACTAACAGATTCTCTGTGGAGAGTTGGAAGTCACTAAACTCAAGGAGGATTTGTTTATGTTATAGTATTAATAGTTTTGTACATAAATTTGGAACCTCAGATTTGAATCTCCGTTGGGAAAATATATTTAATCATTCATGAATAATATAGCCGCTGCAATTTCTTGAAGTACTAAATTTCTTCACTCAGGCTATGCCTACCTAGCTTTGGCTGCGGGAGATGAAACATATCAGAACCGATTTTCCAAAAGGAAAAACAAAAACCCTAAAACTTCGTCTTTGTTCACTGAAGCCATTTCTAGGTATGGCTGCGCAAGATGAGACATCACAATCATGTACATTTTCTAAAAGAAATAAAAGGAATTAGAACAATGTCTGGGTTTTGGAGCATAGAAACTGCCCTAGAATATTTGTCCCTGTTCATGAGTGGAATAGAAAATTCCAAATTGGGATCACATTCCCAACAATATGACAAGCACCACCTTTTGAGTTTTTAGGAAGTCGTTAGAGTTTGTCCCAAACATGGGGTCTCCCAATAGTTCTTCATCTGGTTGGTCAAATAATTGCATGAGTATAATTAACTCTGAAGTAATCCCTATAACCAAGCAAGGCCTATTTGAAATTGTTTCTATGGTTGTTGAACAACGAGGATATCTAGGTTTACTATTCAAATCCAAGATTTATACTATTTAAATCCTTCGTTCACACTCCAAATATGGTACACAAAAAGAAACGTGAAAATTGTCATGTAAATTATTTAACCTTACTTTGCGTTGATTTAAGAAGTTCTTGCTGTCTCACATTAATCACTGAGATAAGAAGTTCAATGTAATAGTTTATCAGATCTAACACCTGATAAACTGCTCTTTTAGATTGTATTCTTTTCATATGCTTAAGTCACGATAAACACTGGTAAGGGATGCTCTTAAAGGGGTGACAATAATACAACTCTAAAATTAACTAGAATAAAAAGTTTAATATATATATATATATATATATAGTACTTAAACATTAGAACTTTTCTTTTTGTTCTTAGAAGCTTTGTTTTTTTCCATTCATCTAAGGTTTAGCTGTGTGAAAAGTGAATCCGTCAAACAAAATAAAAGCATTCAAAGTTGGTATTATCTTGGATGATGAGAAAAGTGTTTGAAGAACCAAAAACGAAACGAGAGGGAGAGAAAGGTTGTTTTACATTATGAATAAAATAACCACACTAAGTTGCAAGATAAATCTTTTTAGAGAATTATATTAAAAGGGATAATGGTATTAACATCAAGGAAAAGTTTCTGTAGTCGTTACGAAGAACTTTCTAAAAGGAAAAAAATAACTGAAAATCTAATTTTTAAAGGAAGAAAATCACACTTTTCCACTACAAAACATATATGAAGAATGTATACAATGAGAAAGACAACCTATGTTTATTAATTCTTCTTTGACCACCACTCTTGCTTTACTATCCATTCACTAGGAAAATTCAGAATGTATTAAGAACAGTGCATGGTCAAGTTGTACCAAAGGATTCATGATTTTGTTTCATTAAAATGATAAGCCAAAATTTTATTCATGTAAACGCACAGAGATGAATCATTCTGAATCCACGATTTGGGGGCGAATTTTCTGCAGCAAAATTTCCTCCAAATCGTTTATTAAGTGAAGATGAAACCTTGCTTAATTCAACACTTTTCATCATTATAAAAAGGATCATATTTTCGATGGATATATATATATATATATATATATATATATATATATATATACACACGAGGAAATCAAGAGATACTGGTATCAGACATCATTTTTTATCAGACATCATTGATTATCGACTGCAATATTCATTCTCTCGAACTCATAATTTCACCATATATAGTAAAACCTTCCCATACAAAACAACCTAAACCTAAGAAAGAGAAAGAAAAGGAAGAAGAAATAACAACATATAAAGATTAAAAGTAGGGGGAATAGAAAAACTAACATCCCTAGGGTTTTGATTTGATCATAAAAGAAAGCAAAGTACTTAACCATCCTCGAAGCTTTTCACGTGGGGGAAATTGTAACCGAATTGGTTGAAACTTTGTCTAAGAAAACAGAAGAACCAAAAGCCAGAAACTTCACAATAGTGAAGAAAATTCTATAGGGGATTACTAGTAGTGGAAGAAGAGCTGAAAGCAGAAAGATCAGTCCAAGCAGAAGTAGCACCACCAGCAGCACCACCACTCCAATATTGCTCATTTGTATTAGGGTTATTGTTGACTCCCAAGAACTGTCTAGGCAAACCAAGTTCCTGATGATTATCTTCCATTTTGACAGAAGCAAACTGAGACATCACCCCAGAAGTCGAAACCTTAATGGGAGTGCCACCATAGCCATCACTACCACTAGCACCATCAAATGGGTACAACCCATGCGATGAAGAAGCTTCCAAACCAGACAAGAAGGGAAATTGGTGAGTTTGTGGCATCCTCCATTGGTCCAAACCAGACAACACAGAACCACCACCAGCATTCAAAGCGTTTCCAATATGGAAATTCAAGTCCCCTATTCCTCCCATTGGACCTGAAATTGAGCCATAGTTCAAACCATAGTTTAATCCTATCTCTCCTCCACCACCACCACCACCACCGAGGTGGTGATCGCCAAGATGATGCAATGGAGCCATGAATCTAAGAGACGACGGCAGTCCGGTGCCGCCAAGGCCTGCCACCATGTCAGCAGAAGAGGAGCCACTGGTTGTGGAAGCGGAGCCGGCACTCGCCGTTTGGCGGTCCGAGTTTGCAGGCGACCTGGCGCTGCTGCCGGAGCTTCCTCTGCTCCTCTTGTTCCTCCTGCAGCCGCCACCAACAGGGACGTTCCTCAAGGCCCCGCCACGAGTCCAGTACCTTCTGCAAGCCTTGCAGAAGTGGCGGGGCTGAGAGAGGCTGTAGTTGTTGAAGTAGCAAAACTTTGTGTTGGTGGATTCACATCTTGGACACTTCTGTAGAGCTTCCTGCATGGGTATGTTGGCCATCCTGGCCCTATCCGCCATGGAACCCGGCCTGATGGAGCCGGCAGTGGCACTACCACCGAGTCCATGGGGTTGCGATGGTGGAGGCGGCGGCGGCGGTTGTATTGGTGGTGGAAGAATAAGGTGGGAGCTGACAGCAGTGTTGTTGGGTTGCTGCGGATGATTTGGCTGCTGCAGTAACATAAAGTTGGAAGGAGCAAAGAAATCAAATATGTGGTATATTCAGGAGGAGGGTATAAACAAAAGTGTAGGAAGAATATCTATCTTTTGAATTTTGCCTTTTGAACTGAGAAATTAAATGAGAAAGAAGCAAACTGAAGAACCCTTCAATTTTTTTACCTGTTGCTGCCAGTTGGCTGGATCAATATATGCTGGGATGGAAGTATAAACCATGGTTCCTCTTGGAGCTTTCTCTTTTGTAAAGGTTGATGGTTTAATTTTTTGGGAGGCAATACAAGTGGAGAGAATCACATCAAACAGTTAGAGAGAGAGAGAGAGAATGGTTGATGCATAGAAGAGAGAAAGGAAAAGAGAGAAAGCAAAAGAAAGAAAGAAAGAAGAGAGGGAAGGGTTTGGGAGAAGAGGTAATGAGAAGCAAAAATAAAGGAAGTGCTTTTGAGTATTTATATATAATTTTAGTTTGTTGTTGAATTCCCCCGATAGCACTCTTTTTGTTTTTTTGCTTTTCAGGATTTTGAGAAGGCGATGTTTCTTAACCCATAAGCTTCTTTTTGACGCTCTGTAAGTAGTGTGGTTAGAAAAAAGAGATACTGTTATTGTGCATGAAAAAAGCTAAGTGTTGAGTCTGATATGTCATGTGTGCTAACCAGCCTAGCCAGACAGCCATAGATTGATGATAGTATAGTATAGTATAGTATAGTATAGTAGGAATTTGGTGTGGAATGGGCAAAGGAAACTTTAATTATGATTGTATTATAAAATATATATAAGATTAGTTTATTGGTGAATGAATGATAGATTATGGTAAAGAAATAATGTGTTAGTGTTTTTTTATATTGGGTTGAAAAAAAGAAAAGGTGTCCATTTGTGCTTTAGTGTGTCCCGACCGAGTGAACCTTTTCTTGGTCAGGTCTGTTCCCTTCCCCACTCCTCTTTCTTTTTGCATGGAAACATTTATCCTTGCATCTCACGCGCCACATCAACAACATCCACTAAAACTCATATATGGAATGTGCCAGACTGCCTTGGCTTTAATACTTAGAAGGAGGCCAAGGATCCAAAACTAACTCTTTGCATTCTTTTTAATGCTTTTACTTCTCAAATTTTAAAATTTTTTTATGTAATTCTTTTATATATTTTGATTTATAAACTTTAATAATAAATTATATTTTACTTTTATTAATATTAAGTAATAATATGTTAAATGATGTAAACATCTTAAATATTAATATAAAATGTGTTTGATGTGTCACACAAATTTAACTTAATTAGAATAAGATAACTTTCTCCATTCAATTTTAAAATTTAACAACTAAATATATCATAGTAAAAATATGTTAAATATTTTACTTTTATTATCATTTTCAGTTATTTATACAAAAATGAAATTCAATTAAGTTCAACTATGATAATACAATAGCCTAATAAATCGACGTAATGGTTAAACATAATTAGGGTTGAAAAAAAAAACGTTCGACCCTTGTATCCGTAAAATGCATTAAGGATGGATAAAGAATTACATTAAACAAATGTAATAAATTTACTATCAGTTAATTATATCTTTTGACTAGTGTTAGTTAAAAGTGGTTAAAATTTATGACTTTAGTTCAAGCCGTATTAGATTAAAAATAAAAATTGAAATTTTGTTACAAGTCAATTTTGAATTCGATTTACTAAAAATCTGGTTTACTCAAATTGAATTCGTGGTGAACCGAGTTGATTCACCAATCCATCTAAGTTTTCTAATAAGTACTTTTTTTTGGATTAGTAATTTTATAAAATATTGTAATGCTTGCGTGGAATTATTTTTGTATGAAATAATTAGTTAACATGAAAAATCCACAAATCTATACTTAGTAACTCAAACAAATTTGAATTGGTATGAAGTCACCAAAAATTTTATTGAGAAGATTTTTGTGATATCTTTGTGTGAATTTATGTTTGATTGATCATAAACTTAATTTAAGAAACTTTCCATTTAAATAGATTTGAATTAGAAAATTTTTATATGTTTTTAATTGAAAAAAACTCATTTAACCCATCAACCTAGTAGACCGGATCAGGTTCAAATTTTTTTAACTCATTAATAAGTAAGTCGGGTTGGATTGACTCACTAAGTTATCAATCCGTGATGAGTTGAACCGAATAGCATGTTTTGACAGCACTAGTTTTGACTACTATTTATTTAAATTTATATTTAAGTTTTATTTTCTTTACTTATATTTCAGAGTAAAAATTTATTTAAATTAATATAATTTATTTGAGTTTATATTTTTTAATTCACATGTATCTAGAATATAAAATTATTAACAAATGTGCGGGAAGAGAATAAATTTCACAAAGAGTGTTAAATTGTAAGGAAGAGAAAAACTTTAGAATTAGAATGAAATTGTAATTATGAGACAATAGAGTATTTATACTTATATTGGAAAACAATTAGTAAATAGAAGAAATTTAATATGTTCAAATAATAAATATATGATACAGGAATGAATAAAAATATTTCAATTAATACATATATCATATATATTTTATTATATAAGATTAACTCCTTATTTGTATAATTATAGTTTTTAAATTAGAATATATTATTTTTATATGTTTAGTTTGTTGGAAATATAATCAATTATTGACTTTTTTAAGAGATTTGGTGACTATTAGAGTAGACAAATCTAGTGGTTATGTATTTATATTTCAATTTTTCTCTTATGAAATGACAACTAATGTCAATATTTTTTATTCTTACATTATGACAAGATTAGAGAGATTGTCTAATTTTGTATAATTGTCATATTCAAGGTGTGACTAGTGCAAAAACTGTCATAGACTATAGTTATTTTATGGTTACTCGACTATTATAAAATCGTAGTCTATCAAACCATAGTTTAAATTAAACGTTTTAGACTATAGTTATTGTACTCTATATTCACTTATAAACTACGATTCTCTAGTCTATTATTCCTTTGAATTTTTTTAATATTTGTTTCATTTTAGTTTTTCTACTCCTAATTAAGCAACTTGAACAAAAAACAGAACTGGAATAAAAACTAAAACCAATGGATCTCATAACCAAAAATAGTGAACAATTACATATATCATTAATTACGTCGAAAGATAATTACAATTGGCAAGAATGTGAAAATATAAATAACAAAAAGAAAATTGCAAAGTCATCTAGCCAAATGTGTTGTAAAATTCTACAAATAGGTTACCCAAATATTCTTAATGTAATCCATTAATTCAAAATTCAATGATTGAGAGTCACTAAAGTACTGAAAAAATAATAATAACTTCAATTAGTACACAAAATAAATAAAAATTATTTATTTATGAATTAATTATATCATTACTTGGTCCTAATTCCTTTGAATATCAACTTGAACAATAGTTGTCATTCATTGCATAACATATTATCTATACTCAAACCTTCTAGTTTTTTTATTACACTACAATATTGAATATGAATACAGTAAGTTTAATTGAAGAAACTATTATAATTGAAAAAAAATAAACAATCTTAAGTGATAGTCACGTGAGCTTTTGTAATCTTAAAATTCCTTTAACATATTATATTTGAAATATGAACAAAAAGAAAAGACACTAGTTAGTGTCCATATATATGAAAATGAAACTACATAAGTTTTTATATTGAATCTTAACAGGAAACTAAGGTTGACCCTATGTAACATCAATTTAATTTCAACATTAAACAAATTAAAATTATGCATACAATAAACCAATTATAGAAAAATTATATTAAACAAAATATTCAAACAATAAAAAAAAATTCAAATAACACATAATAATTCAAATAATAAAAAATATTATCGTAGAAAAAAATTTAAATACACATTAAAATAAGTAAAAGAGATGAAGTAACGTTTTTGAGTGATAGCATGAGTAACACGAATGTGGGTGGCAGCATAATAACATAAAAGGGTAACAACAATATGGGTGGTCATTACGGTGAAAATAGTCAAACACAGACAAGGGTTTATTGTTTAGGATCAACAGAGAGGAGAAAAACAAATGAAGGAGGAAGAAAATTAGAACGAATGAGACATGAACCTAAACAAAGGACAATAAGGATGGAACGAAGGCAAAGCAAGACACTAGTAAGAAAAAGGAATACTAACTCGCTCTTTATGCTTCAGTTTACCATAAACCAAAGCAAAACATGATGCGGTGACATTTTTGAAATATTCACGAAATTATATGTCTCAGTTCCAATCCACCTGAAGTAGTAGAGGGTTTATGGCTTGAGTTCCCAGGACAACCGTTGTCATAGACCTCTACACTCACTGACATTCCCTTTTGCAATCTGACCAACATTTCTTTGCAGGACATATGGCCTCGGTTGTTTGTAGAAACGATACCATAGATCCCCTGTGCCCACTGCCATTACCCTCTACAATCTGACAAAAATCTCTGTGCAGGGCATATGACCTTGGTTGTTTTCAGAACCGAGGTCATAGACCCTCTGTGCACATTGACATTCCCTATACACTTTGACTATTCAGCTGACAATTTTTTGGGAAAAGGTCTATGGCCTCGGTTCCCTGCAGAACCGAGGCCATAAACCCTTGATAAAAAAGTTGGTCAGCTAAAAAGTCAATTTTTCAGATATTTACGCAGGGCTTTTGGCCTCGGTTCCTTGAGAACCGATATCAAAGACCCTACTCTGACCAATTTTGAATATTTAAAATATATTTGTGTTCAGTTTTTGGAACTAGTTGTATGGTAATCGAGGTAATATGGTGTCATATGCTTCAGTTTGGCGGGGACCCAAACAAAAGACTTGAACAAAATTCTCATTTTAAATTAATTTTGATTTTTTTGGACGACTTTAGGCCTCGATTTTCTGAAGAATCGAGGTTGTATCCCTCATATTGCCTCAGTTTTAAGAAGAACAAAGGTAGTAACCTTTCATAGGTTAAAAAAATAAAACACAGAGGGTGAACAGTTTCGTCTTCTTCGTGAAATTGTTCTTCCTCTCCTCTGCAAACAAAATTTCGTCGTGCCAATAAGCCACATTTTCCTTCCATTTTCACCATTCAAAGCCATTTTTTATTGTCGCCATGGCCCTCATGAACGTTTAGGAAGCATTATAACCGATCAAAATCGTTCTAAACCTCTTCTTGGGTTGATTATTGCGATTCTCCACCATAGGGTAAATTTTTGATGTTTTTTTTTTGCATTTTGGCATTTGTTTTTGTTTCTAAAATTGATATTTTGTTTGTATATTTGTCTAGTTTTGATTTTTGCATAGTTGAATTTTTTACCATTTTGATCGCAGGTTGTCCATTGTTGTTGGCCTTGGTTCTTATTTTAATGTTTAAAGTTTACTTTTTAATAAGATTATATACTTTTGTAGTAGGTTCTAAAATTTTGTATGTTGAATATGTGAGTATTTGAAGCTTATTAATGATATTATTGTATGATTGAATTGAATATTAACCTTAATTTCTGGTTAAATGATCAATACAAAAATTATTTTTGTATTGTAATTTTGTATAATATTTCAGAATATTTATGTATGGATCGAAATTGGATTAATTTACCACGCATTAATGTTGAGTTCGAGAGAGGGGTAGAGGAATTTATACAATTTGAACAATGTAATGAGGGTAGAAGTGATGATGAAGTGAAGTTTAGATGTCCTTGTGTCAATTGTTTGAATGAGAGAAAGTTGAACGCAACCCAAATTAGGGAACATCTTATTTGTGATGGTTTCCTACAATGTTATGCAACATGGATATGGCATATGGCGAAGAAATAAACTTTCCGACTATCTCCCAAACTGAAAATGTTATTGATTCCATCATTGAAAATCGACGAGAAGAAGAAAAATTAGAGGACATGATCCGCGATGTTGGCGTAGAAAATTTTACACAAGGTCATGTGTGTGAGACGATGTCCAATGATGTGGAAACTCCTTTGTATGTCGGTTCAACTAAGTTCACAGTTGTTAGTGGTGTTAAGGTTATGAATTTGAAGGCGACCAATTGATGGACTGATAAGAGTATCACAAAATTGTTGACATTGTTGAATGAAATGCTACCAGATGGAAATACACTACCCACTCGTGTGAAGAAAATTCTTTGTCCGATGGGTATTGTTAAGACTCTAGCAAGTGTACCGAATCGTATCAAGTAATAATAAGTGGTAAGACCAAGTATCATTTTTCCTAGAGACTCATTGGCCTAAACTTTCATGTGATTTGTTGATTATTTAAGACTTGAGAAACGAAAATTGGTGTTTAGAATGCAACAATGAAAATAAACATGCACATGCAAAGGTTGATCGATTGACCAAAAGATATAACACAAGTGAATTATATGGATGAATTGTGTTGTTGGGGTTTTTGACTTATCCTAATCCACTCCCACATATTTACGAATTCTACTTTCTAATTTACCCTAATCTCAATGTCTTGGTGAAGAGAGCCTACTCCTAATTACTAGTTTACAATGTCTTGTCTCCTTAGCAATTGTTCATGCATTACATTCGCACAGAAGCTTAAAGGCAATCGATCATCCTATCCCTATGTTTGGGTAATATTGCTCTCGAGAGAATTTCTCCATGTCTAGATCTACCCATATGGGTCCATATAGATAAAATCAAAGATCAAGCTATTGAATGAATTAAACAAAGCATGCATAGAGTATAGAGGAAAAACCCTAACAATTAATAAAATAAAACATATGAATAAAGCATCGGTTCAATATATGAGAGTTTCAAAGGATTACATCGTTTCCCCAACAACAATAGAAGTTTAGTTCACCATGGACATGGTGAAACTAGATGAAATTAATGAAAGCAATGAAAGATAAAACCCTAGAACTTATAGATTGGAGCTTTCGCATCCAAAATCCGCCTCCGGGGGTGAAGAGAGTGTTTCTGCGCCTCTTTCTGTCAAAAGATACCTTCTCTAGGTCGTGCAAATCTATTTATAATTCATTAAAATCAGCAGAAACTGGCCTGGGCCCAAGAAGCTAGCGCTTAGTGGTAGGCACGACACTCAAGAGTAACGCTCAGCGTTGCCGCCCAGCATTTGACAGTGAACTCTCTGAAGAGGCTGGCGCTCAGAGGTGAATTTGCGCTCAACGGTAGGAATTAGCGCTGAACGATATCTGCGATTCTTCTTTTGTGCCTTTCTTCCACTTCTTCAGAGTTCAGCTCCTTGCTACTTCAAATTCCTCCATCCAATTCACGTTTATTCCTACCAAATCAAGGAAAACCAAGCATAAAACCAAGAAAACCACCTTTGACTCTCTTAGTCTCTAACTTAAGGAAAATGTATGATTTCAAGCTAGTTTCTAAGTCATAAAGGGTGTGTTTAATGTCAAAATTAAGTATGAAAATAACAGTTTTTGAACTGTTATCACAACTCCAAACTTAGAACTTTGCTTGTCCTCAAGCAAACAAGATGAAACTTAGTCTTCCACCAATCAACACAATGGTTCAACACATTCCGAAACCTTTCTTTCAAGACAAGTAATCACTTAAATAAGCTCATCAATAGAATTTAGTCAAGATGCACACATGCTTCACTTTGTAACAACTCATCATGGTGTTCACACAATCACATAATTTCCAACAGATGCTATTATCATGAATGATCAATTAACTAAGCACAGATGTAATCATGAATTCATGGAATCATTCCTCACCAGATAAAGTGTTTCACTCAATCACTCAAGTGTTTTAAGAGGTCACTCCTTCCCTCTACTATCCACATGTCACATAGAACAAAATTGCCTTTCATTTACCACAATTAAATATTCTCACACACACATGTCATCACAAGGACTTTTTCATGGCTTATAATGAGGTTGGGCTAACAAGAAAAATTGGTTTTTCTAGATCATCCTTGAGTTAAGAGAGTTATTCAACATTTATAATTCAAGCACAAACTCTCTTTTATCAACCAATGTCACTGATTCCCAACTTTTCCCTTTCTTTGCATTGAACTTATCTTTCTTTCATTCCATTTTTTCTATCTCTTTCATCTTTTTCATGCTTTGCTCAACACATTAGCTCAATGCTCATTTTTTTTTTCAACTTTCCCAACAACCCCAAACTTGAACCTTTATCAATACCCCACAATAATTCTCAACTTAACTCAAGGTAAATATTTCCAAAAGGGTTTTCATATTCTGTTTAAGGCTTAGGTTCAAAAAGGGTAGAACACATTGTGCTCTTTTACATTTGGGAGAAAATCATGCATTAGCTAAGAAAGGGCTAATCAAAGATGGCCTTGATCATATGACACAAGCAAGCAAGTGATTCAATCATAGAAACTTGGGTAAAGTCATTCATGCTTTCAAACATATAGCAATTACATCAACAAAAATATGATTAACGGAAATCATAAGACTTGAATAAATAATAAATTGAGTTGTAAATGCAAAATAAAAATTAAACATGCATGCAAGGGTTTTGATCAATTGACAAGAAGAAGATATGGATGAATGGAGTTGTTAGGGTTTACGATTTCATTCTAATCCACTCTAAAATATCTACTATTCTTATTAGATTCAACTTTGTTATCAATGTTCATGCAACTTTCTATTTTACTCTAAACCCAATCTCTCGACGAAAAGAGCCTAATCACAACTACTAATTTACTATCTATAGTCTCCTTAGTAATCACTCGTGCAATATCCATAGAAGCTTAAAGCAATTGACTTTCGTATTCCTATCTCTAGGTAATATGTCTTCATCAAGAGAAATTCTTCATGTCTAGACCTAACTATACGTCTCCATATAGAAAGAATCAAAGGTGATGCATTTGAATAACTGTTGTAATTTGAGATAATATCTTTAGAATCTTCCTAATTAGAGGAAATAGATACGTAATATTTTATTTTATTTTATTTTTTCCTAGTTTTCCTAGTTTCCCTATTTCCCTTTTTAGGAAATCTAGATTATTACAAATAGAGGATATGAGAATGTATTTTTCATAATTTGAGAATAATAATAAGTATTATTTTCAACTTGGTCTCAGAGCTCCTGATCTTAGGGGCTAGATTTCGTTGCAACAAGCCGCGCCGCCGTCGCTGTCCGACCACCGCCGCTGCCGCCGTCGCCAGTTGGGGTCGTTGACAGGGCAGAAGGTGCGCCCACCGTGAGAGGAGCCTCCACGTGCCGCCACCGTCGCCGGCGCATGTAGACCACACGCCCACCTCCGGCGAGACCCACTCGCCGGCGTCGCCATAGACAGGGTCGCCGGAGCCCCCTGAGTCCATTCCTAGGGTCGGTGACGACTCGTTTGGACTGTATTTGAGCAGATCTGAGTTTTAAGTTTTGCTCCTTTTTTTCGGTGAGACCCACTCGCCGTCGCTGCCACAGAAGAGTCGCCGGAGCCTCCTAAGTCTGTTCCTAGGGTTGGTGACGACCGTTTGGCCTTTATTTGAGTAGATCTGAGTTTGAAGTTTTTTCTCTTCTTCTTCCTGGGTACGGGATGTCTGAAGAAAAAAGTATTCCTTTGGGGGTACCTAATGACCTACCAAATATAGGAAATACCTCTTGGTTACCTCTTGGTTAGATGGTCAGAATTACTTACAATGGAGCCAATTTATTCTAAGGATTCTCAAGGGTCGTTCAAAGCTTGATCACATACATGGAGAAGGACCAACACCAGACGACAAACATTTTTCAATTTGGGACAAGGAAGATTCATTAATTATGACTTGGATGTGGCAATCCATGATTCCTGAGATAAGGAAAAATTATATGTTTCATTCTTCTGCAAAAGAAATATGGGATGATTTGCAGAACACTTATTCTTTAAAAAAGGATCTTGTTGCTTACTATGACATCAAGAATAGGATACTGAATACAAAACAGGGCTCTCTTTCCGTAACAGAATATCATGGAATCCTGAATGGTCTTTGGATGGAACTCGATCAGATCCAAACAATAAAGATGTGTAAAACAGATGCTGCCGCTCTTGCTGAATTGATTGAAGGGGAATAAATCTTTAAATTTCTCTAGGGCCTAAATCATGAGTACAACCCAATCCGGGTTCAAATTTTTGGAAGAGAAAAATTACCACCCCTGTCAGAAGTTTTTTGTATGGTAAGAGGAGAAGAAACTCGGAGAACTGTCATGCTTCATGGAGGGATCTCCAACAAAGGCTCTGCCATGACCATTGGAAAGGGAGTCCACAAGGGAACAAATGCTGGGGGAAAAACGTTTGAAAGAGGTACTCATGGGGACTATTGTTCATACTGCAAAAGATCTGGACATACCAAGGAAATATGCTTCAAACTCCATGGAAAAAAGAATGTTCTCGAGCGTATGGGAAACAAGAAAGAGCCTACTCAAAAATGGGTAAATCATACTACCTCAGAACGAGAAGCTACTAATCAATCTAGTCCTTCCCAGTCTAATCCACCACCACCACCAGATCTTGATATGAAAGCTTATAAGGAGAAACTCGAGCGGTTGGAAGCAATGATTGAATCAATGAGTAAGTCCTCTGGATCATGTACTCTATCCATAAAAGGTAAGATTTGTCTCAATACTGGTCATGTGTCTCAAGGTATTTGGATCCTTGATTCGGGTGCAACTGATCATAAGACACCTTTTAGTGGATATTTTGACTCATATGGAAAAAGCAATAAAGAACAACTTATTACAGTTGCAAATGGTCAGGGTATACCTGTATGCGGCCCTGGGGATATATTTTTGGACTCATCTATTATATTGAAGGATGTTTTACATGTTTCTCAATTGGCTAATAGTCTTATCTCTGTGCAAAAACTCACAAAGGATTTAAATTGTTCAGTAATATTTTTTCCAACTTATTGTGTTTTTCATGACCTTACCACGGGGAAGACGATTTTAACTGCTAAGGAGAAAAGTGGGCAAAATCTCAAATATGGTTACATCATCAAAGGCTTGGGCATCCGTCATTTAGTCTTATCAAGTCCTTGTTTCCCCATTTGTTTACTAAGGAGTCTGTTGAGTCTTTTAATTGTGATATTTGTCAATTGTCAAAACACCATCGTGCATCTTATCCTATTAGTAATAAAATGAGTATTTCTCCATTTGATTTAATTCACTCTAATGTTTGGGGTCTTGTCATAGATTCTATTTCCGGAGCCAAATGGTTCGTTACCTTTATTGATGATTGTACCCGTGTCACGTGGACATACCTTATGAAAAATAAATCCAAAGTTTTTCAAATTTTTGTTAATTTTTTCCGTCTTGTCCAAACTCAATTTGGAAAAAATATCAAAAGAATTAGGTCTGATAATGGTACTGAATATGTGAATCATGAATTTCTCAATTTTTTGTCTCATAATGGTATTGTTCATGAACTAACCTATGTTAACACCCCTCAACAAAATGGGGTTGCTGAAGCTCTTCTTTTTCAAATGTCTGTTCCAAAAAATTACTGGGGAGAAGTTGTGTTAACTGCCACATATCTCATCAACAGGTTACCCACTCGTATCTTGAATGGCATTAGTCCTATAGAGTCTCTATTGTCTTTTGTTCCTTCTTCTTCCCTAATAACGAGTCTACCTAGTCAAGTCTTTGGATGTGTTGTTTTTGTTCACTCTCACCCTCCTAACCGTGGTAAATTAGATCCCAAAGCTCTTAAATGTGTCTTTATTAGGTATCCTTCTAATAAAAAAGGGTACAAATGTTATCATCCTCAGAGTCGTGGTGTCTTTATCACCATGGATGTCACCTTTCATGAAACAAAATCCTTTTATGTCAGTCCACCACTTCAGGGGGAGAAAGCACTTCAAGTGGATGAACTCTCCTTTTTGTCATTACCATGTTTGTCTTTGCAGGATGCCCAAGACCTAAGCAATGAAGCTATCATAGTCCACAGTGAGGAAGAAGAGGAAGACAATTTTTTTGGAAAAAAATATGAAAGAAGAGAACAACCCACTTCGACTCTCGAGCAAGAAAAATTGTCTAATCCAGAGGTAAGGATCCCTGAAGATATCAATGAGGAGGAGGTAAGTAGTACTGAGGATTTACCCATTGCATTGAGGAAGGGAAGAAGATCATGTGCTAAATATCCTATTTTTGAGTATGTTTGAACTAACAATCTCTCTGATAAGCACAAAAGTTTTATTGCTGCCATTGATGCCACAAAAATTCCTACCTCAATCCAAGAGGCCATGAAACTTGAACATTGGAATGAAGCCATGAAAGAAGAGATGAATGCATTAGAAAGAAATTCAACTTGGGAGATTGTTGATAAGCCAAGAGACAAGAAGACAGTAGGGTGTAGATGGATATTCACAGTGAAACATAAGGCAGATGGGACAATAGAAAGATATAAAGCTAGATTGGTGGCAAAAGGATATACCCAAACATATGGGATTGATTATGAGGAGACATTTGCCCTAGTGGCAAGGATGAATATATTTCGAGTTATTCTCGCTTTCGCTGCCCATTTTGGATGAGACTTACACTAGATGGATGTGAAGAATGCCTTTCTTCATGAGATCTGGATGAGGAAGTGTACATGGAGATTCCCCTAGGTTTTGAAGTGAAAAATGAAAGAAACAAGGTATGCCTCCTGAAGAAAGCATTGTATGGTCTTAAGAAATCCCCTAGAGCATGGTTTGGAAGATTTACGAAAGCAATGGTTTCCTTGGGATACAGATAAAGCCAAAGAGATCATACTCTATTCATAAAGCACTCTTCTACAGGTAAACTCACTCTATTGCTTGTCTATGTAGATGATATGATTATTGCAGGAGATGATGAAACAGAAAAATTGGCATTAAAAGAAAAATTGGTAGCTCAATTTGAAATGAAAAACCTAGGAAAACTCAAATATTTTCTCGGAATAGAGGTGGCCTACTCCAAGAATGGAATTTTCATCTCCCAACGGAAATATGTACTTGATCTCCTCAAAGAAACAGGAAAGCTGGGATGTAGAACCTCAACTATTCCTATAAAACAGAATTACAGAATTGGAAGTGAAGAAAATGCTCCTGTAGAGAAGGCCCAATATAAGAGATTAGTGGGAAAATTGATTTATCTATCACACACAAGACCAAACATTGCTTATGCAGTTAGTGTAGTGAGCCAATTTATGCATGATCCTAGAGGGAGACACATGCAAGTAGTTGATAAAATTCTCCAATACTTGAAGTCAAGTTCAGGAAAGGGGCTATTATTCAAAAGAGAAGACACATTGACTATGAAGATATATACTAATGCTGATTATGCAGGTTCTATTACTGACAGAAAATCTAGTTATGGGTATTGTGTATTTCTTGGAGAAAGTCTGGTAACATGGAGAAGCAAAAAGCAAGATAGAGTGTCCTGTTCTAGTGCCGAAGCTGAATTTCGAGCCCTTGCTCAAGGAATGTGTGAAGGACTCTGGATGAAAATCATTTTGGATGATCTTAAAGTCAAAATGGAGCACCCGGTGCAGCTACACTGTGACAATAAATCTGCTATGAGCATAGCCCATAATCCAGTGCAACATGACAGAACCAAACACATTGAAATTGAATGAAATTTGATCAAAGATAATCTTGATAGAGGCTTCGTGATTACAACTCATGTTCCTATAGAACTTCAAATAGCAGATATTTTTACAAAAGGGCTTCCTCTCGGTAGATTTCAAGATCTTGTAGGCAAGTTGGGAATGATTGATATTCATTTACCAACTTGAGGGGGAGTGTTGTAATTTGAGATAATATCTTTAGAATCTTCCTAATTATAGGAAATAGATACGTAATATTTTATTTTATTTTATTTTTTTCTAGTTTTCCTAGTTTCCCTATTTCCCTTTTTAGGAGATCTAGATTATTACAAATAGAGGATATGAGAATGTATTTTTCATCATTCGAGAATAATAATAAGTCTTATTATCAACTATAACGTCTTAAATAAAGCATTGGAAAGAATGGAAGAAAAACTCAAACTATTGAATAACACGAGTATATGAATAAAATAAAAAATTCGGTATGTGAGAGTTTCAAAGAATTACATCGTTCCCCAACAACAAAGGGTTTAGTTCACCATAATCATGGTGCAACTAGATGAATTGAATGGAAAGAAGATAAAAGATATCCCTAGATTTGTGAAATTGGAGCTCCCGCATCCAAGATCCACCTCCAAGGTGTGAAAACCGTGTTTTTGCATATTTTCTGCCAAAAGATACCCCTTCTGGTTCGTCTGGGGTCTATTTATAACTTAGAAAAATAACAAAATTTTGGCCTAGGTGATGAGTCAATATTTTCTTGACTTCACTTAGTTTATTGTGCTAGAATTAATCAGGGAATTATGCTTAATTGTCCGGTATTTTTCCATTTTTCCTAATTACGCTTAATTTGATCAGGAATTCATATTTTAATTAATTTGAATTATTTGAAGCTTATTACTTGCATTATTAATTAGAGGAAAAGTTTTGAAAATACTATTTGGGACCTTTAGGGGCTGACAAATAATTTAAGACTCTATATAAAATATGTATGCACATGGAGATGGACTAGAATTAAGCGTAGAATAGATTAAATGAAGGTGTGCTAACTACTACCTGTGGGACCTGCTACTGACACACAAGGTTATAAGTTTGATTGCAATTGAAAAAAAACACTTGGTGTCAAGGCATGCTGTCAGGAGATGAGAAACACTTCCTTATTTATTGCAGCAACATTTATTTTGAAGAGCACATGGGCTCATTCGTTTCACTGCCAAAAAGAAAGAAGTGCACGACCAACATATATAAGAAGCACTCCAACTTGTGTCACGACTTGGTGATTTAAATAGAAATTGGTTGGCTGCCACGTCCGGCAATTGGGATATGTCACAGCCCAACAACTTGCGCGAATTCAATTCTTGAAAAAGACACTCACATCTTGAGTAGAAAGTTCCAATAGGTTTCTCTAAAAAATTTATTCACACTTGGACATTGCAAACCTTTACTGTTATGTGTCTTTTAGTTATACTTTTCCAATGACTCATTGCATTGATAACTGCTATATTCTAGAGCATTTTATTTTATAGTTCACGGTTGACGTTTATTTTAGTGCTATTGCTGCTGCATTTTGACCCTCATTTATTGGCTGATGTGTTAATGTGCATTTCATTCTCATTCAGCAATATCTTTTCAACTCATGCATTTTGTAATTCGGCAATTGATTTTAGTTGATACATACAAGTGGAGATTGATGTCTTGGTTTCGCTGCAGCTTTTGGAATTACTAACATAGACCTTTTTGAATTTAGTCACCAAGTTTATGCTTCCTTGCCTTACTTGGAATGTGTTTTGTTTTATTTATTTTTATGGTTAACTCAACTATTTTTCAAGCACAATTTAAATTAGTTGGCTGTCTACACTGATTAGTTTATAATTTAATTAATAGATCCGTTCGGTTTATTATTTTCGTTTACTATGTTGTCCGTGAGGTTCAGTTTATTTTGTCCGTTTACTTTTCTGCTATCTGTTTTGTTCGATTGTGTTAATTTAATTGCAATGTTAGCTTAGGTTTGGCGGGTTGGTTATTAGTGAAATTACTTTGTTTCCTTGAGATTCTTTGACTGTTCTTGTGTTTATTCTGCTCTGCCTGGCATTCTATAAAATCTGAGTGTGTTCTTGCAATGGGTATACGCTTAGTTGCCCAATTGGTGATTGTATCTTCGCTTAGTTGATCGATCTGTATAGAACACATAGGATGGAATGGGTGTGTTACGTTCGCTTAGTTCGCGATTATGATAGCATGATTAACCTTCGCTTAGTCGGTTAGCTACGCTGGATTAGAGGCTAAAGTAGTTTATTCATGAGACCTTTGCACTTTAATTGCCATGCTACAGCTCTGATTGGCTCAATATTTAATCTGTTGTATGCTTGCAATTGGGTATACACTTAGTTTCCTAATCAGTGTTTAATCTTCGCTTAGTTGATTAGATTGTATGGTGCATGATTGATTAGATTTGTGCATTGCCTTCGCTAAGTTGGGTGATTCGTGTTGGATTTGGATTAGAGTAGTGTGTACTTATTGTTAATCTGTGATTGGAAGCATAGTGATTGAGTTAATGACCAACCATTTTCACATTCTGTTTTTAAATTTCTATTTGCATCTGTGTTTTAATTTAATTCATCCGCTTTCGCAAAACTTTTCACAAAACCCCCCCCACTTCGTGTTTGACTTGATTCTCGAACCACAGTTTGGTCCTTGAGAGACGACCTAGGAGTCACTTCCTAATCTATACTGCATTCTTTATGCACATGAAATTTGCATGGGGTGCGACACCCATCAAAATTTTGGCGCTGTTGTCGGGGACCAACGGTTCGGTTTTAGGTCTTTGTTGTGTTAATGTGTGTTGTGTCTTGTCTTGTGTTGTGAGTGTGATGTTTTGTTTTGTGTGTTCTTCATTTTGTGTGGCATTTAGGTAGCTTTAGTTGAATATTTTCATTGCATTCTTCTTTTCCCCCTTCTTTCTACATGTCTACCTACTTTGATTTTGTGAATACTGTTTCTTCTGCCTATGTCGATGACTTTGATTCTCCTTTTGCATCTAACTCTGATATTGCTTCTCATGCATATTCTGCTGATTTCTATGTTGAGAACAATATGACTCATCCTCCCATTCTTGAGAGTGCTCTTTGGGAGCCAGTTTCACATTATAAGGATGATGATCATTGCGTTTTCACCACTGGACTGATACATTTGCTGCCTAAGTTTCATGGTTTTGTAGGTGAATGCCCATATAAACATTTGGAGAGGTTCCAACTCATTTTCTCTGTAATGAAACCTCCACATGTCCCGGATGATCGCATTTTCTTAAAGGCATTCTTGCATTCAGTAGAAGAAGCAACATGGGAGTGGCTTATTCATCTTCCACCAGAATTCGGGGCCAATTGGGAAGATCTTAAGCATTTGTTTTTGGATAGATTCTCCCCTACTCAGCATCATTTTGATTCATATAGCAACGATCCTGGGTGGAATGATCCTAACCTGGGATGGTATGGTACCTCACAGCTTCAATATCAAGAACCACCATTCCAGAATGCTTGTATGCCTCCACCAGTCCAGGAACCATAGCAGCTGCAGTTTCATGTGCCTGCCCAAATAGCTCCTCAACCTTCTACTTCTGAGCCGACATTGGAGGAGTTACTAAGGCAGATGGCCATGCATAACATTGAGTTCATTCAAGAGACCAGAGCATCCACTCAAAGCTTGAATGATCAAATAGGGTAGATGGCTAGTGAGCTTGCTCAGGAACAGTCTCAATATTTTAAGGATTGGTCATTTCAGACTATTCAGCTTCCTACATTGGAGGAGTTATTGAGGCAGATGGTCATGCAGAACATTCAGTTCATGCAAGAGACCAGAGCGTCAATTCAGAGTTTGAGCAATCAGTTGGGGCAGATGGCCACTCAGTTCATTCAAGAGTAGTCTCAAGATTCAGAGTTATATTCTCAGACTGTTCAGAATCTGGAAAATGATGTCAGTGTCGTCGACCTAGGAGATGGGAACCAGAGTCTTGTGCTCATTATGCCACCTACTTTCCCACCTTCCTATGACCCTATTCTTGCACCTGAGGAGACAGATCCTGATGAAAATTTTGAGGACCAGGTAGATATGAGCAGATATTTTAAGCTAGGTGGACTTTCTTCGTCTTCCATGACTGGAGGAGATTTACTGATGAATCCTCCCTTCCTTGATCCAGTTGTGGAAGACATCTCTCTTATAGATCAGATCTGGCGGATGAAACAATTGCCTAGAAGCAATTACTACTTAGACCCAATGATGGAAAACACTTCTCTACTGGTTCAAAATTTTCAACTGCCGCCCTAACTCAGGGGAGTCTTCTTTTTCCTTTCTCCCCCTTTCCCTACTTATTTTGCACTTGTCCATGATCTGTTGACTATTTTGATTTCTGATTTGATGCTTGTGACACATTGAGGACACTTTGTAATTTAAGTGTGGTCTATTGGGGGATATTTCTATTTTCTTTGTTAGTTGTTGTTTTCCGTGTTAAATTTTTTCTTTTCTAGGTAGTTTTTGTTGTGTCTTGTGTACAGTTTTACATGTTTCTCTTGATTTCTGGACTTGGTTTAGGTTGTAGACTTGTCTTTAACTTCATTGATACTCTAATTTGTTGGAAATCCTTGCTTTTCTCTGTTTGGAAGATGATTATGATGTTTGAGAGATGAATTGATTGTGATAGAAATACCCTGTGTGAGATTTGAGCCACTTGATATTCTTTCTTGATTGCTTGCACATATGCCTTGGCTTGACTTTTGTTGATGATTCTTGATTGATATGCATGTTTGGAAATGATAAAGGCAGTTTTGTTGTTGAGCCTCTCTAGCCAGATGAGCCTACCCTGTTTTGATCCTTTGATAGCCCCTTTGAGCCTTTACTTGCCCCATTTATTTGTTTTGAAGCTCATACACTAGCCCTAAGTGAAAAACCATGATTACCTTAACCTTAGGAAATTTTGGAGCTTTGGAATTGTTTTGGGAACAAGTGTGGTCTCCCGGGAATTCAGATGAATTGGCTAGTTGGTTCCTCTTCTTTATTTTATTTTGTAAATATGTTATGTATCTTGTCTCTTAGAGTTGTGTCCTAGATAGAGAGAAACGAAAAGAGACAAGATGAAAAAAAAAATACAGAAAAATGAAAAAAAAAATTGTGACTAATGGAGTCAAGAAGAGGATTGAATTAGAGGTTTTGGGTGTGATTTGACTGTGTTTTCACTTGTTCCCCATTGCTCCTCTATTCCTTTTGGTTTGTAGCTTCTCATCCATATGTTATCCTCCCTTGTCCTTGGCCCCATTACAACCATGAAAAGACCTTTTGATTTGAACATGCATATGTTTTGAGTGTTGATACTAGAGGCTTGCCAAGTTTATTTGTGTTTGCTTTCTGGAGTGCATTGAGTTGACATTGTTTACCCTAGACACTTGAGAGAAACACTGATAGAGTGCATCTGTGAGGTTCTGTTGCTTTTGATTCACCTCTTGAACTGATTGATTATTTTGCCATGCTTGGAATTGCTTGGATGATTTCTCTGAGTATTTTCTTTCTCAGATTCTGTGTTGGATATTGTCTACTGCTTTTTCCTTGTCCAGATTTCTTGAGGACTGTGTAATTCTGTTTCTTTCCTTGTCAGTCTTTGTTTTCTGTGTGCTGAGTCTGTGTCGCCTCCCTGATGTCCGTTGAACTGTTCCCTGATTTGCGTCTTGATTTTGCCCAGGAGTGCAAAAGACTAAGTGTGGTCTATTTTGATGAGTCAATATTTCTTGACTTCACTTAGTTTATTGTGCTAGAATTAATCAGGGAATTGTGCTTAATTGTCCTGTATTTTTCCATTTTTCCTAATTGCGCTTAATTTGATCAGAAATTCATATTTTAATTAATTTGAATTATTTGAAGCTTATTACTTGCATTATTAATTAGAGGAAAAGTTCTGAAAATACTATTTGGGACCTTTGGGGGCTGACAAATAATTTAAGACTCTTTATAAAAGATGTATGCACATGGAGATGGACTAGAATTAAGAGCACGATAGATTAAATGAAGGTGTGCTAGCTACTACCTGTGGGACCTGCTGTTGGCACACAAGGTTATAAGTTTGATTGCAATTGAAAAAAAAGCACGTGGTGTCAAGGGATGCTGTCATGAGATGAGAAGCACTTGCTTATTTATTGCAACAACATTTATTTTGAAGAGCACATGGGCTCATTCATTTCACTGCCAAAAAGAAAGAAGTGCACGACCAACATATATAAGAAGCACTCCAACTTGTGTCACGACTTGGTGATTTAAATTGAAATTGGTTGGCTGCCACGTCCGGCAATTGGGATATGTCATGGCCCAACAACTTGCGCGAATTCAATTCTTGAAAAAGACACTCACGGCCTGGTTTGGAAACATATCCAACTGCTTGAATAAATCCACATTCACGGTCCAATCCTGCCTTCACAAGCACTCCACATTCATTCACGGGCTAACACAGTTCTTCATTCAGCAGCTGAGCATCACATCCAATAATGTTAATGGGCTTACGGCCTGAAAAGCTGGCAGCAAACAAAAGCCTCCACGCACATAACTGCAGTGGTCTAGCAACTTCAAGAGAAAGCTCCATGGACCCAACTCTACACAGACAATAGCTTAGGATGTCCAGTACCTTCTAGCTTCAAACGGTCCATTGGGAGGATGCATCTTTCATTTGAAGGGAAGCAGCAAATCACGACCCAAGTGCAGCAGCCATCCAACACCCGTCCCGATTTGGAGTCTAACAACATCTCCACGTGGTCCAGCATTCAGCACACATTCCAGCGTTCATTAGGCTTCAACCGTCCAGAAATTTGGGAGGCCTGCACGCTGTCCAGCTGGAGAAAAAAAAAAAGGCACACAGCCTTCACACGGAAGTAGGCTTCACTCACACAACAGCAGCCCACATTTGAAGAGGAGCGTTGGAGAAATGGGCTGGACATCATGGAGCACACATTGAGTGTTGAAGCAGAGAAGAGGTCCAGCAGCTACCAAGCAACTCCACCATCCATCTTCACGGCCTGCAGCTCCTTGAGGAAACGCCACGGCCCAGCTAGGAGGTGTGTGCTTGGAGAAAAAGTTGATCCAGCAAGCTTGGAAGAAAGACAACAACGTCTTCAACACGCATCCAATAACACGCTGCTGCATATCCACTTGGAGAAAGAAGTGTGGTCCATGAGCAATGAGAGTGCACACGACATGGGCTGGAAATGAATTTGCTAGCAGCAAGCAATGACCACAACACAGTCTGGTCCATCATCCAGCAAGGGCGTCGAGCTGCAGCACGTGAAAGAGGTCCTTCACCCTTATATTGAAAAGTAGCAGCCGCCACCTAGGTAGACAATGAATGATATTCCTTGGAGAAGAGTTGCAATGGAGGGTTACAGTTAGTTTCAAAAGCACACAACTGCACACTTTCTTTTGAGGTCCACATTTTTCTTTTGAAAAGTGATTTGTAACATACAGCGTTGGGAGGCACGAGCTGTTACATCTTGAGTAGAAAGTTCCAATAGGTTTCTCTAAAAATTTTATTCACACTTGGACATTGCAAACCTTTACTGTTATGTGTCTTTTAGTTGTACTTTTATAATGACTCATTGCATTGATAGCTGTTACATTCACGAGCATTTTATTTTATAGTTCACGGTTGACGTTTATTTTAGTGCTATTGCCGCTGCATTTTGACCCTCATTTATTGGCTGATGTGTTAATGTGCATTTCATTCTCATTCAACAATATCATTTCAACTCATGCACTTTGTAATTCAGCAATTGATTTTAGTTAATTCATACAAGAGGAGATTGATGTCTCGGTTTCACTGCAGCTTTTGGAATTACTAACATAGACCTTTTTGAATTTAGTCACCAAGTTTATGCTTCCTTGCCTTAGTTGGAATGTGTTTGGTTTTATTTATTTTTATGGTTAACTCATCTATTTTTCAAGCACAATTTAAATTAGCTGGCTGTCTACACTGATTAGTTTATAATTTAATTAATAGGTCCGTTCGATTTATTATTTTGGTTTACTATGTTGTCTGTTAGGTTCGGTTTATTGTTTCCGTTTACTTTTCTGCTATCTGTTTTGTTCGATTGTGTTAATTTAATTGCAATGTTAGCTTAGGTTAGGCGGGTTGATTATTAGCGAAATTACTTTGTTTCCTTGAGATTCTCTGACTGTTCTTGTGTTTATTTTGCTCTGCCCGACATTCTATGAAATCTGACCATGTTCTTGCAATGAGTATATGCTTAGTTGCCCAATTGGTGATTGTATCTTCGCTTAGTTGATCGATCTGTATAGAACACATAGGATGGAATAGGTGTATTGAGTTCGCTTAGTTCGTGATTATGATAACATGATTAACCTTCACTTAGTCGGTTAGCTGTGCTGGATTAGAGGCTAAAGTAGTTTATTCATGAGACCTTTGCGCTTTAATTGCCATGCTGCTGCTCTGATTGGCTCAATATTTAATCTGTTATATGCTTGTTATTGGGTATACGCTTAGTTTCCTAATCAGTGTTTAATCTTCGCTTAGTTGATTAGATTGTATGGTGCATGATTGATTAGATTTGTGCATTACATTCACTTAGTTTGTAATTTTGAAGACCGAATTAGCCTTCGCTTAGTTGGGTGATTCATGTTGGATTTGGATTAGAGTACCTTGTACTTGTTGTTAATCTGTGAATTGAAGCATAGTGATTGAGTTAATGACCAACCATTTTCACATTCCGTTTTTACATTTATGTTTACATTTCTGTTTGCATCTGTGTTTTAATTTAATTCATCCGCATTCGCAAAACTTTTCACAACCCCCCACTTCGTGTTTGACCTGATTCTCGAACCACAGTTTGGTCCTTGAGAGATGACCTAGGAGTCACTTCTTAGTCTATATTGCATTCTTTATGCACATTAAATTTGCATGGGGTGCGACACCCATCACCAGGCCCATAAGTACAACGCTCAACGGTAAACTGGCGCTGAGGGGTGGCTGCGACTCTTCATTTGCACCTTGTTTTATCCTTTCTTGAGTCCAATGATAACGGTCTCAAAACCGTTATTTTCATGCATAAATTTGATATTAAATCACACCCTTTGTAGCTTAAAATGGGCTTAGAATCAAGTAAAACTCTTAAGTTGTGTTACATGAGAGTCAAAAGTTGTTTTTAGAGATATTATGCTTGTTTTGCATTGTTTTGCATCTTCACTGTTGCTGCTTCTCCTTTCTGAATATTCTTTCATTTTTTTTTCTTCTTCTTTCTGCTGAATTTCTTCAGAAATTTGATAAAACCAAGCACCTGTTTCCATGTCTCAATCATAGGAACTTTAATCTCCAATTTCTTGAAGATTTCCATAAAGTGCTCAAACTCCTTGTCCTTCCTATGATAGTTCTTTGGATGAGGAAGGGGTTTTTCATATGATCTTTTCTTTTTTCCTCTCTTCCTCATTTTCTTACTTTTCTTCTCTCTCAATTTTCTCTTTTTGTTTTCTCTTACTTTCTTCTTTATTTTCACACACTTTCTCTTGTTTTCTTTTCTCTCAACCACTTCTTTTTCTTTCTTTTCATCTTTATCTTTCTCACTCAACCTTCCTGTTTCTTTTTCCTCTATCTTTTCCTCATATCTCTTTATCTTTTCCTCATCAACAACCTTGTCACTTTCAGTGATAATGGCTTGACACTCCTCCCTAGGGTTAGCTTCAGTATTAACCCTTGAATCTTCCAACTTCTCAATTATACTACCAATTTGCATCTCAATCCTTTTGGATGTCGCTTCAATGCTTTTCTGAGCGGAGATGGCATTTTGCATAAATTGTTGAAAGGCGTCCTCCAACTTTGCCATTGATAGAGAATGTTGTTTCTGCCATTGTTGTTGTTGTGACTCCTCAAATTGTTCAGTAGCTTCAAATTGGCTTTGATCCATGCTTGAGTGAGGTTCCCACCAGTGGTTGAGATTACCTTGGTAGAATTGAGTGCCCATATATTTAAATTCTTGTCCAAATTTCATCCTACAAACATTAGGCACAAAACCCTAGAAAACATTTATTAGAACAAAAATAAAAAAATCAAGTAAAAGTTAATCAATAATCACACTATTAGAATAGTTAAACCACGAGTCCCCGACAACGGCACCAAAAACTTGTTAAGACTCCGGCAAGTGTACCAAATCGTATCAAGTAATAATAAGTGGTAAGACCAAGTATCGTTTTCCCTAGACTCATTGGCCTAGACTTTCATGTGATTTGTTGATTATTTAAGACTTAAGAAACGAAAATTGGTGTTTAGAATGCAACAATGAAAATAAACATGCACATGCTAAGGTTGATTGAATGACCAAAAGATATAACACAGGTGAATTATATGGATGAATTATGTTGTTGGGGTTTTCGACTTATCCTAATCCACTTTCATATATTTAAATCCACTTTCATATATTTATGAATTCTAGTTTTTCATTAATGTCAATGCCACTTTCTAATTTACCCTAATCCCAATGTCTTGGTGAAGAGAGCCTACTCCTAATTACTAGTTTACAATGTCTTGTGTCCCTAACAATTGTTCATGCATTACATTCGCACAGAAGCTTAAAGACAATCGGTCCTCCTATCCGTATGTCTAAGTAATATTA
Source organism: Vigna reflexopilosa (assembly GCA_027742785.1). Lineage (NCBI taxonomy): Eukaryota > Viridiplantae > Streptophyta > Magnoliopsida > Fabales > Fabaceae > Vigna > Vigna reflexopilosa. The sequence continues at coordinate 29,436,425 of CM050914.1, read as the reverse complement.
CTCCCGAGAGAATTTCCCCATGTCTAGATCTACCCATATCTGTCCATATAGATAAAATCAAAGATCACGCTATTGAATGAATTAAACAAAGCATGCATAGAGTATAGAGGAAAAACCCTAACAACTAATTAAATAAAGCATGCGAATAAAGCATCAATTCAATATATGGGAGTTTCAAAGGATTACATCGTTTCCCCAACAACAATGGAAGTTTAGTTCACCATGGACATGGTGAAACTAGATGAAATTAATGAAAGGAATGAAAGATAAAATCCTAGAACTTGTAGATTGGAGCTTCCGCATCCAAAATTTGCCTCCGAGGGGTGAAAAAAGTGTTTTTGTGCCTCTTTCTGTCAAAAGATACCGTCTCTAGGTGGTGCAAATCTATTTATAATTCATTAAAATCAACAGAAACTAGCCCAGGTCCAAGAAGCTAGCACTCAGCGCTAGTTTACCCCTCTACGGTAGGCGCCGTACTCAAGAGTAACACTCAGCATTACCGCCCAGGCATCTAGCAGTGAACTCTCTGAAGAGGCTGACACTCAGCGGTGAATTTGTGCTCAACGGTAGCTGCGACTCTTGATCTTTTCCTCAACGTTGACGCTTAAGCATTGGCCAATTGATTCATCATCAAGACTAGCGCTCAGCGTTAATTAGCACTGAGTAGTGGTTGCGATTCTGCTTTTGTTCCTTTCTTCCACTTCTTCAGAGTTCAGCTCCTTGCTACTTTAAATTCCTTCATCCAATTCACATTTATTCCTGCCAAATCATGGAAAACCAAGCATAAAATTAAGAAAAACACCTTTGACACTCTTATTCTCTAACTTAAGCAAAATGCATGATTTCAACCTAGTTTCTAAGTCATAAATGGTGTGTTTAGTGTCAAAATTAAGTATGAAAATAACGGTTTTTGAACCGTTATCAGGTATGGAGTATAAAAAGATACATGTTTGTCCCGATGACTGCATTTTATATAGCAAAGAGTTTGAATTTCAGAAAAAGTGTCCAAAATATGGGTTATCACGATACAAGTCAAAAAACAATAGTGAAGATAATGGTCAGATAGAAAAAAATGGTTCTACTTTGAAAGTAGTTTGGTACCTTCTGGTTGTGGTCAAACTTAAACATTTGTTTACGAATCCAAAAGATGCTAAAAACCTTAGATCGCATGCAGACGAAAGAACAATTGACGAGTTTCTTCATCATCCAACTAATTCAAAGTAATGGAAAAATATTGATCAACAATTCCCCCAATTTGGTCAAGAATGTAGAAATCTTAAGATAACACATGCACAAAGAACCACACGTATTTACTGTAGAACCCTTTGAGAACACCTCTCAAAGTACCAAGAACTCCTCGCTCTTCTTCCTGGTCGCACGCACAGGGAAACACAATCCAAAATTGCAGAAAACGAAGTCTAATTATTCAAGAATACACCTCACTCGTGCAGTAGTTGACCAGTAGTGTAAGTCCAAATCAGTTCTTCAAGAAACCTTCAAGATTTATCAACTTCTATGAATCTTGTTTCTTGGAGCGTCTCAACACACCTGTAACACTTTTCTCAAATCAAAGATATCAAATATGAAAGTTTACAATGATCAATTCATTATAGTACAATGTGCAATGCGTCATTTTATAGTTTTCTCATGATAGACGCAATTTAATTGATTACGTTAGTAATGTAATGAGTTACATTAGTAACAAATGTAATAGAATTACAACTAACACAGTTCTAATTGAATGCCCAATTAATGTAACCGAATTAATGTAATCGATTTGCAATAAATGCTAGTCAACATATTTAAAAATATGATTGTTAACACTATATTGACTTAGCTTGAAAAAAGTTTTCAAATAATAACAAATTTAATAGATTACATAACTAGTGTAATGTCAAGACTTCAGCAAGTGTACTGAATTGTATCAAGTAATAATAGTTTGGTAAGACCAAGTATCGTTTCCCAAGAGACTCACGACACTAAACAGTTGTGTAATTGCTTAACTAATCAGAACTTTATGAACAAATTTCTTAGGTTTGGAATGCAAAATGCAAAAAAGTAAATATGAATGCAATTGTGATTAATTAGAGAAAACGCAAAAGTGAATGGTTGATTTTAATATGAGATGATTATGTTGTTGGGGTTTTGATTTCACCTAATCCCTCTCATGTATATAAAACTTCTTCTTCTTCATTAAATGTCAATATCAATTTCTAATTTACTTAAAACCCGATGCCCTGGTGAAGAAAGTCTATCCATATTACTAGGTCACAATGTCTTGCATCCTTAATAATTAATTTTGCATTACAATTAGAAGCTTAAGATAACCAAGCGTTCTATCCCTATGTCTAGGCAATAGTTTCCTTGGGAAAGATTCTACAAATCATGAATTGTAAGATATCTGTTGATACTCATGCAAATCATACATTATGCCATGAATGAGTTAAACAAAGCAAGCATTGAGCAAAGAAGAATAACCCTAACAATTAGTGAAATAAGCATAGGTAAATAGGAATAAATTCAAATACATGATAGTTCAAAAGGTTACATCATCCCCCAACAACAAATAGTGTTTAGTTCCCCATTGTCATGCATAAACTAGATGTACAATGGAAAAAGAATGAAAGATAAATGTTAACACCCTGGCAATTGTTCCAGATCGTATTAAGTAATAATAGACAGTAAGTCCAGATATCTTTTCCCAAGGGACTCTTAGGCCTTAACGTTTATGTGAATTGATTTCATCAAACTTGAATGGAAATTGAATTTAGGGATTGTAATGCTAAATGAAAATAAAGATGCAAATGCAAAAGCTTGAGCAATTCACAAATAAAGATATGAATAAATGGAGTTGTTAGGGTTTACGGATTCATTCTAATCCACCCTCCTATATCTACTATTCTTATTAAATTCAACTTTATTATCAATGTTCATGCAACTTTCTAATTTACTCTAAACTCGATCTCTCGACGAAAAGAGCCTATTACCATAATTACTAGTTTACTATCTCTAATCTCCCTAATAATTACTAATGCATTAATGACAGAAGCTTAAAGCAATTGACCGTCCTATTCCTATCTCTAGGCAATATTTCATAATCAAGAGAATTCTCCTAATTTCTAGATTTCCCGTACGTCTCCGTATCAGTAAAATCAAAGATCATGACACTGAATGAGTTAAACAATGCAAGCTTTAAAGCACAGAGAAGAAAAGCCAAACTATTGATAATACAAGTATACAAATAAAATAAGAATTTTGATATAAGAGAGTTTCAAAACGATTACATCGTTCCTTAACAACAAAGGGCTTAGCTCACCATATTCATCGTGAATCTAGATGAATTGAATGGAAAGAATGCAAGGATAAACCCTAGATTTGGTAGATTGGAGCTCCCGCATCGAAAAGCCGCCTCCAAGGAGTATAGGAAGTGTTCTGACGTCTCTCTCAGCCAAAAAGATTCCCCTAAGTATAGGAAGTGTAGGAAGTGTTTTGAGCGGTAACTGCGATTCTTCTTTTGCACCTTCTTCATCTCTTTTTTAGTCCAACTTCTTCCTTCTTCACTTTCCATCATCCAATTCTCATTAAATCCTGTCAAAACAATGTAAAACCAAGCATAATATCTCTAAAACCATCTTTGACTCTCTTGTAGCCTAACTAAACTATTTTGCATGATTTTAAGCTCATTCTAAGTCATAATGGGTGTGTTTTGATATCAATTTCAAGTATAAAAATAACAGTTTTTAAACTATTATCACAACTCCAAACTTAAAACTTTGCTTGTCCTCAAGTAAACAAAACAAAACTTAGCCTTCCAACTATCATCAAAATGGTTCAACACATTCAAAACGCATTCTTTCACAACAAGTAATTACTCAATTCAACTTTTCAATGGAATCTTATCAAGATGTACACATGCTTCAATTCATTCCAACTCACATAATGTTCACATAATCATATAATCTTCAACAGATGCTATTCTCATGAATGATCAGTGAACTAAGCATAGATGTAATCATGAATTTCAGAGATCCTTATGAGGCAAAGTGTTTCACTCAATCACTCAAGTGTCTTAGGAGATCACTCCTTTCCTCTATTATCCACTTGTCACATAGAACAAAATTGCCTTTCATCTATTACAATCAACATTCTCACACATAAATGCCATCACAAGGACTTTTCAAGGCTTATAATGGGGTTGGGCTAACAAGAAAACTTGGTTTTTCTAGATCACAAAATCCTCGAGTTAAGAGAGTTATTCACATTCATAGTTCAAGCACCAACACTCTCTCACCAATTTCACTCATTCCCAACTTTTCCCTTTTTCTTTTCCTTTTGCATTGAGCTTATCTTTCATGCTTTTCTTTTCTTTTCTTTTCTATTTCTCATGCTTTTTCATTCAACACATTAACTCAATGCTTTTCTTTTGCCTTTCAATTCTCCCAACAACTTCAACTTGAACCTTTATCAATACCATTCAATTATTCTCAACTTAACTCAAGGTAAAGATTTTTCAACAAGGTTTTCAAAGTGTCTCAAGCTAAGGTTCAAAAAGGGTAGAACACATGGTTCTTTTTACTTTGCGTTGAAACTTTAGCTAAGTAAGGGCTTCGAAAAAACTGGCCTTGATCATATGACATAACATGTAATTCAATCAATCATAAAGACTCAGGAAAAATCATTCATGCTCTCAAATGAATAGCAAATATATCAATCAAGCACTTTGGAGCTCAAAAACCTCACACAACTATGCTCACTCAGCAACTTCAAATATTAATCATACACTCCGCTTAGCATCATAATCACAATCATAAGCTTATTATGCATCTATTCACACAGCTTGTGAACAATTCACCTGTATATTAAGCATGTAAAGCAATCCCAATCGTCATCTACATCAAACATCATCAAGCACACTCATCATGCAATCAATAAGTCAAACCATCATCAGATAAGGTGTTCAAGCAAGTGCAATAAAACCTACACTACTCAACAAAATTCAACCTATTCTAAAAGTTTAAATTACAAAGGAAAAAGAAAATAAAACCCTGTTCTACTGCAATCGACATCCATCAGTAGATGCCATATCAGCCCATGCTGTCATTTGAGTCCTCATCATCATCTCTAGCCTCTACAACCTCAAAATCCTCATCTTCTTCATCATCATCCATAACTAGAGCTTCAGCTGCTCTAGGTCCACTACCTTGTGCCTACTCTTGTGGCCACGCCATAGCACTATGAAACTCATCCACAGTCCACCTGTGTGCACGGGGTGTATCATACAACCCCATAATCATCTCAGTCGTGGCTACCTGCCTTCGATGAATAGCCTCAAGTCTGGCCTCCATCATGGACATATACATGTCCCTCATCTAGAAAGGCTCTGCATGATGTGTAGGCACATCATCCTGGGCTGCTCCTCTCCTGGGGTGTCTCTGAGGCAGTGGTCTGGCTGCATCATCTCCACCATAGTACTGCTTGTAATATGATGCATCAATAGCCTTCCTAGGCCTCTCAAATGGTGGATAGAGGTATCTACCCCAGCCTGATGACATAACTGTGTGATCAAAGAAGGATGACCAAGTGGTGCCTTGCTGCTCACAGTGGTGGCACAACTCTGAATCTCAGCATGCAATAAATGAACATGATCCTGTGAAGCATGATATCAAAAACATGAGAGTTGGGTTGGACGTTAGCATGAGTAAATGCCATCCAATATTTGGCCAATGATGTCAGGTCAACTCTCTTGATGTTGATGGCTACACCATTTGGGTTCCTTTGAAAATGCCCTCCAGGCACACAAAGTGCTCGCTCAATGTCTTCAAAATTCGTGCCCTCTTTCAAATTTAGTGCATATTGACATTGCTCACCAATCCATTTAGTGCCTAGGAAGTTGTTAATTGTTTCGGGATCATATCTAATGATCTTCTCCCAAACATAACTCGTATAACCTGCAACGTTAGTTCCGAGTGGCTTAACATTTGTATAAAATTCTTTCACCACTACTATATTGGCAGGTGCAAGGTACGTGGCCAATTTTTCCCAATTTATGCTCTCTAACTCCTCACCAAACTGTGGAGCCAAGTTTGGAATGAATGCTGCTTTCCTCTCCATTAGCAGGCATCTTTCTTGGACTGTCACATGATGTTGCTCATGTCTCCTAGTAAGGAATGTATTGGAATAGACCCTCTCTGGCTCTTTCCTCTTGTTCCCCATGGTCTTGACTCTTCTTGAAGATGATGATGTCATTTCTACATCAAATACAATTCAAAAGGCCAAAGAATTCATCATTAAGGGTTAACAAACCATCAAACACATATCATTCCAGCACTGTCTAACACTGAGGGCAAACATGGGCCCTCAGCGCCACCTGCAGATAAAAATCAAGCAATTCAAGAATTCTGCCAGGCCACTGCTCAGTGGAAGCTCACCGCTCAGCGGTGGTGATGACAGTTTTTCAAAATGACGCCTAAAAGTCCTCTAATCTCCACCTAAATGCAAATTCCTCAATTCCAGACCAAAATCATGTAATTCAATCGGTGCAAAATGTTTCTATTTTTTCAAATCATGCATAGAAATCAAAAACCCTAATTTTTCATGCTTCTACACATGTTCTCATCAAATTCCTATTCTAGAAACCCTAAGATGAAATTGCATGACTTACTTGGATGAAGATACTTTGAATGCTTGCAAATGCTTCTTGAGTGATGATGGATGCTCCCCAAATGCAGTGCTCTCACCAAAAACCCCAAACTTTATCAAAAAAATGGTGCAAAGATGATGAACAAATGATTTTTGGTGAGTGGGTGATGGGAGAAGTGGAGAGAAACTCTCGAAAAACCTTTTGAGAGTGCAAGAAAAGTGTGAAGGTCTCAGGATGACGCTTGGGCAAGCCCTAAGGGGTGTTTAAAGTGTGCAGATGGCCTCTAACAACGAGCCCTTTTAAAAAGCCCAAACTGCCCCTGCGACGCCACCGCTCAACGCAGGGTTACCGCTGAGCGGTAGGCGTGTTTAAAAGTTTTTCACTTTTTTCGCTTGCCTTTGCGTTTTGTGACCTATAGCACTTCATTTCAACTCTCAATTCATAATTTTTATGCAATTCCCCTCTCTCATGCATCACTCAATACCTATTATGCAAATAAAACAGAGTTAAAAAATAAAAATAACAATCAACTGGGTTGCCTCCAAGTAGCGCTTGTTTAACGTCACGAGCCTGACCCAAACCTTCTTGCACCTGTCAGTAAATGCATACCTTTTCAAGACCCTTTAGTAGGTGTGCTTACCTGTATCCTTCAGTAGATACATAAAATTTTTAGCTTCCCTCAGTAGAAGCTACCCAATACACAAAAATTAAAAAATTGTTCATAATTACATCACCAAGATTTTAAAAAATGAATTACAAAAATATTGTTGTTAGATCACTGGGGTGCCTCCCAGTAAGCGCTCTTTTAACGTCATTAGCTTGACCCGATAAAGCTCACGTCTTTTGTTCCATGTTGATGTTTTCATTACACCAACTCATCAATTGCCTTCTATCCACCTTCTCGACTTTTCTGGAGTATGAATCTTCAATTTCTATTATTCCTTTCTTTCTACGCTTTTTCACCATCCACTCCTTCTTCTTATCTTTCACCCGCAAACCAGATTGGAATGGTGCATCCTCCAAGTGGATTATGCCTCCTTTATCAACATCTTCATCTTTAGGTACCTGCAAAATATTACAATTATTATTGTTAGCACCTTTAGATCCTCCAATTGCAACATCTTTCCTTGAAGCTTTATATTTGGCCCTCTTTTGTATTCGTGTAAGCTTTTCTTTAGAGCCAGTATATATCAACTTATTTTCTTGGTCCCTCAAGATAAGCGTCTCGTCATAGACACTCATAATCACTTTGGCAGTTTTCATAAAAGGCCTTCCAAGAATCAACGGAATCCTCTCATTGGCCTCCATATCCTTGACTACAAAATCAACCAAGAATTCAAGATGCTCAACACGAATGAGCACATCCTCAACCAAACCATAAGGTCTCTTAGAAGATCCATCTTCCACCATCACAGTAAGATTAGATGGTTTCAATGTTAGCCCTCTAATTTTCTTCAGAAAAAATAAACGCATCATATTAATACTAGACCCAAAATCTAGCATAGCTCTCCCTACATCCACATCTCCAATAGTGCATGGAAGAGTAAGACTTCCTGGATCATTCATCTTAGGCAGATGCTTCCTCTTCTTAGAACGATTACAACCTCCCTGTTTCTCAGATTCCTCCTCTTCATGATCTATGACTTGTCCAAGGTAATACTTTATACGCTTGGAATAAACAGGAAGTTGGTGGAGTACTTCAGTTGAAGGCATATTGATTTTCACCTGATTAAAAATCTCTCTAAATTGCCCACAATCACTCTAATTTTCTCTATTTTTTTCTTTTTCAAAATTTTTCTCTCTCATCTCCTCTTCCTCATCCTCACTACTTTCTAACTCAATAATTTCAAAAAACATTTCTCTCATCTCCCCTTCCTCCTCCTCACTACTATCGATCTCAATTATTTCTTCTTTCGCTTTTCTCTCACTCATGCTCACCACAACTTTGCATTTTTCTTTAGGATTAACATCAGTATTAGCCCTAAATTGATTTTTTTCTGTGACTTCCACCCTTTTTCCTAGCTGCCTAATTTGCATCTCCAAGGTCCTAAAATTAGCTTCATGACTCGCATAATGAGAATCATACACTTTGTAGAATTTATCAAATTTCTCATCCATGCTTTTGACATGGTCAGTCAAACTAGCCACCTGTTGCCATAAGGGTGGTTGTTGTGGTTTGTTGAAGAGGCCTCCATTCTGTCCAGATGAATTACTTTGGCTTTGACCAATACTAGGGTGATTCTTCCAACCTTTGTTATAGTTACCTTGGTTAGAGTTACCCTGACGGTACTGGAACTGGTTGCCCATATAGTTAGCTTCTTCTTGTGCCTCATCAAGGACGACACATTGACCATTAATATGGTCACCACCACAAGAATCACAGAGTTATGCTAATGAAACATTCCTTATCTCCTTCGGAAGTTGAGCAATAATCCTTGATAAATTTTTCAGTTGTTGAGTAAGGAGTTTATTCTAAGCTAGTAATTCATCTTCAGCAGGCAGATGGAGAACTCCCCTCTTTTGAACTGTTGTTCCCCTTTCACTATGAGTCTCCTGCTCATTTGCAGCCATGCTTTCAATCAGATCATAGGCCTCGTCCTCAGTCTTTCTTTTAATATAGCCTCCAACTGAAGCGTCTAACATCATTTTAGACTGTGTATTAAGGACTCCAAGGAATGCAAGAACCAAAGTTGTCTTATCAAACCCATGTACAAGCATCTTTCTTTTTAATCCTTTGAATCTTTCCCATGCTTGCCCCAGAGTTTCCTCCATACCCTATCTGAAGGAAGAGATCTCCAACTTTCCTTGGTTGACTTTTGACTGTGGAAAGTATTTACTCAGGAATTTGGATGCTACAGTCTCCCATGTAGTAAAGCTTCCTTCTGGGAAAGAATTCAACCATAACTTAGCATTGCCCCCTAGTGAGAAAGGGAACAAGCTGAGTTTTATCCTGTCGTCTGATACTCCATTCATCTTCACTGTGTTACATATCTCGTTGAACGTTATGAGATGATCGTATGAATTCTCATTCGACAGTCCATGAAATTGGTTACTCTGCACCAGGTGAATTAACGCAGGATTCATCACCATGTTCAATGTGTTGTCCCTCGGCATGGCAATACTATTAAAGTGTAGAGGGCCAACCACATTAGGTGCATCTGCAAGAGTGTGTCTAGGAGGAGCTCATTTTTCCATCTCTTCTATGTTATGACTAGATGCGTCTGGTGAGGGTTGTAAAAGTCTTTCAGGAGAGGGGAACAATTCTCTAGATTGTTTTATGACTTTCTTTCCACTCCTGTCACTCAGTCCTTCAAGAAGATGTTAATTTTTCTTGCTTCTAGTGTGGATTGCCTCCTGCATACACAAGAAACAAAAACCCTAAAAAGAACTTTTATATAAACAAAATAAAAACAAAAACAAGAACAAAAAAAATCAACTCAATTTTAATCAAATTCACACTACTAGAATAGTTAAACCAATGAGTTCCCCGACAACGGCGCCAAAAACTTGTTAACACCCTGGCAAGTGTACAAGATTATATCAAGTAATAATAGACAGTAAGTCCAGATATCGTTTCCCAAGGGGCTCTTAGGCCTAAACGTTTATGTGAATTGATTTCATCAAACTTGAATGGAAATTGAATTTAGGGTTTGTAATGCTTAACGAAAATAAAGATGCAAATGCAAAAGCTTGATCAATTGGAAAATAAAGATATGAATAAATGGAGTTGTTGGGGTTTACGGTTTCATTCTAATCCATCCTCCTATATCTACTATTCTTAATAAATTCAACTTTATTATCAATGTTCATGCAACTTTCTAATTTACTCTAAACCCGATCTCTCGGCGAAAAGAGCCTATTACCATAATTACTAGTTTACTATCTCTAGTCTCCCTACTGATTACTAATGCATTAATGACAGAAGCTTAAAGCAATTGACCGTCCTATTCCTATCTCTAGGCAATATTTCATAATCAAGAGAATTCTTCTAGTTCTAGATTTCCCCGTACGTCTCCGTATCGGTAAAATCAAAGATCATGACACTGAATGAGTTAAACAATGCAAGCTTTAAAGCACAGAGAAGAAACCCCAAACTATTGATAATACAAGAATATAAATAAAATAAGAATTTCGATATAAGAGAGTTTCAAAAGGATTACATCGTTCCCCAACAACAAAGGGCTTAGTTCACATATTCATGGTGAATCTAGATGAATTGAATGGACAGAATGCAAAGATAAACCCTAGATTTGGTAGATTGGAGCTCCCGTATCTAAAAGCTGCCTCCAAGGAGTGTAGGAAGTGTTATGATGTCTCTCTCTGCCAAAAAGATTCCCCTAAGGGTCGTTCTGGGTCTATTTATAATACAAGAAAAAAAATAAAATTTTGGCTCAAGCTCATAACTGCATCGGCGCTGATTTCACCGCTCAGCGGTAGGTGCGGCACTCCACTGGACACTCAGCGTTCACGCCCAGACGTTAAACAATGTTGTCTCTGAGAAGGCCATCGCAGAGCGATGGATTCTGGCGCTCAGCGGTAGACGCGATACTTCATTTTCCCCTTAGCGTTAGCGCTTAAGCGTCAGGCAGTGGCTTCTCCTCTAAGGATGGCGCTCAACGCTGGAATTGGCGCATAGCGGTAACTGTCAGTCTTCCTTTGCACCTTCTTCATATCTTCTTGAGTCCAACATCTTCCTTCTTCAATTTCCATCATCCAATTCTCATTAAATCCTTTCAGAACAATGTAAAACCAAGAATAATATTTGTAAAACCACCTTTGACTCTCTTGTAGCCTAACTAAAATGTTTTGCATGATTTTAAGCTCATTCTAAGTCATAAAGGGTGTGTTTTGATATCAATTTCAATTATAAAACTAATGGTTTTTAAACCGTTATCAATAAACCCTAAAAACCGATGAGGAGTCCTCTTGCTTCTAATCCTGCCTCTAGAGAGTCAAAAAGTGTGAATTTGCGTTACTTCTGTCAAAAGATACTAATCCTAAAGTATCTGGGTCCTTAAATAGATCTAATAAAAAGTGCAAGCCCACATCGTTAGCGCTCAACACTTAAGGTGGGGCGCCCAGGCGGTGGTGCGAGAGTAGTTACGCTCAACACCCCTTAGAGGGCGCCCAGGCGTGGAACGACTCTAGAAGACTGGCGCTCAGTGCCCCAGAAAGGGCGCCCAGGTGGGACTGCGAGTCTTCAGCACTGAGGGCCTAAGAAAGGGGCAACCAGGTTTCAATGCGAGTCGTCAACACTGAGGGCCTAAGAAAGGGGCAGCCAGGCATTAATGCGAGTCTCTAATGCTGAGGGCCCCTAGAAAGGGCGCTCAGGCATCCTGCGATGTTCCTTTCTAATGCTTTTTCAGTCCTTCCTGAGTGTCAACTCCTTGGTACTTCAACTCCTCTTCCAAATCATCCAAATTTCCTACAAAATTCAGGGAATTAGTGATAAAAATGATAAGATCTAACCTCAACTCTCTTTATTTCCAAAATAAAGTAAAAACATGAGTTTAAGCAAGTTTTTGAGTCAAAAGGGGTTCATTTAGTATCAAAATTAAGTCACAGATAACGGTAAAATCAACTGTTATCATAACCCCAAACTTAAACTTTGCTTGTCCTCAAGCAAAACAAACACATAACTTAGTTTAAACAACAAAACTTCAATGGTTCAACATATCACAACACTTTTTTCTAGAACATGTAATCACTCATATCTGCTTATCATAAAAATATCAATCAAGATGTATAGATGCTTTAACCAATCAAGCTCAACTATGGTGCTCACATACTCACAAAATTACCTAATAACGGTTTAAAACACCATTATTCGTGATGTGATTTTGATACGAAAAGCACCCTTTTTCACTTACAAACTTGCTTGGACTCATACTTTTTCAATAAATTTTGTGAATAAGAGAGTTGAGGTTGATTTCAATGATTTTATGACTAATTTACCTTGTTTTGACAAATATTGAAGTAGTACTTGATGCAGGGATGAAGAGCCATGAAGATGGAGCTCAAAAGGGCCTAAAAAGCACCAGAAGGAGGGGCAACACGAAGCCCGGGCACCCTGAATGAAGGCTCAAGCAAGTAGAATCGACGTCCACCACCCGGGCGCCCTCCCTGAATGAATTGGCATTAATGCATAAAGAAGAATTCTTATATACATGAGAGGGAAATTGGTGAGATCTAACCCCAACAAGATACCCATCTCATATTAATCAACATTCGTTCATCTTTATGCTCCTTTGCTATTGATCAATTGCATTCATATTTAATTTCATGTTTTTGCATTCAAACCCAATGATCTCCTTTTATTTTTAAGACTAAATTAATCTTGTTATCACACGACTGTTTAGTGCCGAGAGTCCTCTGGGATACGATATTTGGTCTTGCCATTTTATATTACTTGTGCGACTCGGTACACTTGCCGATTTGCCCCAACAATTTTTTGGCGCCGTTGCCGGGGACTCATGGTTTAAGCTATTTTATTTGAGTGATTCTTGATTAACTTTGACTTTATTTTTATTTTTATTCTTCCTGTTTTTAATTTTTAATTTTATTTTTAATTTGTGTTTTATTCTTTTCTTTTGTGCTAACAGTGTTTTCTAGGATTTTGTGTTTAGTTTGTGCAGGATTCAGTTCTACCAAGGAAATTTCAACCACTGGTGGGATCCTCACTCAAGCCTGAAACAAAGTCAATTTGGGCAAGCTGGTGGACTATTTACTAGACCACCACAAGCCAACATTACTATAAAGCTTGAGGAGGCTCTCAAGCAGTTCAAGCAAGAATCGGTCTCAATTCGGGAAAGCACTCAAGCAGCATCTAAAAGGATGGAGGCGCATTCAAGTTCATAATTGAGAAGCTGAATTATCTCAAGGACAACATGAACCATAAAGAGGAGTGCACAACTGTTGTTACTGAAAGTGACAAGGTTTTAGATAAGAGAAAATTAGAGAGAAAAGAAGAAGAAAGTTTGAGTGAAAAAGAGAAAGCTCTAGAGGAAGAGAAAGAAGAAGAGAGTGAGAGAAAAGAAAAGGAAGAAAAACAGGAAGAAGAGAAAGAGGATGAGAGAAAAATAGAGAGAAAAGTAAAAGAAGAGGTTGAGAGAGAAAAGGAAAATATTGAGAAAAATCTTTTGTACACTAAGGAGTGTTCCAAGAAGGAAAAAGATAGGGAAGAAAAGAAAAAGGGAGAGAAGGAGGATGAGAGAAAAAAGAAAGAATCATTTGAAAAACCCCTTCCTCACCCAAATAAGTATCATAGGAAGGAGAAGGAAAAATAGTTTGAGCATTTCATGGAAATCTTCAATAAATTGGATATTAAAATTCCTATGATTGGGACATTGCATCAAGTTCCCGGTTATGTCAAATTCCTAAAAAAATTCAACATAAAGAAAAAAATATCCTGAAAAGGGAATGTTTGAGGAGCAGGACAATTGCAGTGGGTCAACCCAGTGAAGTTATTGTTGGGAGGCAACCCAATTCCTGAATTTTTTTTATCTTTTATTTTGTTTTATTTTATTTAATTTTTTTATTTTATTTTTTCTTTTTAATTTATTATTTGTGTGATTTGGATTTGAGTTTGTTTTTGTGTGTTTGAGTCCTTTTTTTTAGGTTATATGTTGCTTTTGATGGTAGTAATGATAACATCTACTAATGGATGCTTCTACAACATCTACTGATGGATGTTGTTATGGAAGAGGACGTGACTAGACATCTATTGATGGATATTAGGTGATTAGGCATCTACTGATGGATGCCAATGAAGATGATAAAGATTGGTGTCTACTAAGGGATACCAATGAAGGAAAAGAAATATTAGCATCTACTGATGGATGTTATGTGATTAGACATCTACTGATTAATGTTACTAACAACATCTACTGATGGATGCTATGATGATGAAGACTGGGTCAAGCTAGTGGCATTAAAGAAGTTCTTGCTGGGAGGCAACCTAGTTTTCTGCACTTTTCCTTTTAAATTTAATTTTTTTTATTTTATTCTTTTTTATTTTTATTGTGCTCAGCTTGAATGAATCGAACTGCTTTGATTCAACTATGCTATGTTTTTGTGATGAATATTACTTTGTGAGACTCTGGTGTTTGATTGATGTTGAGATGATGCATGATGTGATAATATAAAGGTGATAGCTCACAATGTGTGAAACAGGTGCTTGAGATAAAATTTGATTGAGATACTGAGCATGATGTTTTTCTGAATTCTGGGACTTGTGAGTTTACCTGTGTGAGTTTTGGGCTTCAGAGTTATTTGTAAATAATTGCTATTACTTTAGAAGCATGAATGATTTTGCCCAAGTTTTCTGTGATTGAACCACTTGCTTGCAAGTTTCATATGATCAAGGCCATCTTTGTTATCCCTTATTCTTTTAGCCTTCACATGATTTTTGCCCACTGAAAAGAGAACAATTTGTTCTACCCTTTGAACCTTGAACCTTATGCATGCTTGAAAAAAACCTTTTTGTATTTACCTTGAGTTAAGTTGAGAACATTTGATAAGGTACTGATAAAGGTTCAAGTTTTAAGTTGCTAGGTAGTAACCCACTTCTCTGGGCAGTGAGCATTTGACAAACAAAAGCAAAAGAAAGGCAAAAGAAAAGAAAAGAAAAAAATGAAAAAGAAAAAGCTCACTGCAAGGGAAAGTTGGGAAAAACAAAGAAAGTTTGTTCTTAAAGGATAAAGTCACAAATGTCTCTCTTAACTCAAGGAACTTTGTTGACCAGAAAAACCAATTTCCTTCTTAGCCCAGCCAAGTTACTGATAACGGTCTCAAAACCGTTATTTTCATGCATAAATTTGATATTAAATCACACCCTTTGTAGCTTAAAATGAGCTTAGAATCAAGTAAAACTCTTAAGTTGTGTCACATGAGAGTCAAAAGTTGTTTCTAGAGATATTTTGCTTGTTTTGCATTGTTTTGCAGGGTTTTTGATGAAAATTGAAGATGGCAATGAAGTAGGAAGGTCATAGACTCAAGAATGAAGGAGAAAAAGGAAGAAAAGAAGACTCTTTGAACCGCTCAGCGGTAAATTCCACCGCTAAGCATCCTAGTTCGAGGAAAAGTACTGTCTGGCGCCCAGGCGGTGACGCTGAGCGTCCAGAGCGACAAGAGGCAAACCGCTCAGCGGCCATTTTAGGCGCCTGGGCGGTGGCGTGTGTTGAGACAAACCGCTGAGCGGCCAATTTTGGTGCTTGGGCGGTTGTCTGTTTTTATATTTTGGATTTTGAGATCTTTCTGTTATCTTTTTGGCTTATATATAGCCCTAGTGCGAATCCAAATGTAATTCTTTTGGCAGAGAACAACGTCCACAACAGTTTTACACCTTTGGAGGAGATTTCTTGGATGCTTAGGCTCTATTTTATCAAATCTACAGTTTGCTTTTCCATTCTTCCATTATATTTCATCTAGTTTCACCATGACTATGGTGAACTAAACCCTTTGTTGTAGGGGAACAATGTAATCTTTTGAAACTCTCATATATCCAAATTCTTGTTTACTTTATATGCTTGCATATGCTTGATTTATCAATTGTTGGGTTCTTTACCTGTATTTAATGCTTTTACTATTTAACTCATTCGATAGATGTTGTTTGTCTTTATTGATACGGGGACGTACAATAATGTCATGAACTGGGGAGAATTCCTTGATTATGTTAATACCGCCTAGGGATAGGGGTAGGACGATCAATTGTATTTTGCTTTCGCTTATCATGCATTATTAATTACTAGAGGAGGCTAGGGATAGCAAGCCGGTAATTAGTAATAGGCTCTTTTCACCAAGGGATTGGGTTAAGGGTAGACCAAGAAAGTTTGCATGGCAATATGATAAATAAGCAAAGTAAATAAGAAGAGTAGATATACGAGGGTGGTTAAGATGAAATTGTAAACACCAACAACCTCATTCATTCATAGTTTCTCTAAGTCAATTGAATTCTTGCATTTGCATGTTTATTTTTGTTTTGCATTTGAAACACTCAAATTAATTTCTTTTCTCAAGTCTTAAACAACTAGTTTACACGAAAGATGAGGCCTTAAGAGTCCTTTGGGAAGAACGATATTGGGTTTACCAATTATTATTACTTGATACGATCTGGTACACTTGCCACGGGTTTAACAGTTACAAGCCATGCAAAGTCCTTGTGATGATTACCTGCTTATGAGTATGTTTGATTATGGTTAAAAAAAAGGCAAAATTAATTTGTGTGACATTCTGATAGCAGAGTGAAAAAGACACCAACATCTCACAATACACCTTTGAGTTGAGTAATACACTTTTGAGTGCTTGAGGGATACACTTTTGAGTGCTTGAGTAAAACACCTTCCTTGGTGAGGAGTAGTTCTCTGAATTTCTGATTGCATCTTTGCTTGGTTGATTGATCATTCTTAAGGATAGCATCTGTTTAAAGTGTGTGAGCATCACATGAATTTTGATTGAATTAGGCATCTGCATATCTTGACTGAGATCTTTATGCTGAATTTTTAAATGTAATTCCTTGTCCTTGAAAGAAAAGTTTTTGAAAAATGTTGAGTCATTGTAGTGATTGTTCTAAAAAGCTGAGTTACATAATGTTTTGCTTGAGGACAAGCAAAGTTCTAAGTTTGGGATTGTGATAAAACTTTAAAACACCATTATTCGTGATGTGATTTTGATACTAAAAGCACCTTTTTTCACTTAGAAACTTGCTTGGACTCATTCTTTTTCAATAAATTGTGTGAATAAGAGAGTTGAGGTTGATTTAAATGATTTTATGACTAATTCCCCTTGTTTTGACAGAGATTGAAGTATAACTGGAAGCAGGGATGAAGAGCCATGAAGATGGAGCTCAAAAGGGCCTAAAAAAGCACCAGAAGGAGGGAGAACTCGAAGTCCGGGTGCCCTGAATGAAGGCTCAAGCGAGCAAAATCGAAGGCCACCGCCCGGGCGCCCTCCCTGGCCGCCTAGGCCGTGAGGTCTCGAAGCTTGGGCGGCCAACTCGAAGCCCGTGCCTTACATGAAGATCGTTCACCGCCCGGGCGGCCTCTTTGGATGCCTGAGCGTCGAATTTTCGTGGATCGGGCCCTGTTTCTGCTCTGTTTCGACTCTATTGGACTGGGCCCTGTTTTTGTGAGTTCATGACTTTATTTAAAGGATCCTAGGGCTCTGGGCTTTGTATCTCTAGCAAAGAATAGCATAGCAATACACTCTTTTCCCAATTCTTAGGCTTTCTCATTCTCATTCTCTTCTATTGTTCATAGAGTTTCCCCATGTCTATGGGGAACTAATTTCTATTTGTTGTTGGGGGATGATGTAACCTTGTAAACTCTCATGTGTTTGAATTGATTCTTAATTCCATATTCTTTTCCTTTAATTGTTATAGTAATTCATCTGTTTCAATGCTTGCTGTGTTTAACTCATTCATTAGCCCTTACTCCTTGTATCACAAGAATTCTACTTATAAGGACAACATATGGTAGGTAATAGGAATTTTTGAATGCAGCTAACTTCATATGATTCTTGATAACTTCTATCGAATTAATAGGACTTTTTTTTATGATAGCATGCATCAAGTACACATCTTCAATGGTCATTCTGTTATGAACTATCCTTCCAGGTAATATAACCCATGAGAGAATGTGGGCAATAATCCTTTCTTCCTTCTTCAGACCTTCATGTCCATATCGTCTTTTAACAGCTTGATCTTCGGGAAATCTCATCCAGCTTGAATAAAGATCACTTTTCTTCAAACTAACATTGAATTCGGAGTTGGATAAATGTGAATTTGCTCCTTTTGCTTCAAGTCCAGTGAATAACATCCAAATAAAGTCATCAATGAAAACATCTACACTCTTTACTTTGGATCTCATGCCACCATCCACAAACTGTAGATTATGAAAAAAGACGTCTACTAAGTCAGGATACCAGTCTCCCTTCATTTGGACGAGACTTGACAGTCCTTGCACTTCCAGCAAGCTAGGAAATTCAAACCCCTCTCTTTTGAATTTTCTAAGACTAAGATGATTAGGATGAGCCATGGCCTTGGCAGGATTAATTAGAAACTTGTTTCTTGTTTCTTCATCATTAATCAAACCAGAGGGATCAAAATTCCTTGCTACAACAACTTGCTTTCCTTTGTTCCCATCAGGGTTTCTGCTAGAAGATGACATTGAGGAGAAACACTTGGAAACTTTCCTCTTCAGTTTTAGGGTTAACAGAGAAATAGTATAATCAACAACAACAAACTAAGGTTTAAAAAAAACTTTCCACAGACGTGAACAAGACACTACACAAACGAGACCCATTTTTAAATTGTTAAATTTTAAGGCCCAAAACAGAGACATTAAGTCGATTTGAATACGATCAAAGTTGACTACAATATGACATGAGATTTCAAAACAGGGTACATACATACAGAGACACGCAGTCGACTAAGCTTATAATCAAATCGACTAAAAGTCGTGAAATTTGATTTTCAAACAAACCGTTCAAACAGACAATCAATCAAATATACAATCAGGAACACATCATTCAAACAGTCTTTTTGTTGGAAAACAGGTAGGCTTCGTTTCAACACCAAGAGGGGGGAGGGTGAATAGGTGAGGTTTCAAAATTAGAGTCTTTTTAAAATCTTTTTCACAAAGTAGAAACCTTTGCCCAATTTCTGGAATCGCAAGTAATGAAAAATTTAAGTGCAGCGAAATTACTAAGTAGACTACGAAAACTGTAAAGTCGGCTGAATGTAAAAGTGTAAGGATAGAGAATTCAAACGTAGGTTTTTGTACTGGTTCGACCTCAATGCCTACATCCAGTGTTCTTCCAATCTAAGGAAGCAAATGCACTATAATGGTCAAGGTTTTTACAACAAGGTTTTTATAGAGACCTCCACATCAAAAATATAAAAAACCTCTTGATGGGGAAGTGCATACCTAGAGAGAGTATACTAAATGACATTTAAGAGAATGGGAAAGAAATTAAAAATGGAAGAGATTAAGGAAGAGGAAACTTATGATTTGAAGATGCACCACTTGAAGGAATGTTCATCCTAAGTAGCCATTGCATGGCGTATCCCTCTAAGGCTAAAGTAGCTAACTTTACATGCAAATGTCCATCTACACTATACAAGTCAAAAAGTTACTCTACTTTAGCTATCCAATCTAAAAATACACTAGGATCGGCTTCTCCCTTGAAACTTGGCAAAGTCAACTTTGGCATTGCAAGGTGTGGATCCAAGTCTTTGTCTTCTTGCTTTTTCTTTGATGAGTCATGCTCATGACCATGAGAGAGCTTCCTTTTAGCCTTTGCCTCCATGTCCAGCCATTTTCTAATGGCATCAAGTTGGTGTTTCATGTCTTGAAAGGAGTCAAGTTGATGTTGCATTTGTTGGAAGGCCTTCATCAAATCAAACTTGCTAGCAGGGCTTCCATGGTGACTAGCTCCATTGGAGGAAGCACGACATGAACCTACAGACATTTTAGCAAAGCTAACACACAAAATTGGTTAAAAACAACCACAAATCAAGGCAAAACAGCAGCACAATCCACGACAAAACAGGAGCCCACGGTTTCACTTAATACAACACAAAAGAAAGCTCAAAACTCTCGGTAAAGTGGCTCAAAAACAAGGTAAGGGCAACACCCTTCTTTCAAAAATAGTACAATGTCTCACAAATCCACTTTGAGAGCACCAACTCAAGTCTAAAGCAAATGGAAAGATGTACAATCCACCCTCAATGCAAAGGAGCCAAATCAAGACAGCACATGGTAGAGGCCAAAAAATGAATGAAAACCACAAGACAAATGATGAAAACGGAACCTAAAAAATCAAGAAACTTGGCACTAAACAAGGTGGTAGTAATCTAATGATTTTAAAGAAGAAAAACAGCCAGAAATTGGATTCAAAACACTAAAATTGAATGGAATTAATTTGGCAGGCTTGATAACGGTTTAAAAACCGTTATTTTTATACTTAAATTTGATATCAAAACACACACTTTATGGCTTAGAATGAGCTTAGAATCAAGTAAAACACTTAGTTGAGTCACGTGGGAGTCAAAAGTTGTTTTTAGAGATATTATGCTTGTTTTGCATTGTTTTGCAAGGTTTTGATGAGAATTGAAGATGGAAGTGAAGAAGGGGGGACTTAGACTCAAGAAAGAAGGAGAAAAAGGAAGACAAGAAGAGTTAAAGTCACCGCTCAACGCTATTTTCCAACGCTGAGCGCCAGACACGAGGGAGCAACCATTGCCTCTCGCTCAAGCGGCGCCGCTGAGCGTCCAAGCGATTTCGAGGCAAACCCCTGAGCGGTCCGGCGGTTTGAAGGGAAACCGCTGAGCGGCCAAATTAGGCGCTGAGCGGGGGAATGCTGGGCTTGGGCTTAAATTTTGTTACTTTTATTCGATATAAATAGCCCCAGTGCAAACTTCAGAGTATTCGTTTTGCAGGCAGAGACGTCCAAAGCAGTTCTACACTCCTTGGAGGCAGTTTCTTGGATGCTTATGCTCCAATTTATCAAATCTAGGGTTTACTCTTCCATTCTTTCATTTAATTCCATCTAGTTTCACCATGTCCATGGTGAACTAAACCCTTTGTTGTTGGGGAACAATGTAATCTTTTGAAACTCTCTTATATTGAAATTCTTATTTTTATGCATATGCTTATATTATCAATTCTTGGGTTTCTTATCTATGCTCAATGCTTTTATCGTTTAACTCATTCGGTTGAAGATATTTTCCTTTGTCGATACGGAGAAGTACGGGGAAGTCGTGAACTGATAGGGAATTCCTTTATTAAGCAATACTGCCAAGAGATAGGGGTAAGACGATCAATTGTATTTTGCTTCTGTGATATATGCATTGCTAATTACTCAGGGAGACTAGAGATAGTAAACTAGTAGTTAGTGATAGGCTCTTTTCGCCGAGAGATCGGGTTTAGGGTAGGCAAAGAAAGTTTGCATTACAATTAGATAATAAAGCGAATTAAATAAGAAAAGTAGATATAAGAGGGCGGATAAGATGAAATTGTCAACCCCAACAACTCCATTAATTCATATCTTTGCTTTGCCAATTGAATCACTTGCATTTGCATGTTTATTTTCGTTTTGCATACAACCACAAAATTATTTCTTTTTCAAGTCTTATAAGATCAATTTACATGAAAGATAAGGCCTAAGAGTCCTTTGGGAGACGATACTCGGACTTACCGTTTATATATTACTTGATAACGATATGGTACACTTGTTAGGGGATTAACAAGGCTTCAAACTCATATGTTCTGTAATTGGATGATAAAAGAGGTGTAAATGAAGATGTCAAACACACAAAAGTAATAGGTAGAACACTCGACCAGACCAAGCAAACTAATCCAAAACAGTTTTGGTGTTTTTTGTTTGAATCATGCAATTTAGGAGTGTCGACCAAGCATGGAAAATTGGTGTAAGTGTGTTTGATCAAAATTGAATATTAATTTGTTGACAAGCTCTATTATTTCAAAACATAAGAGCAAACCATACACACTTAATTTCTAGGTCGATCCCACTCAATTCAACATACAAGGATGGAGATGCAAAAATTACTCTCAGCTATGCAATTTTAGAAAATTACTCTAGAAAAATCCTAAAGAGGAAACACATATGACTCAATTCAAAGCTAAGCACTCAAGAAAGACACATACAATCCAGCCAAGAAAAAGAATTAAAGTTGGAACAGCAAGCAAAATGGAATAAGGACACCTACTTGTTGAAGACTTCCAATAGCATTGATGTCGTTTGAAGAAATGACTGCTTGCATAAGTCTCTGGACTGCCACGTTTTAGCACCTCCAAGCTTTGATTTGAAGTGTTGAGTCCTATCTTAAGAGTATGGTGAGGCTCCAACACCGTCCAGTGATCGATTTCAGCCACCACAATAACCAAACAGCAAGCACAATGCAAACATATTAGAAGTCACTCAAACAGGAAGCACTAGAATGAACACAGTTGAGAAAAAAATTACTGGGAACAGTACAGAACGAATTTGAACAAAGTAAAAACTATACATGAAAATAGACATCCAAACGAAACGTTTAAAAAATATTGCATGCCAAACGGATAAGAAATGAGTTCAAACGAAGGCACACAATTTGACTGGAAATTCACGCTACGTTGGGCGGAAATTAAAATGGCTGAGCGAAAATGGAAGCACATGTAAGCTATTCTACTCTAGCATGCAATTCCTAAGAAGATAAAAAACCTAAGGCTCATGATACCACATGATATGGAAGTGCATACCTAGAGAGAGTATACTAAATGACATTTAAGAGAATGGGAAAGAAATTAAAAGTGGAAGAGATTGAGGAAGAGGAAACTTATGATTTGAAGATGCGCCACTTGAAGGAAGCTCCAAGATAAGCTTCAAATAAGGACCGCCACTTGCTTGAGCAAGATAAGGTCTGCCCAAAATAGGACTTTGGAGACAGAATACTATCTCAAAAGAAGATTGCAAAAGTGCAAATCAACTCAAAATTCAATTTATTCAAGGTAAGGTACAAAAAGGAGACCCCTATGCCTTCTTATATAACCTTTGGAGTGAGCTAGGATGCAAGATCTAGGAGATGTGGGACTTTTGAGTGTGGAGGTCGTCCAGCAGCTGTTGCAGTTCCTCTAGGGACTTTTGAGTCCCACATTGCTTAATTCTCTCCACTCCAAAGGGTTTATAAGGCAACTAATTCTCCTATAGTTCAAAACATGAAAACTAGTAATGCTATCTAATGTTACACGCCTAGGACGCCCATTTCCTCTTCTTTTCTTTTTAAGACCAAGCCATAGAGAGTCCCACATTGCTTGTTCTTAAAGAGAAAGAAGAGTTTATTCACAAGAACTAAGAGAAAGAAATCAAAGAGGCAAATACACGCCTATAAATCAAAGTAAAATGATTCTTTTAGCCATGCTTCTTGTCATCCTTTTATTCTCTTCATTACTTGGCCCATCCATGATCACATCACCTCTCTATCCCTCTAACCAAAATATAGGCAGAAACACCCAAGAAGATCTGCAGTAAGATATCCCCTCTTCTGCAATCTTCAACCCACTTTGAAGAATCCTCAAAGTGTCCAGACTCCACGAGTCTATCCCTTGTAATCACAACAGGTACAACAATCTCCATCAGATTGTCACACGAGCCTTGATCAACCAAAGAACACCTCAATTGTGCAGGTAATAATCAAGCAGTAAGCATAACAGAATTCTCCTTTAGAACCTCTTCAAAGAATGATCTCCACGGTCTTCTTGATGAGTTCTTGGAGCACTAAATCATAGAGAATCAATCTTAAACAGAATATGAAAATGTCAGTTCTTCCAAAAGTTCTTTGAATAACTCATGTCTCGTCTATTTATAGATTTCCATAAATCAGACGCTCCTGTAGTCGACTAAGCTACTAATGGAGTCGACCGTGCTCTGACAGTTATAACAGTTAAGTCAAACTAGTAGCAGTCAAGTCAAACAAATTAATTCTACATTCAATACAGTTGACTCTCTTTCAATGCTTAACTAACATTTGAAAATCTAGTCATTGCTATTCACAAGCATAACATAATTTCAAATAAAACAACTAACAAAGTCGAATGCATTGCGCACATACTCGACTTTGACACATCTGCACAAATTGAAATTCTTTTCAATGTAAAATCTCACATATCATTGTATTTGAAAATTTGTGCAAAGTCTTTAGTCTTAATCGACTCTATTAATAATGAAGTCGACTTAGGACTTGCAGATTTGCCACACAATATAAGTTCATCAAAGTGCATGTGGTTTTCCATTTCCAAAACATATGCAATGCAATCACAATAGATGTAACACATATCAAAACAGTGAATATGCATTCATATATCAAGATCAACACAAAACATGTTCAATAAGAATTCGACCAATTAGTAACAAAACATGTAACACATAACAAGACATGTGTTATTAAAAATGTGTTGTCATCATCAAAAACCAGAGTGAATAAAGCACTGTGAGATTAAGGCTAGCTAAATAAGTGCTTCCCTTATCAACAATCTCAACAATCTTCCCCTTTTTTGATGATGCACAACCATGATTAATAAACAACCACGTTTGTACACAAACAGCTCATAAAATCAGTATGAGATTAAACAAACAGAGTTAACTGATTTTATCCAGTATCAAAGTATCAGAGCAAATGTATCAGATCAAGTTCAAAGTATATTTCACCCCAATTACTCTGAATAAAGCATTATCAAGCAAACAATCACAAATCAAGCAAAATGAATCTTTCACAATATTTCTCCCCCTTTGTGCATTAGCAAAAAAGTTTTGATTTAATATATGGATATGCTGTTAACCAAAAAAATATAGAGATGCATCAATAAGAAATAAGTAGTTTAAACATGCAATGATGCTCCCCCTATCATAGATATTCACATGAGATAGATAAACTCCCCCTAGAATGTAGGCATGTGAAAAATCTATGCTAACAAATAATGCTCCCTTTGTCATTATGCATACAACAAAATCAGGTTTAGATGCACAATGCAGTTACACAGATATAAGAGCATAAAATCAGTACGTAACAAACTGTATCAGTGTCATGATTGCACAATTCAATCAAGCAAATATAAAAATATCAACAATCTCACAATATAATCTCATTGCAAAACAATCATATAAGAACAAAGATATATTGAAGAAAACTGATATAAAAAAGATCAAGAAAGTTGATAACCAAATTCTAATAATTGGAATTTATAACCCTCTGTATTTAGAAGTCGATTGATCCAATAATACAGTCGATTTCATTTCTTTCTAGACAGATATGATCCAACAATGAGTTCCAAGCAATGTTTCTTGAAAAACCTTTCAGAGTTTTTTGAAGACCAAACAGTTTAGTTATGCAAGAAAAATAATCAGATAAGAAGTGAGTATGCAAAACAGTTTAATGTAATAGTGAAAACCATGCATAGTCAACTTAAATCAATATAAAGTCGATTTAGATTCATTCCAAACATATTCAATCAAATTAAAGCAAATGATATTGAATCAAACTACTCATTTCATTTCTTGTTCATAAAGGTATTACAATTGATGATCAGAATAAGAACAAAACATAGACTAATCGAAACAACACAAAAGAAAATGGAAATTCTAAGCCATTTTCAAAAAGAGATGAAGACACATAAACTCAATTTTTCCTTTTTCTTTTTGTTAACACTTCCACATGGTTCACAAGTAATATTCAAGAAAAGAAAGTGGATTGTGAACAAGATTAAAGAAGGTGGAGTGGTGGAGATTAGAAGACCATACACCAAAGCCATCAGAAGAGTGGATAGAAGGCAACTGATGAGTTGGAAAGATAGACCCCAACCGGGATGGGAAGACATGATGTTATTTTAGTGAATCTCACTTATTGTAAAACACTTTTAGTTTTAGGTTTATTTTATCTTGGACATATAATTCTTTGGATATTTAAACATTTTTGGGTAGCATCTACTGAGGGATGCTAAAATTTTATGTATCTACTGAAGGATACAGGTAAGTATACCTACTGAAAGGTGTTGGAGGCACTTACTAATGAGTGCTAAAAAGTTTGGGTCAGGCTCGTGACGTTAAACAAGCGTTACCTGGGAGGCAACCTAGTTGATTATTTCTGTTTTTAACTCTATGCTAAGTACATTGTATGTTTGAATGTTGCATTTGAGAAGGGAAAGTTATATAATTGAAAAATTGAAGGTTGAAATCAAGTGCTACAGGGTTGGATTACACAAAAGCAAGAAAAAAAGAGGGAGAAAAATTAATGCCCATCGCTGAGCGGTCCATTTGACCGTTGAGCGGCGGCGGCGCAGACCTCCCTTGAGCTTTTAAAAGCTCAGAGTTTTTTGGGGATTCTGCACGTTTGAAACTCCTCTTTGAAGCTCGCTCAAACGTTCTCTGTAAACCCTAGCACCCAATTTTCACTTTCAAAGGCTTTCCAAAGAAATTTCTCCATTTTTTTTCATCATTCATTCACAAAAATTTCATTTTTCTACTATTCTCTTGTCAAAAGTTTGGGGCTTTTGTTGTGGGTTGTGCATTGGAGAGGCATTCATCATCACTTAAGAAGAAGTTTAGCAAGCATATAAAATCTCCACTTAAGTAAGTTGTGCAATTTCATTCCTAGGGTTTCTAATTGAAATTTGATGGAGAACATGGGTAACAACATGATAAAATTAGGGCTTTTGATTTCTATGCATGATTTGATGAAATAGAAACTGTTTGAACCGATTGAATTGCATGAAATTGGTCTGGAATGGTAAAATTGGTGTTAGAGTGGAGATTAGGACCTTTGAAAAAGGGTTTTTGAAAAACCCTCATCGAAACCGCTGAGCGGAATTCATCAGGTTTTGGGTTTTGTTTTTTTTTTTGTTGTGATGCTTGGACGCTGAGGGGCCCTGTTTTTCCCTCAGTGCTAGACTGGGCATGATTTGGAATGTAATTGATGATTTACTAACCTCTAATGATGAATTTCTGTGATGTTATTGAATTTATTTGATACAGATATGTCATCCTCAAGGAGAGTGAAGACCATGGGCAACAAGAGAAAGGAGCTAGAAACGCTAAGAAGATTTTATTCTTCTCGGTTTCTTTCTAGGAAGCATGAGGAAAATTACGTGACTGTACAGGAGAGGCGCTTATTGATGGAGAGGAAGGCCATGTATATTCCAGACTTAGCTCCTGAGTTTGCATTGGAGATCGAGAGGAGAGGCTGGGAGAGATTGACCACTTATCCTCCACCAGCTAGCATTGAGCTGGTGAAGGAATTCTATACGAACGCCTTGCCCAGAGGAGAAGTTTCAGCTGAGAGGTACATGAGCTATGTGAGGGGGCAGATCATCATATATGACCCCGTCACCATCAACAGCTTTCTGGGTACTGAGTGGCCAGGAGAGCAGTGTAGGTATGTTGCTCTTACAGGGGAGTACAGGGATTATGAGGACATCGAGAGGGTGATGTGTATCCCTGGGAGACACTTTCAGAGGAACCCTAATGGAGCACCAGTCAACATCATTAGGGCGGACTTGACTACCCTGGCGAAGTACTGGATGACATTCACTCATGCCAACATACAGCCATGCTTCCATGTCTCCGACATCACTATGCATCAGATTCTCTTCATCTACTGCATGTTGAGGAAGATGGATGTTAACGTTGGTGAGGTCATCGCCAATGAGATTCAGGGCTTTGCTACCACTGTGAGTAGCAGGAAACCGCTGGGACATCCGTCCTTGATTATGTACCTTTGCCAGCAGACTGGGGTGGACACTACAGTTCCACCTTATGAGAGACCGAGGAAGGCTATTGATGCCTCCTATTATCGTCAGTTTTTTGGAGGAGACGTCCTAGGGGAGCAGCAGTTCAGTAGGAGGATGCACCTGCAGATGCACCGACACAGCACGCTGAGCCTTTCCAGATGAGGAACATGTATATGTCCATGATGGAGGCTAGGATGGAGTCTCTTCGCAGAGGGATGATATGATCATAGATGGGGCAACAATGAAGAGTTTTCAAATGACAACAAGCATAAAAAGAATATAATAGATTTCATGGGCTTGTATTTGTCTCTTTGTTTCTTTTCGTTAGTTCTAGTTGAATAAACGCTTATAAACCCTTCTTTTCCTTTAAGCACAAGCAATGTGGGACTTTCCATGGCTTGGTCTTAAAAGAAAAGAAGAGGAAGAAATGCGTCTTAGCTTGTAGCATAAGGTAACATAGCTTGTTTTCATTTTTTGAACTTTAGGAGAGTTAGGTGGCTTATAAACCCTTTTGGAATGAGAGTTAAGCAATGTGGGACTAAGAAACACCTAGGGACGTTGCTGGTCAGACCTTAGGTACTCAAGTCCCATATCTCTTGAAACTATCATCCAAACCCACTCCAAAAGCTATATAAGAAGCCTAGGGGGTCTCCTTTGTACACACACACCTTGAATCAATTGAATTCTTGAGTTGATTTGCACTTTTGCAATCTTCTTTTGAGATAGTATTCTGTCTCCAAAGTTCCTCTTTGGGCAGACCTTATCTTGCTAAAGCAAGTGGCGGTCCTTCTTCGATGCTTATCTTGGAGCCTCCTTCAAGTGGCGCATCTTCAAGTCATAAGTTTCCTCTTTCTCTAATCTTTTCCACTTTTAATTTCTCTCCATTTCTTGTATGTCATTTTAGAATATTCTCTCTAGGTGTGCACTTCCCCATCATGTGGTATCATGACCCTAAGGTTTTTGATCTTCTTAGGAATTGCATGCTAGAGTAGAATAACTTAGAGGAGTTCATTTTTCGCTCAGCCATTTCAATTTTCGCCCAGCGCTACGTGAATGTTGTGTCAACTTGTGTGTCTTCGTTCGAGTTCAATTCTTATTTGTTTTCCTTGCAATCTTTTTTCACAGTTTTGTCTGGATGTCTATTTTCACGTATAGTTTTTACTTTGTTCAAATTCGTTCTGTGTTATTCCCAGTAAAGTTTTTACTCCACTATGTCAGTCCAGTGCTTATTGTTTGAGTGACTTCTAATTTGTTTGCATTGTTTGCTTGCTCTTTGGTACTTGTGGTGGCTGCACTTGATCATTGAACGATGCTAAGACCTCCCAACACTCTTAAGCAAGGATTAAAAACTTCATATCACAGTTTGGAGGTGATTCCCGTGGTTGTCCAGAGCCTTATCCATGCTGTCATTTCTTCAAACAACAACAATGCTATTGGAAGTCTTCAACAAGTAGGTGTCCTTATTCCATTTTTCTTGATGTTCCAGCTTTAATTTCTTGTCTTGGCTGGATTGTATGCGTATTTTCTTGCTTATTAGCTTTGAATTGAGTCATATGTTTGTTCCTCTTTAGGAGTTTTCTAGAGTATTTTTCTGAAATTGCATAGCTAAGAGTATTTTTACATCTCCTTGATTGTATGCTGAATTGAGCTTGATCATTATAGGATTTAAGTGTGTGAATCTTGCTTATATGTTTTTGTATCAATAGAGGCAGTCAATTAGTTCAATTTTGCTTTAATCAAACACACTTTATACCATTAAAAAGCCTTGGCCGAGACAAAATTTTTCCAATTTGCTTGCTGTAAAACAAAAAAATCAAAAACAATTTTCTGGAGCTGTTTGTTGTTTTGGCCGGGAGTCTCTTGTGTGGTGTGTTTGATAGTTTCTTCTAAAGCCTCTTTTCATCTCAAAATATACAAAACTATAATTTTGAGGTTTGCCAAAATTATTTCCAACATTAATTTGGTCTTGTTCTTCATATATACTTAGTATGTTGATGTGAATTTGCTTCTTGGTTGTGTGATTTTCTTTGCTATCTTGTTCATTTTGTGCCACTGTTTTGCCTCCATTTTTCTTGCTGTTTTGTCTTCATAAAATCATTAGATTGCTGCCTTCTTATTGTGTGTCAAGTTTCTTGTTTTTTAGGTTCTAATTTCACCACTTGTCTTGTTGTTGTCATTCATTTTTTGGCTTCTAAAGTGTATTCTGTCTTGGTTTGGTCTCCTTTTGGTGTTGAGGATTGGATTGTACATCTTTCTACTTGCTTTAGCCTTGAGTTGGTACTCTTAAATCTGGACTTGTGAGATATATTACTATCTTGAAAGAAGAGTGCTTGTGAGTGGAGTGATCTTGCTTTGTTTCTCTAAAAAAACCTGAGTTTTGAGCCTAAGTTTTTGATGTTGTTTTGAGTGAACTGTGAGCTTCTCTTGGCCTCAAATATTTTCCACTATTTTGCTTCTGTATTAACGTGGTTTTTTTTGTTAGTTTTTGTTGCTGTTTGCCTTTTTATAATGTCTACAGGTTCACGCCATTCCTCTTCCCATAGAGCTAGCCATCATGGAAGTGCATCTAGCAAGTTTGATTTGATGAAGGCATTTCAACAAATGCAACACCAACTTGATTCCATTAGTAAGCGGCTAGACATAGAGGTAAAGGCAAAAGGAAAGCAAACACATGATCATGAGCATGGTTCTTCCAAGAAGAAGCAAGAAGCTAGAACCATAAATGTATACCTTCCCTCGCCAAAGATGCATCAAGAAGATAAAGCTATGGACCAAGGCCTTGCACTACCAAAGTTGAACTTGCCTACTTTCACAGGGGAAGTCGAGCCGTCTATTTTTCTAGATTGGATAGCTAAAGTAGATCATATTTTTGATTTGTATAGTGTAGATGAACTTTTGCGTGTAAAGTTAGTTTCTTAAGCTTTGGAGGGATACGCCAAACAATGGCTACGTAGGAGAAACTTAACCATGGCCTCCATACTACCATAGGGACCTCTTGATTAAGCTCCAACGGCTTACTCAAGATAGACGAAGTGTGGAGGAGTATGCTCGCGAGCTCGAAGTGCTCCTACATCGTACTAATCTTAAAGAAAATAATCATGCAAAAATAGATAGATTTATTAGTGCACTCAATAAAAACATCAAAGATATTGTGAAACTCCATGATGATGAGACTTTAGATGTAGTGGTTCATAAGGCCATGAAAGTAGAAAAGAAACTCTTGAAAAAAGAAGCTTGTCACAACAAATTTTCCAAATCTTCAAGAGATGTTTTCTACAAATCCTCATCATCAAAGGATAAAGCCAATGATGTTTCTAAGGAGCCCACTAAAAAATATTGTCCTCCTTCTTCTTCTAACCATTCCTCCTCCCCACCTACATCCCATTCTAGACCAAGTCACATTAAATGTTTTAAATGCTTAGGACATGGTCATATAGCGTTTGCCTGCCCCAATAAAAAGGAAACATGCATTGAAGGTGAAGTCATTGTCACTAATAAGTCTTCCTTACCTTCACCAACTTATAACTCTTCTTCCTCATCAAGTGAGTCAAAAGAGAAGGTCATGCTTACTTGTTTAAATGAAGAAAGAAAAGAAAGCGAGGAGAGAGTAAAAGAAGAGAGTGAAAGAAAAGAAAGAGAGGAGAAAGAAAAGAAAGAAAAAGAAGAACTTGTGAGAGAAGTGGAGAAGGAGCAAGTCTTAGTAAAAAAGGAAGTGTTATTGAAGGCACCATCCACTCCATCATACAAATAGATCCATGCCATGATAGGGGAGTTTTTCAATCCTTCTACTTTTCTCCTTTTACTAAGTTTTCTTCCTTTGTTCCAAAATTATTTTACACAACTCTTTCACCTTCCTCTTTTCTCTTTTCTTCTTTCCAACTCTTCAATAATTTTTTTTGAAACACATCCTAAGTTAGTGTTACCCATTTGGTTACATTCAACTCAAGAAAAAAATATTTTTTTCTCTAAAAATGGTCTCCTAGTTTTCACCACTAAATACAATAAAAATGTAAGGAGACTTTCTTCTATTATTACTTGTTTATATACAATGATTGGTCAACATAAATTCATTCACAAAATGTTTAATGATTTTTGGAGGTTGACATTTGATCCAGGAGGAGTTCCTTTGGTTTCTACAAGAAATAAGTCACTAATCTCTCTTTGTTGCAGGTTTTTCAAGATTCGAGGACGAATCCTCTCCAACCTGGGGGGGATGATATGATCATAGATGGGGCAACAATGAAGAGTTTGATATGATGTTACTGCATGATGAGTTTTCTCAAATGATGATTGAGTTTGTGTTGCATGCTGATATACAGGTGAATGGTTCACTAGCTTTGTGAACATATGTGTGATGATTTATGATTGTGGTTATGATGCTAAGCAGGGTGTATGAATGATGTGTGAGAAAGCACAGTTGTGTGAGGTTTTGAACTCCAGAGTATTCATTGATATATGTGTTATTCATATGGAAGCATGAATGATATTGCCTGAATCTTTATGATTGATTGAATTCATGTTTAGGTCATATGATCAAGGCCATTTTTGGAAGCCATTCTTAGCCAAATATTAACCCAAAGAAAAGAGAATCATGTGTTCTATCCTTTTTGAACCCTAGCCTTGAAACAGGATGAAAACCCTTGCTTTGAAATTTTTTACCTTGAGTTGGGTTGAGAATAATTGTATGATATTGCCAAAGTTCAAGTTTGGGGTTGTGGGGGAAATTGAAAGGCAAAAGAAAGGCATTGAGCTCAAGTGTTGAATGAAAAAAATTGCATGAAACGAGAAGAAAGAAAAAGCATGAAAGATGAGCTCAATGTAAAGAGAAAAAGGAAAGAAGTTGGGAATGAGTAAGATTGGTGAAAAAGAGAGTTGTACTTGATCTTTGGATGCTAAAATAACTCTTTTCACTCAAGGATTTTGTGTTCCAGAAAAACCAATTTTTCTTGTTAACCCAACCTCATTATAAGCCTTGGAAAAGTCCTTGTGATGACATTTGTATGTGAGAATGTTGATTTTAGTAGATGAAGGGAAATTTGGTTTCATGTGATATATGAATAGCAGAGGGAGAGAGAGACCTCTTAAACACTTGAGTGATTGAGTGAAACACTTGATTAGTGAGAACTGATAGATTTTATGTTTACATTTATGCTTAGTGGATTGATCATTCCTAAATGAAACATCTGTTGGAAAATATGTGATCATGTGAACTAAGTTAAATTGAAAGCATGGCATCTTGATAAGATTCCATTTAAAACTTGAATTGAGTAACTCTTGTTGTTAGAAAAATAAATTTTGGAAATGTTGAACTATTTGGTTGAAAAAGTGGAAAGCCAAGTTCTGTTTTATTTGCTTGAGGACAAGCAAAGTTTTAAGTTTGGGGTTGTGATAACGGTTGGAAAACCGTTATTTTTATACTTAAATTTGATATTAAAACACACCCTTTATGGCTTAGAATGAGCTTAAGACTCAAGTAAAACACTTAGTTGAATCACATGAGAGTCAAAAGTTTTTTTTAGAGAGATATTATGCTTGTTTTGCATTGTTTTGCAGGGTTTTGATGATAATTTACGGTGGAAGTAAAGACGGGAGGACTTAGACTCATGAAAGAAAGAGAAAAATGATCAAAAGAAGAGCTAATCTCACCGCTCAGCGCTAATTCCAGCACTGAGCGCCAGTTTCGTGGGTGAAGTCATTGTTTCTCGCTTGAGCGGCACCGCTGAGTGTCCTGTGCGATTAGAGGGCCACCGCTGAGCGACATATTTGACCGCTGAGCAGTTTTGCGATTAGAGGCAAACTGCTGAGCGGGAAAATTAAGCGTTGAGCGTCCATCAGATGGACTTAGGCTTAAATTCTGTTACTTTTATGCGCATTAAATAGCCCGAATGCGATTCTTAAAGTATTGTTTTGGCACGCAGAGACGTCCATAGCTGTTCTACACACCTTGGAGGCGGTTCCTTGGATGCTTAGGCTCCAATTTACCAAATTTAGGGTTTATTCTTCCATACTTTCATTTAATTCCATCTAGTTCACCATGTCTATGGTCAACTAAACCCTTTGTTGTTGGGGAACAATGTAATCTTTTGTTGTTGGGGAACCATGTCTATGGTGAATTAAACCCTTTCTTTATTGATACGAAGACGTACAATAATGTCATGAACTGGGGGAATTCCTTGATTAAGCTAATACTGGCTAGAGATAGGGGTAGGACGATCAATTGTATTTTGCTTCCGTTTATCATGCATTATTAGTTACTAGGGGAGGCTAGAGATAGCAAGCTAGTAATTAGTAATAGGCTCTATTCGCCAAGAGATTGGGTTTAGGGTAGACCAAGAAATTTTGCATGACAATGTCATAAATAGGCGAATTAAATAAGAAGAGTAGATATAAGAGGGTGGATAAGATGAAATTGTAAACCCAACAACTCCATTCATCCATAGTTGCTTCTAGTCAATTGATTCACTGCATTTTGCATGTTTATTTTCGTCTTGCATTCAAAAACCTAAATTTAATTCTTTTCTCAAGTCTTATGCGATCTCTTTACATGAAAGTTAAGGCCTAAGAGTCCTTTGGGAGAACGATATTTGGTCTTACCATCTATTATTACTTGATACGATCTGGTACACTTGCCATTTTGCATCCAAATAGCGCACGGCCTAGTAAGCTTGAAGCTACAGCAACCACACACAATTAAACACGATCCACACGGATTGAGCAGCAATGAAGGAGGCAGCAACAGGTGTGTGCTTGGAGAAATAACAAGGGGTGCACACGGAAGAAGTCTAGCAGGGCAGCCCATATGCATAAGAGAGCTCCAGATGCAACGTGGAGATGGTTTCATTTTTGGTTGGAATAAAAGAAGGCAGCAGCTGCCACCCCTGTAGGACATTCATTCTCCATTTTAAGAAATCACACGGACACCATGGAGGGTTACGGCTAAAGGATTCAACACTTTGCTTTGGATTTTTTTTTTTAGTTTCTTTTCATTCAACACATGTCACGGTGGGAATTAATTAGAAGCTCAAGTCTTTTATTTGCTGCTGGAAAGAGACACGGTGCATTTACATTTTGTTTGTAGACGCTTATTTAATTTCTTGGTGGAGGCACTGATTTTCTTTCAGCTTTGATTGCTTTGTTTTAGCTTACTTTATTTGCAGCGAGTAACTTTAATGTTCATGAAATGAATTCAGCTTTACCCATTTGATCTTATTTTCACTTTTCAGGAGTTTTTAATTTATTGTTGGCGTGATGAATCTTAGCTTATATGTGCATTTCATTTCTTCTTGCTAAATTGTTATGTTTCAATAGCTTGCTGACGTGTTGCATTTCACAAGTATTACATGTGTTTTCTTTGAATTTTAATTATTGCTGCATAAGGATTCCAAGGCATGATGCAATCCGCTGCTTATGAATTTGTTTAATATACATTTGAATTGGTTTACGCGTTTTCTTTGGCATTTCAAT
This sequence comes from Vigna reflexopilosa, assembly GCA_027742785.1. Taxonomy (NCBI): domain Eukaryota; kingdom Viridiplantae; phylum Streptophyta; class Magnoliopsida; order Fabales; family Fabaceae; genus Vigna; species Vigna reflexopilosa. The sequence goes on along the minus strand of CM050914.1, from coordinate 29,401,043 downwards.
TTTATTTTCGCTGCTTGGTGTTAAAATTGTATTTGTCGTTGCATTTTAACAACATAAGATGTGTTTTTGGATTTATAAATTCTTTTCAAGTGGGTCACGCAAGTTTTCCTTAATTTAATTGTGATGTTAGCTTAAGTTAGTCGGGTTGGTCATTAACAAAATTACAGTGTTTCCTTGAGATTTATTGGACTGTTCTTGTGTTTATTCTGCTCTGCTTGGCATTCTGTGAAATCTGACTGTGTTCTTGCATTGGGTATACGCATAGTTGCAAAAAGGTGATTGTATCTTCGCTTAGTTGATCAATCTTTATAGAACACATTAGATGGAATAGGTGTGTTGCGTTCACTTAGTTCGCAATTATGATAGCATGATTAACCTTCGCTTAGTCGGTTAGCTGTGCTGGATTAGATGTTAGAGTAGTTTATTCGCGAGTCCTCTGCACTTTAATTGTCATACTGCTGCTCTAATTTGGCTCAATATTTAATCTGTTGTGTGCTTGCGATTAGGTATGAGCTTAGTTGCCTAATCGGTGTTTAATCTTCGCTTAGTTGATTAGACCGAATTAGCCTTCGCTTAGTTGGGTGATTCGTGTTGGATTTGGATTAGAGTAGTGTGTACTTGTCGTTAATCTGTGATTGGAAGCATAGTAATTGAGTTAATGACCAACCATTTTCATTCTGTTTTTGATTCCATTTTCACATTTCTATTTTCATTTCTATTGCATTCGTGTTGTAAATTTAATTCATCTGCATTCACAAACTTTTCAACAACCCACCCCCCCCCACTATGTCTTTTACCTGAATCTTGAACCACAGTTGATCCTTGAGAGACGACCTAGGAGTCACTTCCTAATCTATACTGCATTTCTTTATGCACATTAAATTTTCATGGGGTGCGACACCCATCACTCATTCTTATACATCCATCCTTCAGGTATCTTAACCATAAGCATCAAGTGCAGTGCAGATTTGTCAATAAGGCTTGTTCTGTAATACTGCTCACTTGATTCTCCTAAGCATTCAACTCCAAAATGAATAAGAACTTTTGAAATGAAAACACTGTACGGTAGTTTTGCCGATTCTAACTTTGTTACTTTCAGCATATTATTGAACTTGCTTTTGTCTGTTCCTTTGACATAAAATGTTTGTGCCACCCACAACTCTAGTTAAATTGATGACATATTAATCATAATTGCTATATACTTATTAGATGGTATGAAAGTTGTAACATTACCCTTGAATTAAGTTCTTTAGGAAGTTTATCCGCTTTGTCTTGAATTGGTTCTTTATTCCCAACCAAGGATAAGATCTTTTGCTCTATCCAACAATAACTATAGAAAAATTGTGAAAAAGAATATCTTTTACATTACTGGAGTGCATTCCGCGGCATATTGCAGATTAAAAGACAAAAATACAGGTATTAGGCGAAGCCAAAGAAGTGAAGAATCAGGTTTCCTCCGAACCTTTTTTTAGTGAAAAAAAGGAAGTAGAAGAGTTTCCTCCGACCACTCGACAAAACTTGGTTTAAAGGCCACCACCTTATAGGCCACAACAAATTCTTTAAAACCTATCTGATTACTTTTGGCAAGGGCATGAGGAATGTGAGGTCCAAACCTACTCTCATCTTTGCAAAGGAGGAATTATACTTTCATTTATAGCATAGGGGATTTGAACATTGGATACTTGGATTGGCAGTGACAACTAAGCATAAATGTTGTGTTTTGGCCATTTAAATCCTTTTTAGGAGAAGAGATTTCTCTTCTCATTTAGTTGGAAACTCATTCGAGAGGTGGTTTTAGTTTTTTCTTGTGGTTTCTACTTTCTACTTTCTTGTGTGGAAATGATAGAGCAAGCAGCCAAAGCTACGAGAGTTGTTCTTCAAACTTATTCAACAACCATGCCAGCGGTTTCCAAGATTTTGGTTGTGCAACCATCAACAGTGTAACAGGTTTAAACACTCAGATGTGGCCAATATACTCAACCTCAATATTTTCTAAAATTGTAAAAACACATCTTCTACATTTTCTAAAACAGCAGAAACTGCAGAAACCCAACAATGGTGAGGAGAACAGACTTGCAATATCTCTAAGCATTTTATATCTACTCATCTTCTACATACACCATTTCATTTTCATAGGAAAACCTATCATTTAAAACATAATATTGTACCTGTTGTTGTGGTCGTTGCCGGAAAAATCATGTTGTCGCCGGAAGAATATTGTTGTCGTCGAAAAAAGTTGTTGTTGGTGGTGGTTGCATAGGTTAGATGGAGTAGTGAAAAGGTTGAAGAATGAAAAATTTTTACGGGATTAGCAAGTCAAAGTGAAAATGGAAAACCTGGAGTAGGTTAAAAGACATTTTCAAGTCTGTTAAAAAAGTAACACATGTAAAAATAATATATTTTTAAGTCTGTTAGAAAAGTAACAGATGTAAAAATACTAGTTTAAGTCTGTTAAAAAAGTAACAGATGTAAAATTACTAATTTAAGTCTGTTAGAAAAGTAACAGATGTAAAAATATGACTTTTATTTACAAAACTACCACCGCACATTTTTTAAGTCTTTTTTTTATAAACAGACTTAAATTCACAGACTTAAAAAGCCTGTTTTGTAGTAGTGGTTGTTAGCTATTTGTTTATTTTAATTAAAATACTACATTTGATTTTTTTGACTTACCACTTTGTAATTGTTGTTAGCTAACAATATAATAATTATACACCAATCAGAGGGTGCTCACATAAATTAGCTATGAAGAAAAGTACCATATTTCACTCACACACCTTGCTCAAATGGGCAACGAGATGGATCTTCACCACAATAGAGAATCAATGCATCCACGTTCCTACCCTGTAAACATGCACTCTTAAAGTAAAGCATAACCTCTTTTTATTTTTAAGAGATATAATATATTATAGAAAGCCTACCACGATTGAATATAGTGAAGACACTGAACGGACTTCAGCTTCAGCAGAACCGAGATCATCCTGATGATTATGATGGTTTTGAAATTTAGGAACTTTTTAAAATATTTAGTTAGATTTTCTTTTTTAAAAACTTTGTTTTGACATTAGAAACTTTTCAAACTTTGAAGTTATATTGAAGTTAGTTTTTTATTATTAAACTTTGTTTTGCATTTAGGAACTTTTGAAACTTACAATTATTGAAGTATTCTTAATGAATGTTGAATGAATGCATTTGAATTGCCTCGATGAATTGGCTGACTGAATTGATGTTTGGGATTGTTGATTTTTTATTTGCAGGTTTTGGGTATAATGTAGAAGAAAATTGTGCTGAAAAAAACAATGCACGTTACCGACGGCCTACAGCCGTCGCTAAACCCATCCATTTTCGCCTACCATTACCAAGGGCTTTCGCCCCTCGATAATATCGACGGCTTTTGTCCTTCGGTATTACCGAGGGCTTTTGGCCATGGGTAAATCCCATTTTTTTTGTAGTAAATCGGTCCCTGGTGCTTGGCCGTAGGGTAGTTAATTTTCTATAGAAGGAGATGCGACGAGGACAAGATAAAGAAACCACTAGAGTGAGACCTTCTATTATTGTTGACCTAATGAATAAAGATGAGGAGAATGCTATTAATGAGGATAGAACTAATTAGTAGATGATCACAATTGATTATAATCAACAATTGATAGGAGTGGACAAAACTTCTTGTCATCTTCTTGTCTATTTTTTTTCCATAACTTTCTTATTGGATTTAAAGCCGATATATGTATATGATCGAGCAATATGTTAGTTATTGTTGCATAGTTGTCATGTTGAAATAAAAGTTTGAACTTTGCATATCATTATTCAACCAAGATCACCTAGGTAGGTGGTAGGAAACTGCATTAAAGGTTCAACCAGGACCGCTTAGGTAGATGGTAGGGAACTACCTGAAAGGTTTAACTTGGATCGCCTAGGTAGGTTACAAGGAACTGCATGAAAGGTTCACCTAAGACTGCCTAGGTAGGTGGTAGGGAACTGCATGAGTGGTTCAACTAGAACCAAGCCCAAAACTCGTTCAAGACATCGTCCTATCAGTTATGAACTTTCTTGAGTGTTTGTGCCATAACTTTCTCTACATAGCTCCAAATGAGATGATTCTTTTTTTGTTGGAAACTAGACTCAAAGACTTTTTCGTTGACTATAAGTATGTATCTTTTGAACCTTTGAGCTGGTTGCAATTGAACTTCGAAAATCTTTGACATGAAAGGAAGTCTAGAAATGACAAGATATCTTGGCCAAAATACAAGGCCTAAAACAAAGACTTATGTACATATTTAGAAGGCTTAAGAGAAAGCAAGAACAAGCTTGAAAACACCATCTTACTTAAGAAAGGAAGTCCTTGAAGTCCTTCTTTTACTTCATTCTCCTAGCCTTAGCTTAAGTTGTAGCTCCTTGGATGGATCTCCATCAAGCTCCCATGATGGTTTTCATTAAGCATTCAATGGGTTTTGAGATTTTCTTAGCAGTTGTATGAAGTCTGCCTGCAACGCTTCCTCCAAACACACGGGACCTGGGAGCATTAAGCGGCGTGTAATGTAAGAACCGAGCTAGTCCATGTTCTCTTTGTCTAGAACTATCAGTCTAATGCGTGTCTCATTTGGCACCTTTCTTCTTAATTGGCATGGTCTCAACTCTTATCTTGTTTCGATATTCTCTTACATCCTTTAGTCGAATGAACTTAGCGGCATGTTGCCTCAACTCATCCATACTCATAGACGACGTCACACACAAGCCATCTACAAAAGGACTCAATCTCAGTGTTGTGATCATAAAGTGGAGAACCACCTTAGGGTTTAAGCTTTTTATCTTCAGGGCCACTTTACTTAACCTTTCAATAAAGGTTTATAGAGGTTCTTCCTTTTCTTGCCTAATATTGAGGGATGGAGGTATAGTGATGATGGTGGCTCGTGGTGAATTGTGTTGTAAAGGACGATGTCAACGTGTCAAAATAGTCGATGGAATATAGGGGAAGGCGGGGTAAACCACTCCAAGGCTACCCTGTTCAAAGTAGTGACAAAAGTTTAGCACATGATGAAATGTAAGTCGACTACAAACTAACTTGAGTGATGTAGACGACAATGTGCTCATTTGGGTCAGTGGTACCATCATACCAGTCCATGGTTAGAGCATTCACTTCCTAGGAAGGGAGATATCAGTGTGTCATATATGAAGGGATGCTAGTGGCTCCCCCTTACTATCGAGGAGTTGTGTGTCTTTGGAGTAGAACTATACTCACTTTCTTCTTCATTCCCACAGACATGGTTGGTGCAGGTTGAGTTTTCCACATCAACATTGTGTTATCAAAGGTTTCTTTTTCCTTTCTCTTAATAGTCCTTCCTTCAGTCTTAACCCTCATTTTCAACTGTACATTCTCCTCCCTCGAGGTGTCCATCTCGTCAACACTTATTTTCTTAAACTCAATGAACTTTTGTTGCATCTTCGCCTAGGCTTTTAGGATAATAACTATGTTAGGTGAGAAGGGTCTTGCTTTTCTTGCTTCAACCATCCTACTTCTTGTGGACACCATAAATGCTTTCATCACAAAATACAAGTTGGCCCACGATGGGACCAATATTGTTCTTACAGAACTGAGTATATACCTTGCAAAGACTTTCAAAGACTCTTCAAATACTCTTCAAACACTTCTAACCTTCAATCTCCAAAGTAGTCGTCCTCCTTTCTAGTGCTCGTTCTTCCTAAGATGAAATGGGGTTGTGCTTGCAGAAGATACTCTAACGTTCAAGTTAGTCTCTCACATTAACCAGCAAAATGCGTAATTAATGATATATAATTACCATACATCGTAAAAAGTGTTATTTATACTTATTTATACTCATTTTTACTTGGATGGACCTCAGTCCAAATAATTATCAACTTTTGAATCATCGTAACTAACCATGAACTATGATGAGTGTCTTGTGTGATATTGTACTAGTCAAATAAAGATGGGTTGAGTACATGTCGACTTAATAGTCTGCATGTACTCATCCAAGGACAAATTCTATATTTGTATGATCAAGAGATATTCGATCATACCGTACATGAGTTATTATTTAAAATAAAAAATTAAATCGAATGAAATTGTGTTAAAATAAAATAGAATGGATAAAAATAAATTTAAAATAAGTAATGTTAAGTAACAATTTGTATATTATTATTGTATTATATTACAATGTCGAGAATGATTCTCTTATCAATTCTTCTTGAGTTATAGTACATAAAATTGATTTTTTTTTTTCATCAAGAATCAAATTTAACTCATTGGAACTCTCTGTCTGTGTCTTCGTTGTGCCTCAATTGCCCATTATAATGCTTTGAATCAATTATGCATACACCCATGAAACCATCATGTTATGACAGTATTTATATTATTTGACATGTTCATATACATTTAAATTATTTATATTATTTAATATATTTTATTTCAATATATTTAGAAGCGCATGCCAAAAAAAATTAAAATAATTAAATTAAATAAAGTATATTTATTTATTTTTAAAGCTTAGATATTAAAATATATAAAAATTGAATTTTAATTTTACATCAAAATAACATAATTAGAACGGAAATAATTATTATAGATGAGAAAAACAATATTACATTGGCACCTCTTTTAACATTTATAAAAAATAAAAATAAATAAATTTTAACTTTTAAAATTATATTTATGTATAAATTAGTATTAATTTAACAAAAAAAGTATTTTTTTTTCTGAGAAGAATTGTGAGAAACTTTTCCAAGCTTACCTAGCGAAACAAATGTAGATTATATATTTGAAATTAAATATGACTCATTATTAAGAATGATAATTAATAATATTTATTTATAACAACAAAAATTAATTTGTGACTTATTTTTTTTAAGAAAATATTTGTGAATATTTTAAAACTTACAAATATTTATAGAAATCTGTACATATTTTAAAAATATATATTTTATAAATTTTTTAAAATAAAATTTAAATAAAATTATAAAATATATAAAATATAATATAAATTAAATTTTAATTTTAATTAAATTTAATTCAATATAATATAAATTAAATTTTATATTTTTACAATAAACAAATATTTATAAATGTAAATAATATAATATTATAAATAATATAATACTTATACTTAATTTATTTATAAACAAATATTAAAATACTTATTATTTAGATTTGTGGATATCAATTGTCCATTATAAATTTTATCTATAAATATACGTAGAAATAAATATTCTTGTAACATCTACTTATAATATTTAACATAATCATGATCAAAATTTGGCTTTTAATTAAAGATTTCTTTAACCATGTGTGTGTTTTCAATTCTATGGGTAGGAAAATTTTCGTTTTGCTTTAAGAAAATGACTTTTTAAAAGTCATTTTTCGACATAAAAAGAATTTCTCGATTACATAATCTAAAAAAAATATTGTTTTATTTTAAAGTTATGCAATTAGAAAATCTTTTCTAGTCCACATTTTATAATCGTATTTTTTGTTTTACTTTTGAGTTACATATTTTGTGTTCTTAATTTCATAATTTGAAAATCAGTTTTTATTTCTAAACTTCGTACTCTAAAATACATTTTTTATTAAAAAAATTTCAAATTGTGTAATATTAAAGTCATTTTTTTTTAATTTTCAAATTGTGTAATTTGAAAACTTTTTCTTACTTTTAGATTGCGCAATCATGAGTCATTTTATAAGTGAAGAAAAAAGCTTTTAATTTAAATAGTTTGGAAATATTTTTTAAATAACTTTAAAATTATATAATCTGTATTACTTTCTTGCTTAAGCTCATCCATAGCATAATCTACAAAGGTAATAACAATGTTAGAGTTTGATCTTTTAACAACCATGCTAAAAGTGCATATAGAAACCATAGGGGCGCAGAAAGAAATGGCCTTAATCAAGAGCCATCGTCAAAACTCCAAACGAAAACTTGAACATTATATGTTTGGGCCGAAATAAAATTAAAGCACAAAACAGAGGTTTACAAAATAAAAAGAATGTTTTTCCCATTCGAATTCAAATATATTATTAGTAAAAATAGATATACTAATTTTTTTTTATCCATATTTTCCAATCCATGACTCCTTCCGCTCATTAAACCATGTCAAATTTATTTCATTCTTTCAGAAAAATAATGTAAAATAACGAAAATATAACAAAAACACATTGAATTGTATTATAGTACATATTTTAAAAATAATGGGTTATAATTAGAAGGAGTTTGGGCTATTAGAAGTAAAAAGGCTTCATCTTTTGGGTGTGATTTCATGTGGTTTATATAATCTGTTATTAATTTGATCAAATTTTAGTAACGGTCGACGTAGATGAATTCAGCCAAATTTCAGATAAAGTTAACTTCATCAAATTTGACTAAATTTCAGTTAAGGTTCACTAAACTAAATTTGGTTAGGGGAAACTCAGCTTAATTTTAGTTTTGGTCCTTCATTAAATTCGACCAAATTTTGATTATGGTCGCTTTGGCTGAATTTTGATCGTAGCCAACTCAGACAAATTCGACCAAATATTGGTTATAGCAAAATCTGTAGACTTTAGGTTGAGGTTGACTTCGTCAAAATCATCCAAATTTAGGTCAAGCCTAACTAAGTCAAATTTGACTTAATGTGGCTGACTTGGCCGAATTCAACAAACTTTCAATCACAACCGACTCGACCAAATTTTTCTATAGTTGACTCAATCGAATTCAATCAATTTTTGATTGGGGTCGTCTTGGTCAAATTCCACCAAATTTTAGTAGGGACCAACAGGCTCAAATTCGAACGAATTTTTGTCGGGGCTAACACGATCAAATTCGACGAATATCAGTCGATGTTGACTCAATTGATTTCGGCAATATTTCAGTCAGGGTCGATTCGTCCAAAAATCTACCAAGGCATAATTGACTAAATTCGCCTGTATTTCAGCCAATGATGACTACGTCAAATTGGGACAAATTTCGTCAAATTCGCCAAATTTTAGTCAATATTGACTTGGTCGACTTCGGTAATATTTTAGTCAGGACTGACTCACCAAATTCGGCCAAAATTCTACCGAGGCTAAATTGACTAAATTCGGATGAATTTCAGCCGATGATGACTAGGTCCAATTGGGACGAATTTTGGCTAGGGTCGACTCGATCGAATTTTAGTTGTGGTTAACACACCGAATTTGGCTAAATTTTGATTAAGGTCGATTCTACCAAATTTGGACAAAATTTGGTCGATATTGACTAGGAAACATTAGGCCAAATTTTCGTTGGGGTCGACTTGGCCAAATTTTCATTAGGGACGACTTAGCCGAATTCGACTAAATTTTGGCTAGGGCTGACTTGGTAAAATTTGATCGAATTTTCAGCCTGGGTAGATTAGATTAAGATTGAATGAATTTCGGTAGGGGCCCACTTGTTCAAATTCGGCCGAATTTCGATCAGGAATAACTCGATCGAATTCAACATAATTTCGGTCATGGACAATTATATCAAAATCGACCAAATTTCGATTATGGCCAAATTCATCCAAATTTTGAGCATGGCCTAGGGTGGGTTGGCTTGACCTTCAGCCCATGACAATCTTTGGCTTGGGTCAACCTGTTACGACCTTTGGCTAAGGTAAACTCATTTTGACCTTCGGTTTAGAACAACACATCTTGTCCTATTCCACGAGCTAACACGTCTCGACCTTCAATCTGAACCGGCCCATCTCGATATTTGCTTTGAGTCATCCAGTCTAGACATAGGAAATTGTTTTTGCTGCAGTGGGTATCAGATCCATTAATAATTGTTAAACCCCTAGCAAGTGTACCAGATCGTATCAAGTAATAATAGATGGTAAGACCAAATATTGTTCTCCCAAAGGACTCTTAGGCCTTAACTTTCATGTTTTTGCTTTCAATTCACTTCAGTTCACATGATCACATATTTCCCAACAGATGTTATATTCATGAATGATCAATCAACTAAGCATAGATGTAATCATGGAATTCAACAATTCTTACCAAGCACATGTTTCACTCAATCACTCAAGTGTTTAAGAGGTCACTCCACTCTCTATTTATTCACATGTCACATGAAACAAAATTGACCTTCATCTAATACAATCAACATCTTCACATGCAAATGTCATCACAAGGACTTTCCAAGGCTTGTAATGAGGTTGGGCTATCAAGAAAAATGGTTTTTCTAGATCACAAAATCATTGAATCAAGAGAGCTCATTTAGCATTCAAGGTTCAAGTTCAACTCTCTTTCTTAACCAATCTCACCTTTTCCCAACTTCTTCCCTTTTCTTTTATTTTTACACTAAGCTCATCTTTCATGAATTTTTTCTTTTCTCATGCATTTTTCTTTTTCAATATTTGAGCTTAATGCCTTTATTTTTGCCATTCAAATTTTCCCCCACAATCCCAAACTTGAACCTTGAATGTACTTATAATTATCAACCCAATTCAAAGTAAATAAATTCAACACAAGGGTTTTCATCCTGTTTAGGGCCAAGGTTCAAAAAGGGTATAAAATTTTAATCACTTTGGGTGAAAATTTGGCTAAGTAAGGGCTTCCAGAAATGGCCTTGATCATATGACATACACATGCAATTCACTCAATTATCAAGACTCAGGCAATATCATTCATGCTTTCCTGTGAACAATACATATAACAATGCATACTCTGGAGCTCAATACCTCACACAATATGTTTTCTCACACATCAATCATACACCCTGCTTAGCATCATAACCACATTCATAAATCATCACACATCCGTTCACATAGCTACTGAACCATTCACCTGTATATCAGCATGCAATACAGTCTCATTCATCATCCATATCCAATCATCATCAAATAAACTCATCATGCAATATCATCCAGTCAAACAATAATCAGAAATAGTTTTCAAGCCAAGCACAAACACCTATAATAAAATTCAACCTATTCTAAAAATTCAAAGTACAAAAGAAAAAAAAAATAAAAATAAAACCTTGTTCTAAGTATTAGCATCCGTCAGTAGATGCCCTTTCAGTCCATGTCCTCATCTGAGTCATCCTTAACACCAGCCTCTGCATCCTTAAAATCATCATCATCTTCACTATCGTTCTCATCCATGCCTGGAGCTTCAGCTGCTCCAGATCTGCTCTCTTGTGCCCGCTCTGGCCAAGCCACTCTGTTGTTGAACTCATCCATCGTCCACCTATGAGCAGGAGGTGTGTCGTACATGCCTATGATCATCTCGGCAATAACAACCTGTCCTTGGGGTGGAGAGACCTTGAATGTATGAAAAATTCTTATAACTGATGATGAATGAAACCAAAATGCAGTGCTCTCTCAAAAACCCCAAACTTGGATTATAGAATGATGCAAAAGTGATAGAGAATGGATTTTATAAAATGCAACAATTAAACCATAAATACAATTTCCACTCACTTTACTCACTTATGCAACAATTAAGCCCTAAATGCAACTAGAACAGTATTAAAACATGCAACAATAATAAATCAATCAACTGGGTTGCCTCCCAAGTAGCGCTTATTTAACGTCACGAGCCTGACCCAAACCTTTCTAGCACTTGTCAGTAAGTGCAAACCTTTCTGACACCCTTCAGTAGGTGTGCTTCCCTGTATCCTTCAATAGATACAAAAATTTTTTAGCTTCCCTCAGTAGAAGCTACCCGATACACAGAAATTGAAAATTGTTCATAATTACATCACTAAGATTTAAAAATTTAAAGTACAAAAATATTGTTCTTGGATCACTGGGGTGCCTCCCAGTAAGCGCTCTTTTTATGTCACTAGCTTGACCCAGTAGAGTTCAAACACCCATCAGTAGGTTTTGATACTCCCCTTGCTTGATATTCTTTTGTTTTTCTTCTTCCTGCTGAATTTCTTCATAAAGTTTAGAACACCAAGCACATGTTCCCATGTTTCAATCATAGGAGCTTTGATCCCCAATTTTTTGAAAATCTCCATAAAGCACTTGACTTTCTTTTCCTTCCTATGATATTTCTTTTGATGAGGAAGGGGTTTTTCATATGATTTTTCCTTCTTTCCTTTCTTCCTCTTTTTCTCACTCTTCTTTTTCTCTCTCCTTTTCTTTCTCAACTTTATCTTTTTATTTTTTTCTTTCTTCTTTATTTTCACAATTTTTCTCTTTTTTTCTTTTTTCTCAACCATTGCCTTTTCCTTATCATCATCTTTATCCCCCTCACTCAACTTTTCTTTTTCTTCTTCCTTTCCATCTCTCTCTATCTTTTCCTTTTCTATTTCTATTTTTTTCTCATCAACAACCTTATCACTTTCAGAGTTAGTGGCTTGACATTCCTCCCTGGGGTTAACTTCAGTACTAACCCTAAAATCATTCAGAGATGCAGTCAGGCAATTCAGTTCTATCTCCTTCCTTTTACATCTTGCGTCATCACATTTTGAAAAGGAAATAATATTCTGCATTACTTGTTGGAATGTCTCTTCACGGTTTTCTGATGGAGATAATTGTTTCCAATGTTGTTTACTTTCCTCCAGCCAACGTTGTTCAGCTTCCCCCAACGTTTCTCTTGGCAGAGAGAGTTGTTCTTTCCATAAACGTTGTTCAGCTTCCCCCAACGTTTCTCTTAGCATAGAGGATTGTTTCTGCCACAGACGTTGTTTAGCTTCCTTCTCTCTCTATTCAAGTGTAGGAGAATATTGCTGCCTTTGACATTCTACTTCTGCAAGTGAAGGACAATATTGTTGTCTTTGACGTTCTCGTAACTCGTCACGTTGTCGCATCTCCTCCAAACTTTTGATAAATGACATATTCATACCCGTCATCCGCTGACAAAATTCGTCATCTATGGTCTCCCTGAGTGGAGTAATTTATTGCTTGGCAGCATGCCCAAATTGGCTTTGATCCATGTATGAGTGAGGTTCCCACCAGTGGTTGAAATCATTTTGGTAGGATTGAGTGCCCATATAACCAAATTCTTGTCTGTACTGTATTCTGCAAACAATAGGCACAAAACCCTAGAAAACATTTATTAGAACAAAAAAAATAAACATAAAATCAAGTCAAATTTAATCAATTTACACTACTCGAAAAAGTTAAACCAAGAGTCCCCAGCAACGGCGCCAAAAACTTGTTAACACTCTAGCAAGTGTACCAGATCATATCAAGTAATATAATTGGTAAACCCAATATCGTTCTTCCCAAAGGACTCTTAAGGCCTTATCTTTCGTGCAAACTAATCGCTTATGACTTGAAAAAAGAAATTAATTTGAATGGTTAAATGCAAAACAAACGTAAACATGCAAATGTAGTGATTCAATTGGCTTAAAGAAAATATGGATGAATGGAGTTGTTGGGGTTTACAATTTCATCTTATCCACCCTCATATATCTACTCTCCTTATTTACTTTGCTTATTTATCATATTGCCATGCAAACTTTCTTGGTCTACCCTTAACCCAATCCCTTGGTGAAAAGAGCCTATTACTAATTACCAGTTTGTTATCCCTTGCCTCCCCTAGTAGTTAATAATGCATTATAAACGGAAGCAAAATACAATTAATCATCCTACCCCTATCCCTAGGCGGTATTAGCATAATCAAAGAATTCCCCCAGTTCATGAAATTATTATACGTCCTCGTATCAATAAAGACAAACAACATCTACCGAATGAGTTAAACGGTAAAAGCATTAAATACAAGTAAGGAACCCAACAATTGATAAATCAAGCATATGCAAACATATAAACTAAATAAGAATTTGGATATATGAGAGTTTCAAAAGATTACATTGTTCCCCAACAACAAAGGGTTTAGTTCACCATAATCATGGTAAAACTAGATGAAATATAATGGAAGAATGGAAAAGCAAACCCTAGGTTTGATAAAGTGGAGCCTAAGCATCCAAGAAATCTCCTCCAAGGTGTGTAGAGCTGCTGTGGACGTTTCTCTCTGCCAAAAGAATGAGTTTTGAATCGCACTGGGGCTATATATAGGCCCAAAAGATAACAGAATCGAAGCCAAATAAAAACAGACAACCACGTAGCGGCTAAATAAACCGCCCAGCGGTTTACCCCTTAATCGTGCCACCGCCCAGCGATACAACTGATCGCTGGGTGGTTTGCCTCTAATCGCCCTGGACGCTCAGCGGTCCATTCTGGCACTCAGCGGTTTGCCAACTCTTCTTTTCATCCTTTTTCTTCATCTTTCACGAGTCCAAATCCACCTTGCTTTACTTCCATCTTCATTTTATCTCAAAACCCTGCAAAACAATGTAAAAACAATTATAATATCTCTAACTAAGTGTTTTACTTGATTTTAAGCTCATTCTAAGTCATAAAGGGTGAGTTTTAGTATCAAAATTAAGTATGAAAATAACGGTTTTTCAACCGTTATCACTCTACAAGTGGTAATTATTTTTGTCAAAGTTAGATATAATCAAATATTCTATCAAATATCCTATCATTTATGACTCTTAATTTTGGAGATTCACAATATTAATTTTTTTATGGTGTATTTTTACAATAATTACTGTAATTATTCATCAGAACCCTATTTAGGAAAGTAATTATTTGTGTTATCATAATTATAAGATCTTGATTGTAAATTACTACTTGTATTTAAACAATACATGATCAATGCAAATTATGACATTCAATACCATTTTCTATCTTAGTATCAGAGCTTTCAAGCAAACAGCTCTTGATCCATAATCACAACCATCATGTCATCTGTTGCCAATCAGAAAAATGACCTACCTTATTCAATCTATGTCAAGTTGAACAGAGACAATTATCCACTATGGAAATATTGATAACGGTTGAATTTGCCGTTATCTGTGATGCAATTGTGATATTAAATCAACTTCATTTGACTTGGAAACTTGCTTGAACTCTTGTTTTTAGTTTATTTTTTTGAATAAGAGAGTTGAGGTTATACTTGATGATTTTTATCATTAATTTCCTTTATTTTGTAGGCCATTGGAATGATTTGGAAGAGGAGTTAAAGTATTAAGGAGTTGGAACCCAGAAATGACAGAAAAAGCACCAGAAGAGAAGGCTACAAAAGGTCGCAGGACACCTGGTTGCTCTTTTCTAGGGCCCTGGGCGTAGGTGCTCATGCAACCACGCCTGGTTGCCCTTTTCTAGGGCCCCTTAGCGCCAGCAGTCATGCATCAGGGCCTGTTTGCCCCTTGAGGGGCGTTGAGCGCCAGTCTCCATGTGGTGCAAAACGCCTGGTTGCCCCTTTCAAGGCCCTTAGCGCCACTTCTCTCGCAAGCTCATCCAGTTGCCTAAGTGGGGGCGTCGAGCGTCAACGTGATGGGCCTTTGGACTTGTTTCTGATGTATTTGAGGACTTGCTCGCCTTAGGGTTTGTATCTTTTGACAACAGAAGTGCAAAAACACTTTTTTTGACCCTTGGGAGGTAGAATTGATTGCGAGAGTTCTCCTCTTCACTTTTTAGGGTTTCTATCTCACTTTCATTCCATTATAGACCTATTTTCTCCATGACAATGGAGAACTAAACTCATTTGTTGTTGGGGAAGATGTAACCTCTAAACTTTCATGTATTCAAATATTATCTGAATTATTTTATGCTTTTTTCATTAATTGTTAGTGATTTTCTCCTTTGCTCAATGCTTGTTATATTTTGATCACTCATAGCATTATGTTTGGATTTCTTAGTTATTGGGAAATACCTAGAAACCATGATCTAGAGAATTTCACCCAAAAGAAATATTGCCTAGGGATAGGGATATGATGTTTGGTTATCTTATGCTTCTGTTCATAAAGCAGAATTGATTGTTAGGGATGCAAGGAGTTGTGGTCTAATAATTAAGGATAGACTATTTTACACTGAGGGATCGAGTTCTAAGTAATTTAGAAAGTGACGTTAACAATTTAATGAAGAAGATGAATTCTTATATGCATGAAAGTAAGGAAGGTGAAATCTAAACACTAACAACATAATCATCTCATATTATCAACATTAGTCATTCATTCTTGTGTTAAGCCTCAATTGATCAATTTGCATTCATATTTATTTTTGTTGCATTTTGCATTTTAATCCAATGAAATACTTTTTCAATCTTAATTAATTAATTGATTACACAATTGTTTAGTGTCGTGAGTCTTCTGGGATACGATACTTGATTTTACCATTTATTATTACTTGATACGATTCAGTACGCTTATCGAGGTCTTAATAAGTTTTTGGCACCGTTGCCGAGGACTCAAGGTTTAAACTTCACTTTTGTGTGCTTCTTAACTAGTTAGACTTTACTTTTATTGTTTTTAATTTTTGTTTATTTTTTTATTATTTTTGGGCTAATTGGGTACTCTAGTGTTTTGTTCTCTACTGTATGCAGGGTTCAATTTGGACTAGAAGCACGAAATTATTTGAACCTCTTCTTACAGGTCTGGACAATGTTGAGATTGTTGATAAGGGAAGCACTGGTTTAGCTAACCTTAATCTCACAGTGCTTATTCACTTTGATTTTTGATGATGACAACACATTATTAATAACACATGTCTTGTTATGTGTTACATGTTCTATTGCTTATTGATTGATATCTTATTAAACATGTTTTATGTTGATCTTAATATATGAATGCATATTCACTGTTCTGATATTTGTTACATCTGTTGTGATTGCATTGCATATGTTTTGGTAAAGGAAAACCACATGAACTTTGATGAACTTATCTTGTGTGGCAAATCTGCAAGTCCTAACTTCATTATTAATTGATTCGACTAAGACTAAAGACTTTGCACAGATTTTCAAATATAGTGCTATGTGAGATTTTACAATGAAAAGAATTTCAAAATGTGCTTATGTGTCAAAGTTGACTGTGTGGGCTTTGCATTCGACTTTGTTAGTTGTTTTATTTGAAATTTTGTTATGCTTGTGAATAGTAACGGCTAGATTTTCAAATGTTAGTTAAGCATTGAATGAGAGTCGACTGTATTGAATGTGAAATTAATTTGTTTGACTTGATAGCTACTACTTTGACTTACCTGTTATTACTGTCAGAGGATAGTCGACTCTATTAGTAGCTTAGTCGACTACAGGAGCGTCTAATCTATAGAAATATATAAACAAACGCGACCTAAACTATTCAGTGAACTTTTGGAAAACTAACATTTTCATACTCTGTTTCAGATTGTTTCTCTGTGATTCAGTGCTCAAGAACTCATCAAGAAGACCGGGGAGATCATTCTTTGAAGAGGTTTTGAAGGAGAATTCTGTTGTTCTTATTGGTTGATCAACTGTGCACATTGTAGTGCTTGCTTGTTGATCAAGATTTCTCTCAATCTTCGTAAAGATTGTGGCTGTTGTACCTGTTGTCATTACGGGGTTAGACTCGTGGAGTTTGGACACTTTGAGGACTATTGAAAGTGGGTTGCAGATTGCAGAAGAGGGGATATCTTGTTGCAGATCTTTTTGTGTGTATTGCCTATATTTTCGTTAGAGTGTTAGAGAGGTGTTTTATATTTTTGACGTGGACGTCTCTATAAAAGCCTTGTTGTAAAAACATTGAACATTATAGTGCATTTGCTCCCTGGGATTGGAAGGACACTGGATGTAAGCATTGAGGCCGAACCAGTATAAAAACCTGCGTTTGAATTATCTATCCCTGCTCTTTTACCTTCAGTCGACTTTATTAATCATGTAGTCTATTTTGATATTCCGCTGCACTTAAATTTTCATAACTTGCGATTCAAGAAATTGTGAAAAGGTTTTTACTTTGTGAAATAGATTTTGAAAAGACTTTGATTTTGAAACCTCACCAATTCACCCCCCCCCTCTTGGTGTTGAAACGAAGCCTACTTGTTTTCCAACAGACAATAGTAGAAGAAGAAGGAAGAACAGGACGTCCAGAGAACTTTTTTCCTCTCCTAAAACTCTTGGACAACCTTTCACCCAATCTGGCCAAGAAATAGAAGATATGGCTTAAAATCAGAATAATAGACGCACCCTGGTAGATTATGCAATAGTCACAGGACCTCTTCATTTTAATAGCATTACAAGGCCGAGGGTAAATGCAACAAATATGGAGGTGAAGCTTGCTCTCATTCAACTGGTGAAGAACAACCAATTCAATGGATTATCTCATGAAACTTTATATGAACTGTTGGAAAAAGGTTGGCTTCGTTTCAAAATCATAGTCTTTTTAAAATCTTTTTCGCAAAGTTCAGTGGAAATGCTAAGTTGACTACGTAAACAGGTAAGTCGACTGAATGTAAAAGTGTAAGGATAGAGAAATCAAACGTAGGTTTTTATACTAGCTCGGCCTCAATGCCTACATCCAGTGTCCTTCCACAATCCAGAAGCAAATGCACTATAATGGTCAAGGTTTTTACAACAAGGCTTTTATAGAGACCTCCACGTCAAAAATATAAAACACCTATCTAACCCTCTAACAAAAATATAGGCAGCAAAAACACAAAAAGATCTGTAGTAAGATATCCCCTCTTCTGCAATCTTCAAACCCCCTTTGAACAACCTTCAAAGTGTCCAGACTCCACGAGTCAACCTCCTGTAATCACAACAGGAATAATCAATCTCCAGTAGATTGAAGGTAGTCTTGATCAATGTCAATTCACCAGTTGTGCAGAATTCTGATCAACCAATAAGCGCACTCTTGTCTCGTTCAAAGAACCTCCTTAAAGAAAGATCACCACGGTCTTCTTGATGAGTTCTTGGAGAAAATTCTCAAAGATCACAATCTGTAAATCACAAATGAAAGTGTTAGAATTTCCAAAGTCTTCGGGATCAACTGAGGCACGTCTATTTATAGTTTTCTATAAATTAGAGGATCTTGTAGTCGACTAGGCTACTAATAAAGTCGATTGTCCTCAGACAATTATAACAGTTAAGTCAAATAGTAGCAGTCAACAACAACCAAATTGATTTTTTGTTTAATACAATTGACTATCATAAAAGCTTTAACTAACTTTTGAAATATAGTTGTTACTGTAAACAAACATTAACAGAATTTCAAACAATCAACTAACTAAGTTGGATCCACTGCGCATGTAGTCGACTTAGCCACATCAGCTCAGTTTGAAAAACTTTTCAATGCAAAATCACTCACAGCACTGCTTCTGAAAATTTGTGATAGTCACGAGTTTTAATCGACTTGCTTCATAATGAAGTTGACTTAAAACTTGCAATTATGCCACACAATATAAGTTCATAAAAGTGCATGTGGTTTCTTCTTCAAAAACGAATGGAATGTGTTAATCCCCTGGCAAGTGTACCAGATCGTTATCAAGTAATATAAACAGTAAGACCGAGTATCGTTTTCCCAAAGGACTCAGTGGCCTAGCGTTCATGTGATTTGATCGCATAAGAGTTGAAAGAAGAATAATTTGGTATTTTGATGCAAAGATAAAATTAAACATGCAAAATGCAAAACTTGAATCAATTGGCAAATGAAACTATGGATGAATGGAGTTGTTGGGGTTTACAAATTCATCCTAATCCACTCCCTTATATTTACTTTTCTTATTAAATTCGCTTTATTATCAATGTCATGCAACTTTCTAACTTACTCTAAACTCGATCGCTCTGCGAAAAGAGCCTATTACCATAATTACTAGTTTACTATCGCTAGACTCCCTACTAATTACTAATTCATTAATCACAGAAGCTTAAAACCAATTGACCATCCTACTCTTATCGCTAGGTAGTATTGCATAATCAAGAGAATTCTTAACAGTTCTAGATTTCACCATACGTTGCCGTATCGACAAAATCAAAGATCATGACACCAAATGAGTTAAATGATGCAAGCTCTATCCGCAGAATAGAAAACTCAAGCTATTGATAATACAAGCATATGAACAAAATAAGAATTTCAACTTAAGAGAGTTTCAAAAGGATTACATTTTTCCCCAACAAGAATGGGTTTAGTTCACCATAGACATGGTGAAACTAGATGGAATTAATGGAAAGAATGAAAGAATAAACCCTAGAATTGGTAATTTGGAGCTCCCGCATCCAAAAGCCGCCTCCAAGGAGTGAAGAAGGTGCTCTGACGTCTCTGTTTGCCAAAAGATTACCCTAAAGGTCGCACTGGGTTTATTTATAACGCATAAAAATAATAGAAATTCGGCCCAGGCCCATCATTTAGGCGCCCAGCGCTCACAACCACTCAGCGGTGGATATGCAGGACGCTCAACGGTCACTTGGTGCTCAGCGGTGTGCGACTCCAATGCTCAATGCTGGATTGACGTTGAGCGGTGGACATGACTTCTCTTTTCCACCTTTTCTCGTCCTTTCTTGAGTCTAAGTCCTTCCTTCTTCATGTCCATCATTCAATTCTCATCAAATCCTGCCAAAACAATGTAAAATAAGCATAATATTTCTAAAACCATTTTTTGTCTCTCTTGAACCCAAAATAAGGTATTTTGCATGATTCTAAGCTCATTTTAAGCCATAGAGGTTGTGTTTTGATATCAAATTAATGTTAAAAATAACGATTTTCCAACTGTTATCAGAATGCAAACATATATGATGTATCAGATATAAGCTCAGCAACTGTGCATTCACATATGAAGATCAACACAAAACATGTTCAATAAGATATATCATTCAATAAGGAACATAACATGTAACACAAAACAAAACATGTGTTATTAATAATGTGTTGTCATCATAAAAGACCAGAGTGACTAAAGCACTGTGAGATTAAGGTCAACTAAACCAATGCTTCCCTTATCAACAATCTCAACAATCTCCCCCTTTTTTGATGATGCACAACCATGATTAATAAGCAACCATGTTTGTACACAACCAGTACATATCAAAGCAATCAAAAGATATATCAACATATTTCAGCTCAAATACTCTGATTGAAACAGTAACAAAAAATCACATATCAAGCAATATAAGCAGATTAATGGTAGTTCAAATATTTCTCTCATATTTTCCCATTTCTCATATTTCTCATATTTCTCCCCCTTTGTGCATTAGCAAAAAAGGTTTGCGTTTAGATATGGATATGCTGATACCAAGAATTAGAAGAGATGCATCAGTATAAAAATTAATGTAAATAGTTTAAACATGTAGTAATGCTCCCCCTATCACAGATATTCACATGAGATAGATAAACTCCCCCTAGAATGTAGGCATGTGAAAAATCTATGCAAACAAATAATGCTCCCCCTATCATTATGCATACAACAAAATCAAATTCAGATGCACAATGCACTCACACAAATAGGAGAGCATATAATCAGTTCGTACCAAGATTGTATCAATGTTATGATTGCACAATTCAATCAAGCAAAGATATAACTATCAACAATCTCACAATATATTCTCATTGCAAAAATGTTCATATAAGAACAGAGATATATTGATGAAAACTGATATGAAAATGATCAAGCAACTTAATAAAAATATTCCAAATAATGGAATTTATAGCTCTTGTTAATGGTAAGTCGAATTGACCAATAACCAAGTCGATTTCATTGCTTTCCAAACAGTTTTGATTCAGCAGTAAGTTCCAAAGTAATGTTTCCTGCAAAACCTTTCAAAATCTCTTGCAAATCAAGCAGTTTAGTATCTTAGTAATGCAAGAAAAAAATCAAATAAGAAGTGAATATGCAAACCAGTTAGTAACAGTGAAAACATGCATAGTCAACTTCAATCAAGACAAAACATAATGGCATTTCTAAGCCAAAAAAAATGAGACGCATGACATGGAGTGGTAGACAAAAAGAATTCCTATTCTATTTCAGACAGCTCTTCAGAGTCTTCTTCACTTGTTTCACCAACATCCTTACTTTCGGATTCATTAGAAGAAGTAGAACTCTCTACATAATGATTGATAATTTCATCCATCTTCTCATCCATATCATCAAGAGGCTTCTTCATTTTTTCAGTTCTTTTGAAGACCTTTTTAAGATGATTTTCCACAAATCTTTCATATTCAGAATTGGGAGGAGGTAGCTCTTGTTCATTGTCAGAGTCGGGTAGTTCGCCTTTACCTTTTGTTGGATCAAGTTCATCACTGAAGATCCATCCTAAAGCAGTTCTTTTTAAACCACTGCATGTCAAAATTGCTTTTCGAATCTGATTTGCTTTGTTACATGTAACCTTGTTTTCTCCTTTGAGATTTACACCATTCAAGGCCAGTATTTTACAGATGAATACGCCGTAGGGTAGTTTGTGCCGATTATTGACACCAACATCTAACATATGCCACTTGAAAACTTCTACCCAATTTGTTGGTATCTAGAGCATGATATCATTTAGCAAGTACAGATCCTCTGATGTTAGTTTTATGAGATTGTATCTTCCTAGAGCTAAGATATGACCGATAACATGAGCTATAATCTTTTCTTCTTTGTCCAACCATTTAAACTGAAATCCCTTCTCCTTCTTATATCTTCCACGGTATCTCATGCAATCTTTAAACATATGAGTCTTTCTGGTCCATATGTTTTGCAAACAGTCTGGTAGGTGAGACAATCTTCCTTCATTTTTTATCCCAGCAACAAGTAACCATGTGTCATTGTTTATGAAAATGTCTACTCCTTTCACATGTGAATGAATGTTTCCATCAATAGCTTTGATATTGTTATAAAATACATGGACAAGATCTGGATAGTAGTCTCCGGTCATATGGACAAAGGTATACAAGTCCTGAACCCTCAACATTCCTGGAAAGACAAAACCTTCATTACAAAATAAGGATAGGTCGATAGACTTGTGTGCAACAACCTCATTGATCTACTTCCAACCCAGATATTTTTCTCTGGCATCATTGTCACTAATCCATCCAGACAGATTGGCGTCTCTCTCAAATGAAGGGATGATTTTGGATCGTTTAGATGAAGAGGAAGAGGCCATTCTTCAGAGTGCCCTCAACATAATTCTTTAGGGTTTGATGTGCTGCAACGCATGTCATGACACACTCATACATGAAGGCACGAGAAAAATAACATTCACACGAGGCCTATTTTTAAATATTTAAATTGTATAAAGCCCAACATAGAGAAATTAAGTCGATTTCAATAAAAACAAAGTTGACTATTATATGACATAACGATTTCAAAACAGGGTACATGCATACAGAGACACACAGTCGACTAAGCTCATAATCAATTCGACTAAAAGTCGTGAAAATCATTTTCAAACAAATCAATCAATCAATCAAGAATACAATCAACAAACAATCAATCTTTTGATACATGATACAGTAAGATGATACATGTTACCAGTTGTAAACACTCAAGATGGTTGATATACTCAATGTAGTTCATCCTTGAGTTCTCACTGCACCTGTTTGTTATCCTGCAAAACAATTTAAGTTTTTGTTGCAGGTATGTGTTAACACTCTGGCAAGTGTACGAGATCGTATCAAGCAATAATAAATGGTAAGTCCAAGTATCTTTTTCCCAAGAGACTCATGACACTAAACTGTTGTGCTTTTCCATAACCAATCAAGACTATAAAAACAATATTTTGGGATTTTTGAATATTAGGTACGGAAAAGTAAACATGAATGCAATTTGATCAATTGAGGTTAAACACTAAAGTGGATGGATGATGTTGATAATATGAGATGAGATGTTGTTAGGATTCAGATTTCACCCAATCACTCTCTGATATCTACTTTTCTTATTTAATTCGCTTATTTATCATATTGTCATGCAAACTTTCTTAGTCTACCCTTAACCCAATCCTTTGGCGAAAAGAGCCTATTACTAATTACCAGCTTGCTATCCCTAGCCTCCCCTAGTAATTAATAATGCATGATAAACGAAAGCAAAATACAATTGATCGTCCTACCCCTATCCCTAAGCGGTATTAGCATAATCAAGGAATTCCCCACAGTTCATGACATTACTGTACGTTCCCGTATCAATAAAGACAAACAACATTTACCGAATGAGTTAAACGATAAAAGCATTAAGCAAAGGTAAGGAACCCAACAATTGATAAAGATAAGCATATGCAGGCATATAAATAAAATAAGGATTTTGATATAAGAGAGTTTAGAGGTTACATCTTTCCCCAGCAACAAATAAGATTAGTTCTCCATCGTCATGGAGAAACTAGGTGAATGGACTGAAAGAGATAGAAACCCTAAAGAGGAGAAAAAGGAGAGTTGTCACTATCTCCAAATCTACCTCGCAAAGGGGTGAAAAGTGTGTTTATGTGTCTAAGCCATCAAAAGATATAAACCCTAAGACATTCTGGCCTTTAAATAGGACATAAAAATAATAGAAAACAGGTCCAAGCCCAAAGAGATCATAAAAATCGCACAAAATATATCAAATCACGTTCTGTTGACTTTTTTGAATTTTGGTTGACTTTTAAGCCTCTGGTCAACTCTGGTCAACTCTGGTCAACTCTGGTCAACTTTTCAGCATTCTGGTTGACTTTTCTGGTTGGCTGGTTGACTTTTTTGCACTCAGTTTGACTTTTCTGCACTCCAACCATTTGATACTTCAACCTTTCTTTCAATTCATTCCAAAAACCTACAAAATCAAGGGATTTTAATGATAAAATCATAAAACATGTCATCAACTCTTTTATTCACAAAACTAAAGAAAAATCATGAGTCAAAGCAAGTTTCTAAGTCAACAAGGGTGCATTTGATATCAAAATTAAGTATAAAAATAACGGTTTTTCAACTGTTATCAGTACCCATTTGAACTTGGGTCCTTGATTGTTAGTTGAGGCCAGATGTTCCTTAGATATCCACACATATAAACCTTTAGGAACTTCAACTCTTCTGTAGTAACAATTTCTAACAGTGTGACCAACACAATTACAATAAAAGAAAACATGTTTAACATGTTTAACAGTGTGACCAATGCCTTGTCTATTAATAACTCTACCAGTAGACTTCAATACTGCATCCAAGGTATCTCTACCCTGAGTAAATTTGGCTAGCGTACTAGTCAAGTAATCTATTTGTTTTACATGAGTAGGACATTTATCACATGTTTTTTCTACTGTAACAGTCTCAATTTTAACCTTCTTAGCAGACAATAAGGCTTCATCTAGCTCTTTTTCTAGTTTCTCATTACTAGTGACAAGATTATTAATTCTATATTCATAATCCTTTCTATCAGAGTTAAGTCGATTAACCTTATACTGGAGTCGACTAGTTTTTCAAATATTTTATGAAAACCAGCTCTGATACCAATTATTGGAAAAAGGTTGGCTTCATTTCAACACCAAGATGGGGGTGAATTGGTGAGGTTTCAAAATCAGAGTCTTTTTAAAATCTTTTTCGCAAAGTAGAAATATTTACAAAGTTTCTTGAATCACAAAGAATGAAAATTTTAAGTGCAGCAAAAATGTTAAGTTGACTACGTAAACAGGTAAGTCGACTGAATGTAAAAGTGTAAGGATAGAGAAATCAAACGCAGGTTTTTATACTGGTTCGGCCTTAATGCCTACATCCAGTGTCCTTCCATAATCCGGAAGCAAATGCACGATAATGGTTGATAACGGTTTAAAACACCGTTATTTGTGATATGAAATTGATACTAAAAGCACCCTTTTTCACTTAGAAACTTGCTTGGACTCATAACTTTTTAATAAATTGTTTGAATAAGAGAGTTAAGGTTGATTTCACTAATTTTATGACTAATTCCCCTTGTTTTGACGGAGATTGAGGTAATACAGGAAGCAAAGATGAAAAGCCAAGAAGATGGAGCTCAGAAAGGCCTAAAAAGGCACTAAAAGGAAGGAGAGCACGAAGCCCGGGCGACCAGAAGGAAAGCTTGAGCGTGTAGAATCGACGTCCGTCGCTTGGGCGATGACCCTGGCCGCCTAGGCGATGAAGTCTCGAAGCTTGGGCAGCCAAACTCGTAGTCCGGGCCTTACATGAGGTGCTCTCACCGCCCAGGCGATCTCCTTGGATGCCTGAGCGACAACTTTTGTGGATCAGGCCTTGTTTCTGCTCTATTTCAATTCTATTGGACCGGGCCCTGTTTTTGCACGTTTCTGACCTTATTTAAAGGACCCTAGGGCTCTAGCTTTTGTATCTTTGGTAGAGAAGAGCATAACAATACACTTTTTTCCCTATTCTTAGGCTTTCATTCTCATTCTTTCTTCTATTGTTCATAGAGTTCCCCCATGCCTATGGGGAACTAACTTCTATTTGTTGTTGGGGGATGATGTAATCTTGTAAACTCTCATGTATTTGAATTTATTCTTAATTCCATTTGCTTTTCCATTAATTGTTAGAGTAATTCATCTGTTTCAATGCTTGTTGTGTTTAACTCATTCATTAGCATGATTTATGAATTGCATGAGTGTTGGGAGGTTCCTTACAATTCAGGTTCTTATTGAATTACTCCTAAGGGTTATATTGGTCAGGAATGAGGTTATGAATCTTGGTCATCTTAATCTCTTGATCTTCACATCATACTACTAGGGATGTGTTAATCCCCCGGCAAGTGTACCAGATCGTTATCAAGTAATAATAAATTGGTAAGTCCAAGTATTGTTTTCCCAAGAGACTCACGACACTAAACTGTTGTGCTTTTCCTTAACCAATCAAGACTATAAAAATAATATTTTGGGATTTTTAAATATAAAGTGCAGAAAAATAAACATGAATGCAATTTGATCAATTGAGGTTAAACACAAAATTGGATGGATGGATGAAGATTAGAATATGAGATGAATGTGTTGTTGAGGTTAGATTTCACCTAATCACTCTCATAAATATAAGAATTCCACTTCTTCATTAATGTTAATGCCACTATCTAAAACACTTAATACCGTTGTCACCGGTAAGAAAGCCTATCCTTAACTACGAGTTCATACGATTCCTAGCATCCCTAATAATTAATTCTGAAGCACAAGAGTGTGTATGCAACCAATCCTCATATTACCACATATTCCTATGTATAGGCAATACTACCTTTGGGAGAATTTCACCAGTTCTAGATTTCCCCGTACGTCCCCATATCGACAAAATCAAGGATCAAACCACCGAATGAGTTAACCGATATATGAATTAAGCAAAGAGGAAAACTCTAACAATTAATGAAGTAAGCATACATCAATAAAAAGAATTGATTCAAATACAAGAGAGTTTAGAGGTTACATCTTTCCCCAGCAACAAATAAGGATTAGTTCCCCATCGTCATGGAGAAACTAGGTGAATGGAATGAAAGAATGAAGATAGAAACCCTAAAAAGGAGAAAATGAGAGCTGTCACCATCTCCAAATCTACCCCTAAGGGGGTGAAAAGTGTGTTTCTGTGTCTAAACCATCAAAAGATACCAACCCTAAGACGTTCTGGCCTTTAAATAGGGCATAAAAATAACAGAAAACAAGTCCAAGCCCAAACAGATCATAAAAATAACAGAAGACAGGTCCAAGGCCGCGTCCCCAATGCTCAGCGCTCAAAAACGGCGCTCAGCGGTTTGCCAACTGGCGCTCAGCGCCCAAAAGTACCACTCAGCGCTCTGGTCAACATTATGGTCAACTGGTTAACTTTTCTGGTTGACTGGTTGACTTTTTTGGTTGACTTGTTGATTTTTCTGGTTGACTGGTTGACTTTTCTGCATTCTATTTGACTTTTCTGCACTGCAACCCTTTGATACTTCAACCTTTCTTTCAATTCATTACAAAAACCTACAAAATCAAGGGAATTTAATGATAAAATCATAAAACATGTCCTCAACTCTTTTATTCACAAAACTAAAGAAAAATAATGATTCTAAGCAAGTTTCTAAGTCAACAAGGGTGCATTTGATATCAAAATTAAGTATGAAAATAACGGTTTTTCAACCGTTATCAGGATGCTAGGAATCGCATGAACTGGTAATTTAGGACAGGCTTATTCACCGAGGAATCGGGTTTAGGTAATTTAGTGAGTGATGTTGGCATTAATGGATAAAGAAGAATTCTAATATACATGAGTGAGAACTTGGTGAAATCTAACCCCAATAACATACCCATCTCATATCAATGAACGTCTGTTCATCTCTATGCTCCTTTGCTATTGATCAATTGCATTCTTATTTTATTTTATGTTTTTGAATCCAAACCCAATGATCTCTTTTTATTTTATTTAAGTCTTAATTAATCTTGTTATCACACGACTGTTTAACGCCGAGAGTCCTCTGGATACGATACTTGGTCTTACCATTTTATATTACTTGTCCGACTCGGTACACTTGCCGATTTGCCCCAACAAGTTTTTGGCGTCGTTGCCGGGGAATCACAGTTTAAGCTATTCTATTTGTATGATTCTTGATTAACTTTGAATTTATTTTTATTTTTCCCGTTTTTAATTTTTAAATTTTAATTTTTAATTTGTGTACTATTCTTTTTATTTTTATTTTTATGCTAATAGTGCTCTCTAGGATTTTTGTTTAGTCTGTGCAGGATGCAATTTTACCAAGGCAATCTCAACCATTGGCAGGAACCTCACTCAAGCATGAATCAAAGTTAATTTGGTCAAGCTGGTGGATTATTCAATAGACCACCGCAAGCCAACAATAGTACAAAGCTTGAGGAGGCCCTCAGGCAATTCAAGCAGGAATCTCTCTTAATTCGGGAAAGCACTCAAGCAACATCTAAAAGGATGGAGGCAAAGTGTACATTCATAATACAAAAGTTGGAGAACCTTGGAAATTTTATAGAAGCCAATCCTGGAGGAAAATGCAGAGCTGATGTCACTAGAAGTGGGAAAATATTAGATGAGAGAAAAATAGAGAGACAAGAAAAATATATGATGAGTGAAAAAGAAAAATATGAAAAAGAAAAAGAAAGAGAGGAGAAGGTTGATGAGTCGATATTTTATTGATTTCACTTAGTTTATTATGCTAGAATTAATCAGGGAATTGTGCTTAATTGTCTGATATTTTTCTGTATTTACTAATTGTGCTTAATTTGACCGGAAATTCTAATTTTAATTAATTTAAATTTTCTGAGCTATTTAATTGCATTATTTATTGCAGGAAAAATTTGGACATACATTTTGGAGCATTAGGAAGGAGGCAAATAAATTAAAGACTCTCCAATTAGATATTTTAAATTTAATTATAGTGTAATTTAGTTGTTTTAAACTTTGTAGACAAACTTTTATATTTTGTGCCAATTTTTGGTAAAAGATGTGAGGCCCAAAAAGTGATTTAGGTTTAGAATATTTTATTTTTATTTTGTTAAAAGAGAGAAAGGAAGGGACGGTGCCCTACCTTTAGGAGGCCGACACACTTTTTATTATTCACTTGGCTGGAACATTTTTAGATAGCATTTTCTTCTTTGAACAATGTTAACGGTGATGGACTTTGGATGAATGGGAATGAAAAGCTCCACCTTAATTTCATATTGCTGAATTGTCTTCCTATTTAGTTTTATGCATTTTTCTACTGCAGCTTCATTTAAGGAGGCAACAACCGACACTTCATTCTCGGATGGCTGGAACGGGTTTTGCACAGCAGCTGCCGACACACTCTTTTCACATTCTTTTTG
The DNA here is from genome assembly GCA_027742785.1 of Vigna reflexopilosa. Lineage (NCBI taxonomy): Eukaryota > Viridiplantae > Streptophyta > Magnoliopsida > Fabales > Fabaceae > Vigna > Vigna reflexopilosa. The sequence goes on along the minus strand of CM050914.1, from coordinate 29,371,609 downwards.
GTTTTGGCTTGAAAGATTTCTTTAAGAAGTTGCTGCCGCCACTTTTTTTCAAGATCATGGTCATTTTTATTTTTGCTGGAACGTTTTTCCTTTGGAGAATGTAGCATCCAACAACCTTTTGCTTTAGGTTCTTTTTGGCTTTGCTGCGGTGTTCAATTTTTATTCCATAAATTTAATTGTTGTTTAGCCGTGAAGAGGTGTGCTCACGGTGCAGCTGGCATCCATATCTTGTGTTTCTTTTAGATTAATTTGCTTTGGAGAAATAGCATGTAGAGATGTGTCGTTTCATTTTAGAAGCATTCAATTTCATTTTTTACTTGGGAGGAGACTTTGATTTATTTTATTTTCTTGCATAAGTTAGTTGAGATGGAGATTTTCTAGAGCACAATCAATTTCCTTAGGAGAAGCATTTTCAATTAGCTTGGAGATGCACACTTGCCACGACCTCGGACGGGAATTGGGAGAAATACCTTTAATTTCTTTTAGAAAAAGCATTGCCTCTTATTTTATCTGCAATATGCATTTTATTTAATAGTTTAAGCGTTGCATGTCTTCTTTTATTCCAGTTGTTTAGTGTTTCAATTGGTCAATGCCCTGTTTCTTTGAATTTTTATTTCAAGCTGCAATGTGCATTTCAATTTTTAGTTAAGTGTTTCTTTATTATCTGCTACATGTTAATTAGTTTACACATCTTGCTTTAGGATTGTTCAGTTTGTTGTTTTCATGCTGTCTTTGATGTTCGATTGTATTGATTTAACTGTGATGTTAGCTTAGGTTAGTTGGTTGGTTGTTAATAAAATTACAATGTTTCCTTGAGATTTCCCGGACTGTCTTTATGTTTACTCTGCTTTGCCTGACACTCTATGAAATCTGACTGTGTTCTTGCAACGGGTATACGCTTAGTTTCCCAGTTGGTGATTGTATCTTCGCTTAGTTGATCAATCTGTATAGAACACATCAGATGGAATAGATGTATTGCATTCGCTTAGTTCGTGATTTTGATAGCATGATTAACCTTCGCTTAGTTGGTTAGTTGTGCTGGATTAGAGGCTAGAGTAGTTTAATCATGAGACTCTTACACTTTAATTGTCATACTGCTGCTTCAATTCTGCTCAATATTTAATCTATTGTGTGCTTGCGATTGGGTATACGCTTAGTTGCCTAATCGGGGTTTAAACTTCGCTCAGTTGATTAGAATGTATGGTGCATGACTGATTAAATTTGTACATTGCATTCACTTAGTTTGCAATTCTGAAAATCGAATTAGCCTTCGCTTAGTTGGGTGATTCGTGTTGGATTTGGATTATAGTAGTGTGTACTTGTCGTTGATCTAGGATAGGAAGCATAGTAATTGAGTTAATGACCAACCGTTTTTATTCAGTATTTGATTATGTTCTTACATTTCTGTTTGCATTTCTATTTACATTTCTGTTTGCATCTGTGTTTTAATTTAGTTTATCCGCATTCACAAAACCTTTCACAAACCCCCCCACTACGTGTTAGACCTAATTCTTGAATCACAGTTTGGTCCTTGAGAGACGACCTAGGAGTCACTTCCTAGTACTATACTGCATTTTATTGCACATCAAATTTGTATGGGCTGCGACACCCATCAGAGGTTAAAAAAAAAGAAATAGTTTTCTGAAAAACCCCTTCCTTATCCAAAGAATTATTCTAGGAAGGAAAAAGAAAAGCAGTTGGAGCGTTTCATGGAGATCTTCAAAAAACTAGAGATTAACATACCTTTCTTAGAAGCTCTACAGCAAATGCCTTCATATGCCAAATTCCTGAAGGAGCTCCTCACTAAGAAAAGGAAATACATTGAAGAGGAGACCATTGAAGTTCAAGGAAACTGTAGTGCCATCATTCAAAAGCTGCTACCTCCCAAGTTGAAAGATTTAGGAAGCTTCACCATTCCTTGAACTATAGGGAATATCTCTGTTGGGAAAGCATTAATTGATTTGGGAGCCAGTATTAATCTCATGCCGCTCTCCATGTTTGAAAAGATTGAAGGCTTGGAACTCAAGCCTACTCGGATGACCCTTCCACTGGCAGATAGATATCTAAAATATCCTTATGGGGTGGCTAAGGATGTGATTGTGAAGGTGGACAAATTCCTATTTCCTGTAGACTTTGTTATCATGGAGATGGAAGAAGATGTGAATGTGCCCCTTATCCTTGGGACACCCTTTATGAAGACCGCAAGAGTTTTGATTGACGTGGAAAATGGAAAACTGAAGGTAAGGGTGCAAGATGAAGAAGTAAATTTTGATGTTTTGTAAAGCCATGTCTCACCCAAAAGATGACAAGGGATGCTTCCATCTTGACACTCTTGACAAAATATGCAATGTGCAAGAGAAAGAGGTATGTGACGTTTTCCCTTTGGAAGAAATGCTAGATGACACTTGTGAAGAATTTATTGATGAAAGCTTGGAATATTTGGAAGAATTAGAAGAAAACCATTTTCTTAACACAGAAGAAAAAGTCAAGGAAAGCATACCAGAGCTGAAAATGTTACCATCACACTTAAAATATGTGTTTTAGAAGAAGGTGGAAATAAGCCAGTCATCATCAATAATTCCCTCTCTCCCAAAGAAGAAGAAAAATTGATAGAAATGCTCAAAGCCAGCAAAGGAGCTATTGGATGGTCAATCTCAGATCTCAAAGGCATAAGTCCAACATATTGCATGTACAAAATATTCATGGAGAATGACTATAAACCAGTTGCTCAACCACAAAGAAGATTAAATCCAATGATGAAAGAGGAAGTAAGGAAAGAAGTACTAAAGTTACTTGAGGCCAATATTATTTATTCTATTTTTGATAGTGCATGGGTAAGCCCAGTACAAGTGGTACCAAAGAAAGGTGGGATGACAGTTATTTATAATGAAAAAAATGAACTCATACCCACAAGGACTGTTACTGGATGGAGAATGTGTATTGACTACAGGAAGTTGAATAATGCTACTAGGAAGGATCACTTTCCCCTTCCATTCATGGATCAAATGTTGGAGAGGTAAGCAGGTCAGGCACTCTATTGTTTTCTGGATGGATATTCTGGGTATAATCAAATTGTTGTGGATCCAAAATACCAAGAGAAGACAACTTTCACTTTCACTTGCCCATTTGAAGTTTTTGCCTACAGAAAAATGTCGTTTGGGTTATGTAATGCCCTAGCTACTTTTCAGAGATGCATGCAGGCAATTTTTGCAGACTTGATAGAAAAATGCATTGAGGTCTTCATGGATGACTTTTCAGTATTTGGCAATTCCTTTCATGAGTGTCTGTCTAACCTGGATGTGGTACTCAAGAGATGCATCCAATTTAATCTTGTTCTCAACTGGGAAAAATGTCACTTCATGGTAACAGAAAAAGAATTTCTCACTATTGTGTATGCCTTGGAGAAATTTAGACCATATCTCTTTGGGTATAAAGTGATTATCTACACTGACCATGCAACTATAAAATATTTTCTAAACAAACCGGACTCCAAGCCACGATTGATCAGATGGGTGCTTTTGTTACAAGAGTGTGATGTGGAGATCCGTGACAATTTTAGGGTTTTATTAATAATTTTGTTTAAATCTTATTTTATTAGTTTTGAGTCTAGTAATATTTAGTTTGATTTTCTTTTTATTATTTTGAAGACAATTGATATTTTATTTCAGATTTTCCGTAATATTTGTGTTTTAAAATAAAAAAAAGAATAAAAGAATGGCGCACTGGTTTAAATATTTACCGTCAATGAACGTCGAGTTTTATGGGGCTTCGACGTTTTCATTTAAACTTCCAAGTATTTCAACTATAAAACGTGGAGTCCTAATGGTATAGGACGTGTTATGCTGAAGTTATATTGAAACTAAATATATTTCTGAACTTATATTGAAACTGTAACCTTTCCCTATACCTTTAAATCTTATTCTCAAATGGCTTCTTCATCTTCACGGCGTGGAAAGAAGGCTGCACAGGTTGTAAGAAATGCTAGTCCAAATGGGTGGTTAAGTGATGACGAAACACGATACAAATTTGGATGTTATAGAAAACTCTTCCAGGTGGTCCATCACAAGTACTTGGATCTGGAATTATTCAGAAAGCAAGGGTTTCTTTTTCAAGATTCGCTTGTAGATGTTGGTCTTGTAAAATTTGTAGAAATGACCGGTGATTGCTATCCTGACCTGGTAGAAGTGTTCTACCACAATCTGAAGGTTGTCGATGCTGTTATATGCTCTCGGGTCAAAGGTGCCGATATTAAATTTGATGATGAAATATGGTATCTTTTACTGGTCACAAAGCACAAGGCTTTAGGTCTCATGAAAGAAATTATGAACTCAACCAATGGACCAATAAGAAGAAGATTTATAAGGAATTTCTGAGAAATCCAAAAGGACTAAAGGTATACAAGCCGTATCTACTTGATGGTTTGAAAATGGAAGAAAAATTGTGTGCTTTTGTACTTACATGGGTAATACTACCTGGAAGATATATACGTGATCGTCTAACTGCTGAAAATTTATTTTTGGTTCATGCCATAAAAACACGGATGCCAACCAACTGGGTTGCTGTTATGAGTGAGCACATGATTGAAATTGCTAGTAGGCATGGACATAATCTGTCGCACGGTGTTTTTATCATCAGTGTATTGAAGCATCATCAAGTTGATCTTACTGGTAAAAAAAAATTGGATGCACCAAATCAAATGAAATAGGAAAAGCGGCATTGACCTTTAATGGCCTAAAGAAAACAAAAGATGGATGGGTGTGCAAGGATGTTGACGAAACTCCTTCTACCTTCACTCCACATACTGAGTTTGAAAGATTTGTTGTGGATCCATTTCGAAGGCTTTCAACAACAATTTCCATAATTCGAAAATCTTTGATCATGATTCACAACAAATTAGATGAAGAAAATTTAGTTGAAACCTCAGCAAGTGAATCTGATGATGAAGACGACACAACAGAAGATGAATCTATGGAGACATCTGACTCAAATTAGGAAGATTAGTTTATTTTTATGCAATTAATGTAATATTTAAATATATTTTAGTATATTTTTCTATGCTTGAACAATGTTTGAAAATTTAGTATATACTTTTCATGGTTATAATTTAATATTTTCCCTATATTTTATGTTATTAATTTTTTTTTTTATGTTTTTGTTTGGTTTAAACCCTCGATTGCCATTGTGCATTATAAATTCAATGTGATCCACTTGGAATAATAATTTGTGCACTGTGCAGCTGAGGAAATGTCTCGTTCATCTTCGTCTTGCAAGTGTGTGGGTTCGAACTTCCAACACAATAGTGCTAGTGTTAGGATGTTGGGTGTAAACCCCACTTGCTTCTGTGGTCACATTGCAGTTTTACGTAGTGCGAGAACCCCTAAAAACAAGGGCAAAATATTCTGGGGTTTCCCTAACTTCAAGGTCAGTTTAATATAAGCATAAATGTTTGTTTATTTTTGTGGGTTTTGACGAGGGAGTGTGCCTATTGTCGTTCAACAGGGTGGGGGCGAAGATTTCGTTTGCTGCAACTTCTTTCGCTGGTACAGTGAAGAAGCAGTAGAAGAAGGAAATGTTCTGTATGGAGAAGAAAGGAGTAGAAGTGGAAGAAATGAACAAGCATGTGGAAGTTTGATGATGATGGAACAAAGTGTGATGAAGATGGAAAAAGCTGATGATGAAAAGATGAAAATAGCTTGTTTAGAGAAAAGGGTTCTTATGTTGGAAAAGTGGTTGAAGGTGTTACTAGGGATGGTCTTTGTTATATGTGTTTTTAATGTAATTGTAATATGTATGTTGATGAAACAGGATGAATGGAATAATAAGAAAAGCACATGTATATTTATAGATGAAACGATGTCATCACACTTCCATAGAATCGTCGTGGAATATCATTTCATCATGAAAAAAGCAGTACATCGAGTAATTATACTATTAATTTTCACAGTCCACCATCTAGTATGAACGTTGAATATTACCAAAGTTCGACGTTCAAACATCATTCATAGACGAAGTAAAAACTCTCTTTGGATACTGATTTGACCTCCTTGCAGATGAAAAATACGTCGAAGATATATGAGCCTTGACGTTAAAGTTAGAGTTTAAAAGAAAAAAAGTGAAATATAAAAAATTGGAGCGACCATTGGTATCTTGATGAAGTTGAAACATCAAAGTCCATTATAATTCGATGTAATATTGGTGCTTTGGTAAAGGCACACAATTAATTTTCATAGTCCACATCTAGTATAAACATCATTCAGAGAAAAAGTAAAAGATCTCTTTGGATACTGATATGAACTTCTTGCTACTGATATGACCTGCTTGCTGACGAAAAATACGTCGATGAACTAGGAGTCTTGACGTTAAAGTTCAGGTTCAAAAGAAAAAAAATATAGATAAAAAATTTGGCTTCTTGATGAAGAAGAAAATGTCAAAACACGTAGAATGCGACGTAATATTGGTGCTATGTTAAAACAACACAATTAGTGGTGTCAACCACTCATATGCCCGTCACGTCAATGCTGCCAAAGGTTGTGACGTGTTATTGCAAATATATCTTCAAATCGTCGCTTGCATTGGACATTTAATATTGGATTATAAATAGCTTAACAGATTTGGATTTCATTTCAAGTTGAACCATTTGATAACCTTCCCTAACCAAATTCATGTTAACTTTTTTCATTTGTTTTAGTTCTTTTCCTTCACTAAACGAAGACATTTCTTTGTTATCTATGAAGGCAAAGGGCTAAAACATAGGAAAATGTTAACACTTATGAATTTTAAGTAGACTCTTTGAAAACCTATCCTACAAAACTTCCGCACCCAAATTCATGTTCACTTTTTCCTTTGGTTTTCCATCAATTCCTCCTCTAAACGAAGTCATTTCTTTGTTATCCATGAAGGCATGGCGGAAAACCAGAAGAAAATGTTACCATTTATAAATTTCAAAAACATTCTACATTATTTTGCTTGTTTTAATTTTTTTTTTACTTCCAGTTTTTCGTTATAATATATTTCATCATCTTCGGTCTTCATTTTAGATGTCGTAATTTCTTCTAAAGTACAGGACGTCGATTATCTCAAAAAAATGACGTCAATCTCCACGCCTTTGCATCGAATGTACTCAATATTCGACGTCAACTGTATAAATTAAAATATTTTAGTTGTTTCCACCATAGGAAATCAGATAGCTCTGAATTCTAATGTAGAAAACAACTCCAAGGCATTTAAAAAATGAACCATACATTGTTAAAGGATGAAGTTTTTTTAAAATATTCGAATGTATAAATTTAAAATATTTTAGTTGTTTCCACCATAGGAAATCAGATAGCTGTGAATTTTAATGGTAGAAAAAAACTCCAAGCCATTTAAAAAACGAACCATACATTGTTAAAGGATGAATTTTTTTTCATATTATTATTTTAGTTCTCGAAATTGTTTCAGCATTAAACATATTGTGAATCATATTTCTTTTTCCTCGGCACTTCCCTTTCAGTAAGATAACTTAATCATTAAAAAGCATTTTGTTCTGATGAATGTCAAAGGCCATCTTCATATGAACTGAGACATGAATGAGGCACTTTGACATTCAAGCAGAGCAAATTGCAATTTAAAGAACAGACATGTTTTGAAATCTAAGGAAAGGGAAGGAGCTAAGAGATAAAAAACATGAATCCTAATATGTTCAACACGAAAACAGGACGAATGAAATAATAAGAAAAGCACATGTATATTTCTAGATGAAACGATGTCATCACACTTCCACATAATCGTAGTGGAATATCATTTCATCATGAAAAAAGCAGTACATCGAGTAATTATACTATTAATTTTCATAGTCCACCATCTAGTAGAACGTTGAATATTACCAAAGTTCGACGTTCCAACATCATTCGAGACAAAGTAAAAGATCTCTTTGGATACGGATATGACCTCCTTGCAGACGACAAATACGTCGAAGATCTATGAGCCTTGACATTAGAGTGAGAGTTTAAAAGAAAAAAAGTGAAATATAAAAAATTGGAGGTATCTTTAAAAGAAAAAAAGTGAAATATACAAAATTGGAGCGACCATTGGTATTTTGAAGAAGTTGAAACGTCAAAGTCCATTACAATTCGACGTAATATTGGTTCTTTGTTAAAGGCACACAATTAATTTTCACAGTCCACATCTAGTGTGAACGTCAAATATTGTCCAAATTCGACGTTCAAACATCATTAAGAGAAAAAGCAAAAAAATCTATTTGGATAATGATATGACCTCCAGGCCTTTGCATCGAATGTACTCAATATTCGACGTCACTGTATAAATTTAAAATATTTTGAAGTTGTTTTCCACCATAGGAAATCAGATAGCTCTGAATTGTAATGGTAGAAAAGAACTCCAAGCCATTTAAAAAATGAACCATACATTGTTAAAGGATGAGGTTTTTTTTATATCATTATTTTAGTTCTCACAATTGTTTCAGCATTAAAAATATTGTGAATCATATTTCTTTTTCCTAAGCACTTCCCTTTCAGTAAGATAACTTATTCATTTTTGTATTATAAAAAGCATTTTGTGGCACTTGATATGAACTGAGACATGAATGAGGCACTTTGACATTCAACCAGGCAAATTGCAATTTAAAGAACAAACATGTTTCGAAATCTAAGGAAAGGGAAAGGACTTTAAGATAAAAAACATGAATCCTAATATGTTCAATACGGAAACAGGAAGCAAGTCATTACGTGATATTCAAGCCATATTTATAGATGAACATACAGAATGTCAGATTCGACGTTCAAACATCATTTAGTGAAAAAGTTAATAATAAATATCGTTTGTTTTAGATAAGAACAAAATGACCTATAACATCTAATTCCAGAGGCGTGGGACGGTATATTGGATGATTAAAAAGTAAAATTAAAAGAACAATAATAAATAAACGACCTTTGGCTTCTGGTTGAAGAAGACATCAATCGCGTAACTGACTAACACCATCTCATATGGACGTCGAAGTTGTACCGAGTTTGACGTTCATACATCAATCATAGAAAAATTAATATATTTTATTTTGTTTGATTCATACAATAACAAATTGACTACCTGCCCCCAAGAAATTGTGTACTTTCCAATTATCAAGGTGAGATTTCTAGGGATTGAAGTTAAAAGTTTGATGTGCCCCTCTATATTATATAATTCCACTTTAAATTTTTCTAAGTTAATATACTCGATTCTAAATAATAAAGAATCGATTTAAAGCGTTATAAATTAAGAATTGAAAATGAGCTTTTAATGATTATTTATGGTGACAACGTGGCTGGATATTGATTACACGTTTGTTAAAATATTAAAAATCATAGAAATAATGCATGAGAGAGTTCAAATTTGTTTTTCTAATAATGTTAATCATAATATTTTATTTATATTAATAACTTATTATAACTATTAAATTTTTCAAAGTAATTTATTTAAATGTGACCAAATTTTTGTTGAAAGAGTTCTTTTGAATTTTTATATTTTACTTTTTATAAATGGTTATGTAGTTGCTGGTGATTGGTCCCTTTAAAATATACAGACCAATAAAAGAGTGATACATTGTATATTGTCAAAAAGTTGTTAACATATCATGGTCCTTAACAAAATTTTGGTTGTCGAATTCTGCCTACTTTCAATCATGATCAGGCCTGCTCGTCTCGACTATTTTCTTGGATTAGAGGTCGGTATAAGACAGAGATGGAGAAGCCACAATCTAGCAGGTTGACAAGTAACGGAAGAATCGCAACATAGATGTTAATCTTTATAAGAATGCAAATGCATATTATGACTTCCAAATGGCTACATATATATTTGGTGCCCTACATACAGGTATAAATGCTTAAGGCACCTAAGAAACCCAAAAAGAAAGTTCAATGAGATTCGGTCGACCTTCAACTTATACTTATTTTAGTTTGTCTCGACCTTTAGCCTGAAAGACTCATCCCAACATTCATTTATTATGATTTTAATTATTGTGATCTATAACTAAAACTAAATTCTCATAAATTATTATTATTATTATTTTAATATCAAATTAAAATAATATTTTAAAGAAATAAAATTCCTATCAAATATGACGTTCTATGAGAGGGGAAAAACGAAAAATGTCTTAATGTACGGTACTTTTTGATACTTTGGCTTCCCATAGTACGTTTAAGAAACCTTTGCAATTGAAAAGCGTGCCATAGAACGTCAAAGGCTCTGGGCTTTGATGTTTTATTTTTTTTCTCAAAATGTTTTAAGCATTAATCATATTGTGAATCATATTTCTTTTTCCTCAACACTTCCTTTTCAGTACAATAACTTATTTACAGTGTAGACTATAAAAAACTTTTTTTTTAGGAAGTTTATTTAGGGTGTAGACTATGTTAAAGAACATTAATTTCACATAACTTTTAATAATTTAATAAAATTATTTTTGCATCGAGTGAACTAAACGTTCGACGTCAATAGTGTAAATAGATTCCAAATTTAAATTGTCCTTAAGTTGTCTCCTCCTTTAGAAATCAGATAGCTCTGAAAATCTATCGGAGGAGTAGAAGTTATGGACAATTTAAAAAGAGAATCATACATTGTTAAATAATGAAATTGAACAAATTTATTAGATAATTATTTTAGAGCTAAAATTCTTTCAGCACTAAACATATTGTGAACCATATTTCTTTTTCCTAAGCACTTTCCTTTCAGTAAGATATTTTAACCATTTCTGTACTATAAAAACATTTTGTTAACTTTAACTTGAAAAGGGCTCCTTCGTATGAGATGACGATGAATGAACCAATTTCAAGTTAGAGTTATCAAAATGCAATATGAAGAACAAAGATGCTTAGAAATCTAAGAAAAAGAAAAAGCAAACGAAATAAGAAATATGAATCATAATATGTTCAATATGGAAAGAGGAGGCAAGGGAATACATGAAATGCAAGTTATATTTATAGATGAACCGAAGACGTACATCGTGTGATTATAGTTACTAACTACCACACGCCACCATGTTGTATTAACGTCGACGCCATGCTGAATTGGACATTCAAACATCATTCAGAGAAAAATTAATAGATCTCGTTTGATTGACGTACATCGTGTAATTATGCTTAGCAACCGCCTTTGTGTATGAACGTCGAATCCCATCCGAAATTGACGTTCAAACATCATTCAGAGGAAGTAATAATTGTAATTTAATTCAGATAAGAACAAATTCATTTCCCGCAACCCAATAATGTCTACTTTCAATCACCCACGAAGAAGGAGACATTTGGAGGGATCGAAGTTAAACAGTTTGATGTGTCCCGATGTATTTATATAATTTCACTTTAAATTTTGCCAAGTTAGTATAATCGATTCTAAATGATAAAATTTGTTTTTAAACTTAAAAAATAATAAATACATATATTTTTAAACTAACATAATTAATTTTTTTTAATGATATTTTAGATTAATATTTAAATGAAAATATATTAAATAATATAAACAAATTGATTATTCATCTAATCGTCTAAAATGATGTTTAACACAAAAAGATATAACACAAAAATTGTTTATTCATCTAAAATAATATAAACAATGGTTTGCTTTTTATGGTCTTATGTATTTATTTAATTTTGTTTTTAAAATAAATTCTAGTGTTTTTATTCTATTATACATGAGGTGACCTTTAGTTCATATGCACAAAAATTAAAAAAATATAATAACAAATCTAATATTGTATTTTAAACTTTTGGCTATTTTGGTTAACAATTTTATAACTTCTTTGTTGGTGATTGGTTCGTTTAAAATATACAGAACAATAAAATAGTGATACATTGTATTTTGTCAAGAAGTTGTTAACATATCATGATCCTTAAAAAAATGTTGGTTCTGGTCGAATTCTGCCTAATTTCAATCATGACCTGGCCTGGCCGTCTCGACTATGACTTGGCCTGGCCATCTAAACCAATAACCAAAATGCAAATGCATATTATGACTTCCATCTTGGTTCCCTACATACAGGTATAAATGTTTAAGGCACCTAAGAAGTTGAGAAGAAAGTCCAATGACATTAGGTTGACCTTCAACTTATACTTATGTTAGTCTATCTCGACCTTTAGTCTGAATCACCCATCCCAACATTCATGTAGGGTCAACCAGTCTGGACCATTAGTCAAACTTAACCTGCCTTAACCTTCAACCCAACCCATTAGTCAAACTTAATTTTTGGCCGATATCGGTCTGTCTTGACCTTTAACTCACGACGATAGTTGTACTTCGATAAAACCTGACTATTCTCGATACACATTGTCTCTTCTCGATATTTAGCTTGGTTTTATGCATCTCAGTTTTTAACTTTGTCAATCTTTTGTACTAACTATCCTATATATCTCAATTTTTGTAAACAATAATCTATGTTAACATTGAGTTTATCACTGAACTTAATCGTTTCTGAAATTTAAAGTATTATTTTTTAAAAATCAATCAAAGTCTTTTAGTATAATCATACCTATCTTTATCCTAAAATCAATACACACCTAAAAAGAGACATTGAATACTTTATTTATGCTTTATCATACCTATATTAATCATAAAACTTTTAAAAGTAGAGGAAAAAAATATTAGGTTTGGGAATGTTGTTGAATCTAATAAAAAAAATTATTTCTCATACATTATTATTATTATTATTATTATTATTATTATTATTTTTAACATGAAATTAAAATAATATTTAAATATTACAAGATAAATTTGCACAAAATCTTTCTTAAATTTCACCGACAAATATTTCTTAAAATATATAATATTTAAATGTTACAAAATAAATTTACACAAAATCATAAAATAAAAACATAAAAGAAGTATGTATATCTTATCTTAAAATATAATGGTAACGGGAGGTTATGGGCGGTTTAAATGCAAAAGAGGGTAACAAATGGTCGGGAGGCAAAACAAGAAAACATCAAATATCCAAAATCTTCGACTTCATAAAATTAAAAAAAAAGATATGTAAATCTTATCTTAAAATATAATGGCGGGAGGTTATGGGCGGTTTAAATGAAAAAATGAAACCAAGGGCGGGAGCGGAAACAGAAAACGTCGAATATCCAAAATATTCGACGTATAACATTATATTTTAAGAGAAGTTGCGAAGTCGACGTATCGTTTGTATTTTTAAACCAGAGAAGTTGAGAAGTTAAAAACTACTACATTGAGAAAGACGTTTCAAGAATTCTATTGAGAAATGGCTTCTTCATCATCATCAAGAAGAAAAGAGAAGGTTGCCCGGATTACAAGAAGCGCAAACCCATCTGGATGGATAAGTGATCAAGAGACCCGAGTAAAGATTTTATACTAGAGACATTTAAAAACTGTAGTTCCTCACAGGTATCTAGACCTGCAATTCTTCAAGAAAAAAGTTTCCTTTTTCAAGAATGGATTGCATATCAAGGGCTTACTGATTTTGTCCAGATGAAAGGAAATTGCAATGAAGATTTATTTTAGTAAATGATCTGTGAATTGTGAATGTTGATTGCATTGTATGTGGACTACCTCTCAATCTAGTTAAGAAGAGAAGATTATGCAGTTCTGATATTGATCAAAAACTGATCACTGGTTAAAAGTGCAAAGGAAAGAAATATAATAAAAAAAATTCATTTACGGTGGACACTATGTTAAAAGAACATTAATTTGACATGACTTTTCTTAATATAATAATATTTATTATGATTTTAATTATTCTGATGTAGAAATTTAATTCTCATTAATTATTATTATTGTTTTCTTTCTGAAATTATAATAATTTTTTAAAGAAATTAAGTTTCATTCTCTTTAAATTTGACCCACAAATCATTATTATATTTTACGATAAATTTACACTAATATTTATAAAATAATTTTTTTTTAAAAGTATGTAAATCATATCTTAAAATATAATGGTAACGGGAGGTTATTGGAGGTTTAAAGGAAAGAAGGAAACAAAGGGAGGGAGGCTGAAGAAGAAAACTTCTAATCACACGTGTTTTATCAAACTCTCAATTAATACGTTGAAGCCCAGTAGAATTCGACGTATAGTTTTTAAGTTGAGGAGTTAAAGACTCTACATTGTGAAAGACGTTACAAGAAGAAAAGAGAAGGTTGCCCGGCTTACAAGAAACGCAAACCCATCTGGATCGATAAGTGATAAAGACACCCCAGGAACGTTTTTATACTGGAGACGATTATGATATTGATCAAAAACTGATCACTGGTGTAAAAGTGCAAATTTCAGTACACTACTAACTTGAATTGATTAAGGAAAACGTTAAAAGAAAAGATTTCATGTCTGATTTTAAACGAAAAAAGAGCGCCACATTTTGACATTAGCGGAAGAAAAAAACGTTAAAGCCCTACCCAACACGACGTTCTATTAAGCACACCATTAATGCTCCCAACATACTTCAATTCCCTTCACGTCCCTGCCCCGCAGCCTCCGACGTTTTATGGCACGAGTGAAAAGAAAAGAGATCAAAAAGTACGGTACTTTCTGATATTGGCGGCTAATTAAGAGAAAACGTCAAATTCCCAGACAATACGACGTTCTATTTAATGCTCTCATGTTTAGAAGAAAAAAAAGTAAAAGTAGAGGAATGGGAAAAACTTTAGGCGTCACATACTAAGTCTGCGACGTAAACTTTGCAAATTATATCAAAAAAAGGTGCCTATTTTTTACTGGAAACGTCGAATTATTTTGGTCTGGGACGTGGTTTTTAAATATAACGTCAAATTTGTCTTGTTTTTGACGTGGAATATGAATGTAAAAGCATAACACGGTCTCATTGTTTGTTCGTGCTACCATTTCTTCTTGAACTTTCTTCTTCGTGGACGACTGCGATAAAGAAAAAAGCTTATTTTTAGTCTTTTCTGTCCTTGTCATGTCATTTGGTTCCCATTACTAAGTTTTGACGAATCTTCTTCGTTTATCTTCAGGTTGTGTTTCTTACGTGGTCAGAGAAATTCAACTTTCTCCAGCGACACCATTTCAAGTATGTTTTTTTTTTATCTTCGATATCTCATACGTATGATGTATGTGCTCGTGTTTGTATTGTGTTTTTCGATTCTGGACGTATGGTATATGTATAATAGTTTATTTTTTCCTTCAACGTATGATGTCTGTGTTCGTTCGTTGTCAGCAAACTTCGTCATCTTCTCTAGTGTCACCATTTCGTTGTCTATTCTAACTATAATTTACTAACTTTGTAAACAGGTATGACGAGCTCTGGATCAGGTCAGACGGGAGAAGGTGTTCACATCCCGTCGGGTTAATGATAAACCATTGCCGGTGGAGTTTGATCCTAAAACATTTGTGCCTATAGGGGAACATGCAACAGAGTTTAAGAGTTACTTGGGCACGCTGGCAATATTTCATGTCCCTATTCTCGCTAACCGTTGGGGTGATGTGTCAGAGGTTGAGAAAGATCTACTATGGCAGGATATTTTGGTATGTACTTTAAGTTGTTTTACTTCCATCATTGACTTATTTTCATTGAACATGCTTTAACATTAATTTTCTTTTTTAAAAGAGAACTTAGGTTATTCCTGATGATGAGAGGATAAGGAAGAAGGTTTTATCCCAAATTGCAACCCGATGAAGGGACTTCAAGACGTCAATGACACGTAAATTCGTCTTTGGCTCTAAACAGAATGACACTCCCTGTTCAAGGTATAAAATATCTGATGAGCAGTGGGTGCAGATTTTGCTCTAGTCACACAAGACACGATGTTAATTTTTGATTTATGCTTAATAATTTTCATTTTGTCATAGGTGAAAAGGATAGCCGCCCAAGAAAGGCAGAGGCTTAATGATATACCACACGTACTTTCTCGTGGTGGTTATGCGTTGTTAGAGCAAAAGATGAGAAAACGTCGAGCTGGAGATTTAGGTCTCGAGTCACCTGATCTAGCACCTCCACCAGCTAGACATGAACTATGGAAGGCTACACGGACAAAGTCCAATGGCCAGTTTACATCCAAATCTGCTCAGGAGATATCCAATAGAATTGTAACTGGAAGCTTTTAACTAATTACCATAGTTCATAAAAAATTATGTAACTTTGTCTATTATGATATGCAGGATGACTTGGTTGAGCAACAGACTCAAGGCACATTTGTGGCACAAGGTAGGGAGGACCTCTTAGTAGCAGCCACAAGTCGGCTAGACCGTCCAGGTCGTGTGCGTGCTATTGGAGGAGCTACTTTGGCCCTAACCCAAGAAGCACAGAAGTCGTGACTCTGGAATTGGTTAGTAGCATCACGGAAAAAGTGCAAGTCGAATTAGAGGAGCGAATGGGAGAACGCTTAAGAACGCTTGAACGAGAACTTGCGATGATTAGACTACTACAACAACAACAACAACAGTTGATAACGGTCTCAAAACCGTTATTTTAATGCATAAATTTGGTATTAAATCACACCCTTTGTAGCTTAAAATGAGCTTAGAATCAAGTAAAACTCTTAAGTTGTGTTACATGAGAGTCAAAAGTTGTTTTTAGAGATATTATGCTTGTTTTGCATTGTTTTGCAGGGTTTTTGATGAAAATTGAAGTTGGCAATGAAGTAGGAAGGTCATAGACTCAAGAATGAAGGAGAAAAAGGAAGAAAAGAAGAGTCTGTGAACCGCTCAGCGGTAAATTCCACCGTTGAGCGTCCTAGAGCAAGGAAAAGTTATTGTCTGGCGCCGAGGCGGTGACGCTGAATGTCCAGAGCGACAAGAGGCAAACCGCTCAACGGTCATTTTAGGCGCCTGGGCGGTGGCGTGTGTTGAGGCAAACCGCTCAGCGGTCATTTAAGGCGCCTGGGCGATTGTCTGTTTTTATATTTTGGATTCTGAGATCTTTCTGTTATCTTTTTGGCTTATATATAGCCCTAGTGCGAATCCAAATTTAATTCTTTTGGCAGAGAACAACGTCCACAGCAGCTCTACACCTTTGGAGGAGATTTCTTGGATGCTTAGGCGCCACTTTATCAATTCTAAGGTTTGCTTTTCCATTCTTCCATTTAGTTCATCTAGTTTCACCATGATTATGGTGAACTAAACCCTTAGTTGTTAAGGAACAATGTAATTTTTTGAAACTCTCATATATTGAAATTCTTGTTTACTTTATATGCTTGCATATGCTTGATTTATCAATTGTTGGGTTCTTTACCTTTGCTTAATGCTTTTACCGTTTAACTCATTCGGTAGATGTTGTTTGTCTTTATTGATACGGGGACGTACAGTAATGTCATGAACTCGGGAGAATTCTATGATTATGTTAATACCGCCTAGGGATAGGGGTAGGACGAACAATTGTATTTTGCTTTCGCTTATTATGCATTATTAGTTACTAGGGGAGGCTAGGGATAGCAAGCCGGTAATTAATAATAGGCTCTTTTCACCAAGGGATTTGGTTAAGGGTAGACCAAGAACGATATTGGGATTACCGATTATTATTACTTGATACGATCTGGTACACTTGCCAGGGGTTTAACAACATTTTGGCGCCGTTGTCGGGGACTATTGGTTTAACTTTTTCGAGTAGTGTAAATTGATTAATTTTGACTTGATTTTTGATATTTGTATATATATTTTTTTTATATGAAAGTGCTACTAGGGTTTGTGTTTCTTGTACATGCAACAGGAGACTAGACATACTAGGAGCAAGAAAAATACCCAACCTCTTCTTGACTGCTTAAGTGAGATAAGGGGAAGAAGGAGAGCCAGACGCCCATCTAGGGATTTATTTCATTCTCCTAGCATATTATTGTCACCTTCACCAGATAGAAGAACAGGGGAGATGGCAGAACAATTTCCTCCAAGACGCACATTGGCAGATCAATCTAATGCTGTAGGACCTTTTCACTTTAACAGCATAGTCATGCCTACGGATCAAACGACCAACATGGTGATGAATCCAGCACTAATACACCTAGTACAAGGCAACCAGTTTCACGGCTTGTCAAATGAGAATCCGTATGATCATTTGACCATGTTTAGTGAAATTTTCAATACTGTAAAGATGGCAGGTGTATCAGATGAACGAGTAAAGCTTAGCTTGTTCCCATTCTCATTAGTAGGCAATGCTAAGGCGTGGCTTAATTCCTTTCCTGAAGGAACATTCACCACATGGGAGACTGTGGCTACAAAGTTTGTCACTAAATATTTTTCACAGTCCAAAGTTACTCAAGGGAAGCTGAAAATTTCATCATTCAAGCAGGGTATGGAAGAGACTTTAGGTCAAGCATGGGAGAGATTTAAGGGCTTGCTGAGAAAGACGCCAACCCATGGTTTTGACAAAACCACCTTGGTTCTTGCATACCTTGGAGGATTGAACACTCAGTCAAAGATGATGTTGGATGCCTCAGCTGGAGGAAATGTTAAACAAAAGACTGAAGATGAGGCATATGAATTGATAGAAAATATGGCTGCTAATGAGCAAGAAAATTACAGTGAAAGAGGCATACCTACACAAAAGAGAGGAGTTTTGCACTTGCCTGCAGATGACGCTATGCTAGCTCAGAACCATCTTCTGACTCAAAAGCTAGATAATTTAACAAAGATTCTCTCACAACTTCCTAAGGAGATTCGTAATGTTTCCCAAACACAGCAGCTGTGTGATTTTTGTGGCAGTGACCATATCAATGGTCAATGTGCTTTGCCTGAAGAGATGCAGCAAGAAGCTAATTTTATGGGAAATCAGTTTCAAAATACCTACCAAGGTAATGCCAAACAAGGTTGGAAGAATCATCCAAGTATTAGTCAGGCATCGAATTTCCCATCAGGGCAAACATGAGGTTTTTTCCCATCAGGGCAAACAGGAGGTTTCAGGCAGCAGCAACCTTCACCTCTGTGGCAGCAGGTCACCCATTTGACAGAGGTTGTCAGAGACTTAAATGATAGATTTGATAAATTCTTGAAGGTTTATGAAGGTGAGAAAGAAGAGGAAGAAAAATTCAGTCATAATAGACCATTTATAGAAAACCAAGTGACTGTGGTGCCTTCTATAATCCAACAAATTCCTGCAAGGATGAAATTTTATCTTGGAGATATGATAGATTTGGATACAGATGAAGATGAGCAAGAATTTGAAGTTCAACCTCCAAAAAGGAATTATCCACCTGAGGTAAAAGATCCAGGTTGTTTGACACTTTCATGTATTATAAATGATTTTGATGTAGAAGGAGCCATGATAGACTCTGGATCCAGCATTAATATGATGCCTGGACGGTTCTTGAGAAAGATTGGAGGGTTGACATTAAAACCGTCTAATCTTACTGTGACAGTGGCGGATGGTTCCAGTAAAAAGCCACTAGGTATGGTGGAAGATGTGGTTGTGCGAGTGGAGCAGCTGGAGTTTTTGGCTGACTTTCTAGTTTTGGGCATAGAAGATGATGAGAGGATTCCAATTATTCTTGGAAGACCTTTCATGGCTATGTCTAAAATGTTCATTAGTGCCCATGATGGAAGAATCATGATGCGAGATAAGAAGAATGTGCTCTTATATACTGGTTCTAAAGGGAACAATATTATAATAAAGAAAAGATCCAGATTCAGAAAGTCAAAAGAAGCTGCATCAGAAGAAAGCATGATAGGTACCAATTCTAACAGTTGTAATTTTTTATAGGTACCTAAAAATGAGGAGGTTGATAAAGGAGGAACAATTCACTCAGAAGATATACCACTTCCACGAGGCTCACAGGTAAAATTCAAGAAAAGGAAGTGGATTGTTGAAAATATCAAAGAAGATGGCAAGGTAGAGATCAGAAAACCATTTACTAAAGCCATCAAAAGAGTGGATAGAAGGCAACTAATTAGTTGGCAGGATGAAGATCCCAACCAGGATGGAAAGATTTGAAGATATTTACTTTTATCCCATTTGTTGTACAACAATTTTAGAATAGGTTTATTCTGGTTATGTAAGTTGATGGATTTTTAAACATTTTTTGGGTAGCATCTACTGAGGGATGCTAAATTTTTATGTATCCACTGAAGGATATAGGAAGGTACACCTACTGATGGGTGTTGGTAAGATTCGCACTTAGTGATGAGTGTTAAAAAGGTTTAGGTCAGGCTCGTGACGTTAAACAAGCGCTATTGGGAGGCAACCCAGGTTTCTTTTTCTTTTGTACTTTGAATTTGTAGAATAGTTTGAACTTTTATTTTGTGTCTATGATTGGCTTGTACAATGGTTCTGATGGTAGTATTAAAATGCATGACAAGTATTTGATAATGATTGAATGTGGTTGACTAAGAATGTATGTGTGTTGATATCCAGTTAAATGATTCACTAATTATATGAACAGACGTATTGTGGTTCATGATTGTGATTGTGATGCTAAGCAGGATAAATGAATGATGTGTGAGAAAGCATGTGTGTGAGGTTTTGAGCTCCAGAGTTCTTACTGATATATGTATTATTCGCAGGGAATCATGAATGATATTGCCTTAGTCTTGATAATTGATTGATTTGCATGCTTATGTTATATGATCAAGGCCATGTTTGGAAGCCCTTATCTAGCCAAAATTTCACCCAAGAAGTTTAAAATTTTATACCCTTTTTGAACCTTGGCCTTAAACAGGATGAGAACCTTTGATTTGAAATTATTTATCTTGAGTAGGATTGAGAATAATCTTGTGTGATGAAAAGGTTCAAGTTTGGGGTTGTATGGGGAAAATTGAAAGGCAAAAGAAGAGCATTGAGTTCAAGTATTGAAAAGAAAAATGCATGAGTAAAGAAGAAAAGGAAAAAGTAAAAGCATGAAAAAGGAACTCAATGCAAAATTGATAAAAAGGGAAGAAGTTGGGAATAAAGGAGTTTGGTGATAGAGAGAGTTTAAACTTGAACCTTTTCAATGATGAAATAGCTCTCTTAACTCAAGGATTTTACAATCTAGAAAAACCACCAAATTTTCTTGATAGCCTAGCCTCATTACAAGCCTTGGAAAAGTCCTTGTGATGGTATTTGCATGTAAGGATTTTTATTGTTTTAGATACATGGCAATATTGTTTTATGTGGCATGTGAATAGTAAAGAGTGGAGTGATTCCTTAAACACTTGAGTGATTGAGTGAAACACTTGCTTGGTAAGAATTGTTGAAATCCAGGTTTACATCTATGCTTAGAGGATTGATCGTTCATGAATAAAACATCTGTTGGGAAATATTGAAGTAGGTGAACTAGATTGGATTGAAAGCATGTTTGCATTTTGGTATGATTCCACTGAAAATCTGAATTGGAAAATAACTTGTCATGAAGAAAAGGGTTTTGAAAAGTGTAGAACTATTTGATGAAAAATTGGAAGGCCAAGTCTTGTTTTGTTTTGCTTGAGGACAAGCAAAGTCTTAAGTTTGAGGTTGTGATAACGGTCTCAAAACCGTTATTTTCATGTATAAATTTGATATTAAATCACACCCTTTGTAGCTTAAAATGAGCTTAGAATGAAGTAAAACTCTTAAGTTGTGTTACATGAGAGTCAAAAGTTGTTTTTAGAGATATTATGCATGTTTTGTAGTGTTTTTGATGAAAATTCAAGATGGCAATGAAGTAGGAAGGTCATAGACTCAAGAATGAAGGAGAAAAAGGAAGAAAAGAAGAGTTTGTGAACCGCTCAGCGGTAAATTCCACCGCTGAGCGTCCTAGTGCAGGGAAAAGTTGTTGTCTAGCGCCCAGGCGGTGACGCTGAGCGTCCAGAGCGACAAGAGGCAAACCACTCAGCGGTCATTTTAGGCGCCTGGGCGATTGTCTGTTTTTATATTTTGGATTCTGAGATCTTTTTGTTATCTTTTTGGCTTATATATAGCTCTAGTGCGAATCCAAATTTAATTCTTTTGGTAGAGAACAACGTCCACAGCAGCTCTACACCTTTGGAGGAGATTACTTGGATGCTTAGGCTCAACTTTATCAATTCTAGGGTTTGCTTTTACATTCTTCCATTTAGTTCATCTAGTTTCACCATGATTATGGTGAACTAAACCCTTAGTTGTTGGGGAACAATGTAATTTTTTGAAACTCTCATATATTGAAATTCTTGTTTACTTTATATGCTTGCATATGCTTGATTTATCAATTGTTGGGTTCTTTACCTTTGCTTAATGCTTTTACCGTTTAACTCATTCGGTAGATGTTGTTTGTCTTTATTGATACGGGGACGTACAGTAATGTCATGAACTGGAGAGAATTCCATGATTATGTTAATACCGCCTAGGGATAGGGGTAGGACGATCAATTGTATTTTGCTTCCGCTAATTATGCATTATTAGTTACTAGGGGAGGCTAGGGATAGCAAACCGATAATTAGTAATAGGCTCTTTTCACCAAGGGATTGGGTTGAGGGTAGACCAAGAAAGTTTGCATGGCAATATGATAAATAAGAAAAGTAAATAAGAAGAGTAGATATATATGGGCGGATAAGATGAAATTGTAACCCCCAACAACCTCATTCATTCATAGTTTCTCTTAGTCAATTGAATTCTTGCATTTGCATGTTTATTTCTGTTTTGCATTCAAACCATTCAAATTATTTTCTTTTACTCAAGTCTTAAACGATTAGATTACACGAAAGATAAGGCCTTAAGAGTCCTCTGGGAAGAACGATATTGGGATTACCGATTATTATTACTTGATACGATCTGGTACACTTGCCAGGGGTTTAACAACAGTCACAGTTGGAGGACGCCCCTACAGATGATCATACCCCACCTCCCGTGAGCACCAAAGACTCATGCTCTAATACAGATCGTACTGATTACAAGATTCAGTATGAGTTTTTGGTTGATGAGGATCCTCCGTGCGCAGTGGCCATCGGAGTACAGCTTGCAGGAGGTCAGACCATTCATGGTGTTCCTTTATTGCCCACTGACGCGCGGGTAAGGATTGATGATGTTAGAGACCCCCAGGCTCGAGGGCCAGTGCCAACAGATGAAATCCAATTTGTGGGGAGGCCTTAGGCACATTTATAGCTTGGCCTAAGACCTTGATCGTTCCATATTTTGGCCCACCAGCAGTATTGTATTCTTATTTTTATTATCTTAAATCTTCAAGTTATAATTAAATGATTCCTAACTTCTGTAAATGTGACTTGCAGGTCTACCGACCAAAGAAACAAGCAATGGCTCAACGTAAGGCTCGTGTGGAAGCAGAAGACAATGATCCTGAATCCATATTGCTCTCAAGATTACCTCAGTTGAAAAAAGCATCGGTAGCGCTGCAGTGGGACTTAAGAACGTTTGGCGTCGAGTTCCATATTCCATTGTATATTGAATACTAGGATGCATATAAGCTGATTGGTGGAGATAGAATGTTGAACATTTCATGCATACAACTGTGGTGCATGTAAGTTTTTTTATTTCTTATTTTCCAATTTGTATATTATTAGTATTATGACATTTTAATAAATATACTTAACTTTATTCTTATAGGTACATGGACATCGTCGCAGTAGAATCAGGTCGGGGGTCAATTTATGGCTTTCTTGAACCTCAGACCATCCAACCATCTGGAAACACATTAGATTCCAGAAAGAAATATATGCAAACATGGATGACCGAGTCTAACAGAGAGATATATATGACGCCATACATTGAAGCGTATGTTTTCCCAATATTGTCAACTTTTATCAAATTTTAATCAATAAACTCATTGGTTGTTGGTACATGATAGGGGCCACTGGCAACTCGCGGTGATCATTCCAAAAAAAGCACAAGTTGTATGGTTTTGTTCTCTTCATAGGAAGATGAAAGCGGATTTGAAGTCCTTGATACAAATGTAAGTATTACATTCATTCTTATGAATTCATTATGATATTAATAATATTGACTTATGTTTCTAATGTTTCAAATTTGTTTAGAGTTCTGACTAGGACCAGAGGACAACAAATTGATATTATATGTCATAAGGATGGAATTCGTTGATCATTAACCTTTAATTTTCGTAGTCAATTTTAAACCATTACATTTCACTAAGTTCTTTCACATGTTTAGTGTAATAAGCAGAATGATTCCTGGGCATGTACCTACTACGTCATGTCATGGATCAAGGCAATCATCCGAGCAGGAATCAGAGGACAGTGGACTGAGGTAGAAATTTACATTTGAAAATCTTAAAAATATCAATAAACTTTTGACATTAAAATGAATATAATTGTAAAGTTTCCTTCCTTGATTTTGCAGCAATTAACGATACCTCTCCATTGTCCAATGCAGTATTAAAGTCCATAAGAGAGGAATGGGCAGGTGATGAGTCGATATTTTATTGATTTCACTTAGTTTATTGTAACGGATTTTAATCAGGGAATTGTGCTTAATTGTCCGGTATTTTCCCGTTTCTGTTAATTGTTCTTAATTTGACAGGAAATTCTAATTTTAATTAATTTGAATATTCTGAGCTAATTATTTGCATTTTTAATTGCAGGGAAAATTTTGGAGATATATTTTGGAGCATTGGGATGGAGACAAATTAATTCAAGACTCTCCAATTAGATATTTTAAATTTAATTATAGTGTAACTTAGTTGTTTAAAACTTTTTGGACAAACTTTTGTATTTTCGGCCAATTTTTGGAAATTGATGTTGAGCCCTAAAAGTCATTTAGGTTTAGAATATTTTATTTTTTTATTTGGTTAAAAAAATGAAAAAGGGAAGTAAGGGACGGTGCCGTAAAACAAAAAGGGACACACACTTTTTAAAGACACTCTCGGCAAGTGGCTAGCAGCAGCCGTCACCCACTTTTCAGATTTTTGGGTTGGGACATATCTTCCTCTTCTTTCAACTATGCATATGCTTGGTGATTTTGGTTGAGTAAAAGAAAGGGGTTGCAGCTGCCGACACTTCATATTTGAAGAACTTGGCTGGAACATTCATTGGGAGAGGCTTGGAACATTTTCTTTTCACTATTTTTGCTGGAAACATGTATTCATTCGGTGACTATGGTTGAATGGAGGGGCATCTTTATTTTGCTACACTAAGCACGCTGTTTTCATTTATTTCGATTTCATTTCTTTTTGTTAAGAAAGCCATCAGTGTAGATTTCCTTAGAAGAAGTTGAATTCCATCAGCATCCAGAAGCTGCACGAGGTTCACGGTCCAGCAGCTTGGAAGGGTTTTGGGTGTTTTTGGTTTCATTTAAAGAGAGAGCTTCTTCATGAAAAAATGATGTTTCAACACTTTGATTTTGGTTGAAGGAATGAGAAATGGATTCCAGATGCTACGGTTCCAGATATTTCTTTTGTATTGGAGTTTACTTAATCAAGCACACATCTAGCATAGGATTTTATTTTTCATTTTGGGTCACGTCCGACAAAAAGGGGACTTGCAGTGATGGATTTTGGTTCGGTCATTGAATTTTGCTAGCCTTTCTTGCATTTCATTTCATGAATTGAAAATAGATTAGGTGGGATAGAGGTGATGGGACGCTGGCAGTCGTAGGGTAGCTAGTTTTTCTTTTCTTTTATTTATTTGATGGGATTAGGTGTAGGGTACGGTGGTGGCATTTTAAGAGATGAAATTTCATTCTTGCTTGGTGATGCACGGTGCTTCAACGTGATGGCTGGAAATTATTTTTAGAATCCTTAAATCTCACTTCCTTTGCTTTTAGATAGGATAGGTGTTGATTCATTAGGAATTGGAGAAATCATGGCTGCCACATCCAGCTTTAGAAGACGTTGTTTTGTTCTTTGCTTGGAGAAATGTGTCACGGCCATAATTGTCTTTTATTTTGCTTTAGCATCTAGAAAGTCTCTTTATATTGTGTTGATACTTGAATAGGTGGTAATTTTGTTTTGCAATTTTCAAGCTTTAATTCAATGTGCATTTTATTTTTAGTTCAAGCGTTGCATTTTAATCGCTTTAATTATGTTTGGATATTAGTCTCTTGTAGTGTTAGGTTTAGCATCGTGTTTTATTTTATTGATGTCTAGTATTTGTGGTAGAGATAATTTGACTGTGATGTTAGCTTAAATTAATTGTGGTTGTCATTAGCGATATTGCATTGCTTCTTTGAGATTTCTGGACTGTAATTGTATTTGCCCCTCTGACCTTGTTGATGTGAAAATCTGTTTCTGCACTTGCAATTGAGTACACGCTTAGTTACTCAGTTGGTGTTTAGTCTTCGCTTAGTTGATGAAACTGCATAGTGTAAATTGGATTTAATATTAACATTGTGTTCGCTTAGTTCGCTTTTATGAAAACATGATTAGCCTTCGCTTAGTTGGTTGACTGTGTTGGATTAGAGGTTTGAGTCGGCGTCATTTTGTGATCTGTGATAGAAAGCATTGTAATTAAGTTAATGACCAACCGTTTCCAGTCTGTCTTTGAAACTGTCTTTTTTTTAGATCTGTGTTTGCATTTCTGTTTGCGTCAGTGTTTTAATTTTGTTTATCCGCATTCACAAACTTTTCAACAACCCCCCCACTTCATGTTTGACCTAATTCTGAACCACATTTGGTCCTTGAGAGACGACCTAGGAGTCATTTCCTAGTCTATACCGCATTCTTTAGGCACATTAAATTTGTGTGGGTTACGACAACCCATCAAATTTTGGCGCCGTTGCCGGGGACCAACGGTTCGGTTTTAGGTCTTTGTTGTGTTAGTGTGTGTTGTGTTTTGTCTCGTGTTGTGAGTGTGATGTTCTGTTTTGTGTGTTCGTTTTTGTATGTGTGTTATCATGTGTGTTGCATTTAGGTAGCTTTAGTTGCATATTTTCATTGCATTCTTCTTTTCCCCCTTCCTTCTACATGTCTACCTATTTTGATTTTGTGAATATTGTTTCTTCTGCCTATGTCCATGACTTTGATTCTCCTTCTAGATCTGACTCTGATATTGCTTCTCATGCATATTCTGCTGATTTCTATGTTGAGAACAATATGACTCATCCTCCCATTCCTGAGAGTGCTCTTTGGGATAGAAAGCATTGTAATTAAGTTAATGACCAACCGTTTCCAATCTGTCTTTGAAACTGTCTTTTTTTTAGATCTGTGTTTGCATTTCTGTTTGCGTCAGTGTTTTAATTTTGTTTATCCGCATTCACAAACTTTTCAACAACCCCCCCACTTCATGTTTGACCTAATTCTGAACCACATTTGGTCCTTGAGAGACGACCTAGGAGTCATTTCCTAGTCTATACCGCATTCTTTAGGCACATTAAATTTGTGTGGGTTACGACAACCCATCAAATTTTGGCGCCGTTGCCGGGGACCAACGGTTCAGTTTTAGGTCTTTGTTGTGTTAGTGTGTGTTGTGTTTTGTCTCGTGTTGTGAGTGTGATGTTCTGTTTTGTGTGTTCGTTTTTGTATGTGTGTTATCATGTGTGTTGCATTTAGGTAGCTTTAGTTGCATATTTTCATTGCATTCTTCTTTTCCCCCTTCCTTCTACATGTCTACCTATTTTAATTTTGTGAATATTGTTTCTTCTGCCTATGTCCATGACTTTGATTCTCCTTCTAGATCTGACTCTGATATTGCTTCTCATGCATATTCTGCTGATTTCTATGTTGAGAACAATATGACTCATCCTCCCATTCCTGAGAGTGCTCTTTGGGAGCCAGTTTCACATAGTGAGGATGATGTTCATTGCTTTCTCACCTCTGAACTGATAGATTTATTGCTTAAGTTTTATGGTTCTGTAGGTGAATGCCCACTTAGACATTTGGAGAGGTTCCAACGCATTTGCTCTGAAATGAAACCTCCACATGTCCCAGATGATCGCATTTTCTTAAAGGCATTTCTGCATTCATTAGAAGAAGCAACATGGGGATGGCTTTATTATCTTCCTCCAGAATTCAAAGCCAATTGGGAAGATCTTAGGCATCTCTTTTTGGAAAGATTTCGCCCTACTCAGCATCAATATCAAGAACCACCATTCCAGAATGCTTGTATGCCTCCATCAGTCCAAGAACCACAGTAGTTGCAACTTCATGAGCCTGCCCAAGCAACCCCTCATCCTTCCACTACTTCTGAGCCTACATTGAAGGAGTTACTGAGGCAGATAGCCATGCAGAACATTCAGTTCCAGCCAGAGTTTGACTGATCAGATGGGGAAGATGGCCACTCAGCTTACTGAGGAACATTCTTATGTTTCAGAGGAATCACCGTTTCAGGCTGTTCAGCTTCCAGATGATGTTGGTGCCATCCACATAGGAGATGGGGAGCAGAGTCATGAGCTTACTACTACGCCATCTACTTTCCCACCCTCCTATGTCCCCACTCTTGCACCTGAGGAGATTGATGAAGATTTGGAGGACCAGGCAGGTATAAGCAGTAATTTTGAGTCAGGTAGACCACTTTCACCTTCAACCACTCTGCCAATTTTCAGGGAAGTAGAGGTAAACATACCTATGATTGATTCTGTTGTAGATGATTATGTTATTGATAGGTATCTTGATGATTATGATGTTGATAAGCATGATTTTCATTCTCCCTCTTTGCATGATGAGAACCAATATTTGCTATCACATATGAATGTTTGTTCTCCATGCACTGAACATGAATCTGAGCCTGTTGTTGATATTGTTTCTACATTTGAAATCGATTCATGTTTTGAGGGTATATTTGAGGTTCAACCTATTACACTAGGATTAGGTGTTATACCCCTGCATGTCATTTCTTTGGAGCCATATTGCACTAACCCTATTACAGGAGATACACATGATTTTGACCAACAAATACCCATGGTGGAAGACAAAGGTGCTAGTATCCAAAACAGTTTGAAGATTAATAAGCACCAGCTGAACCCGCTCATCAACAATCACTGCTTCTTAGATCCAGCTGTGGAGGATATCTCCCTGCTTGATCAAATTTGGCGGCTGAAGCAGTTCCTCCTCAAGACTTCTTGGCTGAATCCGGTGGTAGAAGAGATCTCCCTGAAAGTCCAAAATTGGCAACTGCCACCATGACCAGGGGAGATTTCTTTTCCCTTCTCCCCCTTTTCTCACTTCTATTGCACTTGTCCTTCATCTTTTGACTATATTGATTGCTTTGATCTTATTGTTTGTGACACATTGAGGACACTATGTAGTTTAAGTGTGGTCTATTGGGGGATATTCTGATTTTTCTTTGATTAGTTTATGTTTTTTGCGTTAAATTTTTTGTTTTCTAGGTAGTTTTTGTTGCATCTTGTGTACAGTTTTGCATCTTTCTCTTGATTTCTGGACTTTGTTTAGGTTGTAGATGTCTCTTTCACTTCACTTGATTGATACTTATGGTTTGAAATTCTTGCTTTTCTTTGCTTGGAAAGATGATTATGATGTTTGAGAGGTTGATTGATTGTGACAAATGCCCTGTGTGAGAATTTGAACCACTTTATGTTCTTTCTTGGTGTGATATGTCTCTTGATTGCTTGCATATATGCCTTGGCTTGACTCTTTTTGATGATTCTTGATTGGTATGCATGTTTGGAAGTGATAAAGGCAGTTTTGTTGTTGAGCCTCTCTAGCCAGATGAGTCAACCTTGTTGTGATCCATTGATAACCCTTTTTGAGCCTATACTTTCCCCATTTCTTTGTTTTGAAGCTCATTCACTAGTCCTAAGTGAAAAACAATGATTACCTTAACCTTAGGGAATTTTGGATCTTTGGAATTGTTTTGGGAATAAGTGTGGTCTCCTGGGAGATTCAGATGAATTGGTTAGTTGGCTCCTCTTCCTGTGTTGTTTTTGTAAATATGTTGTGTATCTTGTCTCTTAGAGTTGTGTTCTGAAAAGAGAGATAAGAAAAGAGACAAGATGAAAAAAAAAGAAAAAAAATACAAAAAAATGGGAAAATTAAAAAAAAAATTGTTGTGTGAATAATGGAGTCAATAAGAGGATTGAATTAGAGGTTTTGGGTGTGTTTGAATGTGTTTACACTTGTTCCCCATTGCTCCTCTATTCCTTTTGGTTTGTAGCTTCTGATCCATATTTATCCTCCCTTGTCCTTGGCCCCATTACATCCATAAAAAAACCTTTTGATTTGAACATGCATACGTTTTGAGTGTTGATATTAGAGACTTGCCAAGACTGTTTGTTGCTGGCTTTCTTGAGTGCATTGAGTTGTCATTGTTTACCCTAGACACTTGAGAGAAACACTGATAGTGCATCGTGAGGTTTTGTTACTTTTAATTAGCCTCTTGATGTCCTTGAACTGATGTCCGTTGAACTGTTTCCTGATTAGCGTCTTGATTTTGCCCAGGAGTGCAAAAGACTAAGTGTGGTCTATTTTGATTAGTTTTTATTTTATTCATTTCACTTAGCTTATTGTACCGAATTTAATCAGGGAATTGTGCTTAATTGTCCGGTATTTTCCCGTTTCTGCTAATTGTGCTTAATTTGACCGAAAATTCTAATTTTAATTAATTTGAATTTTCTAAGCTAATTAATTGCATTGGATGAAGGAAGAAACACGTGCTTCCAGCCACCACTTGCTTTAGGCTTATGCTTGTGAACGTTGGGAGGTTGTAGAATGGGATTCACATTGTAACGCTGGGAAGAATGAAAAGGCTCCAATTTAATTTTATAGTGCTGAATTTACTCTTTACCTTTTTATTTTGGTTTCATGATTTTGCAATTGAAGCTTCATTTAATATGTTGTCACGTCTTTAGTCTATTGTTTCTATGCTTGAACCATGAGACGTATGCTGCTTGCAAGTTGGGGTCATTCACCTTTTGATTGAAGTTTAATTTAAGGGAACACACGGACACTTGGTTTCAAGTGATGCACTGATTTAATTCTACAAGTTTTTTGCTTTTCAATTGGTGATTTGTTTTAGGTGTGCACACGCGGTTATTATAATTTTTGCATCATCCATTGTCTTTTACGCTGATTAAATTTGGAGCACGGTATTTTGGAATTGAAGAATATGTTGATTCAAGTGTTGTGTCATGGCTGGCACATGGGTTGATCTAATTTTAGGAGGTGTAAGCAGTATTTTCATGGAGAGAAAAGCATTTTATTTTTATTTGAGAAGTAGCTTACTCATTTTATTTTGGTGCTATTGTTAACGCTTTCTTTTTAGAACTTTCCCATGATGAATTGCCTTTTCATTTATTTAGCTTACTTGTTGCATTTTCATTCTATTTTATTGTTTACACATTTTAGCATTGAATATTTTATTCCAGTGTTTTCATTTACCTTAATATTGTCTAATATGTTTAGTTGTGATAATTTAATTGTGATGTTAGCTTAGGTTAGTTGGTTGGTCATTAATACAATTATTTTATTTTCTTGAGATTTTTTGGACTGTTCTTGTGTTTATTCTGCTCTGCCTGGCATACTATGAAATCTGACTGTGTTCTTGCAACGGGTATATGCTTAGTTGCCTAGTTGATGATTGCATCTTCGCTTAGTTGATCAGTCTGTATAGAACACATAGGATGGAATAGGTGCATTGCGTTCACTTAGTTCGCTTTTACGAAAACATAATTAGCCTTCACTTAATTGGTTGATTGTGTTGGATTAGAGGTTCGAGTCGTTGCTTTATTTTGTTGATCTTTGATTACAAGCATTGTAATTAAGTTAATGATCAATCGTTTCCATTCTGTATTTGATTCCGTTTTTACATTTCTGTTTCCGTGCCTATTTACATCTGTGTTTACATTTATGTTTGCATCCGTATTTTGATTTAGTTCATCCGCATTCACAAAAATTTTCAACAACCCCCCCCCCCCCTCACTTCATGTCTGACCTAATTCTCGAACCACATTTGGTCCTTGAGAGACGACCTAGGAGTCACTTCCTAGTCTATACTGCATTCTTTAATGCACATTAAATTTGCATGGGGTGCGACACCCAACACCTTCCATAGAAGTAAAATGATAGGTGGTCCTTCTTCTTCTTGAATCTTCTTTGTCATGGCTCTAGTAAGAGGTCCAATATGCATCCTTGATGGTCTTCCATCAGTAGGCTTCATATGATCAAGGCCATCTTTTGTTATCCCTTATTCTTTTAGCCTTCACATAATTCTTGCCCACTGAAAAGAGAACAATTTGTTCTAACCTTTGAACCTTTAGCCTTATGCATTTTATGAAAAACCTTGTTGAAAATCTTTGAGTTAAGATGAGAACATTTGATGAGGTACTGATAAAGGTTTAAGTTTGGGGTTGCTAGGTAACCCACTTCTCTAAGCAGTGAGCAATAAAAAGCAAAACCAAGTGAAAAACAAAGGCAAAAGAAATGAAATGAAAGAAAAGAAAGAGCTCACTACAAGGGAAAGCTGGGAAAAATAAAGAGAGTTTTTGCTTAAATGATAAATTCATAAATGTCTCTCTTAACTCAAGGAATTTTGTTGACCAGAAAAACCAATTTCCTTCTTAGCCCAGCCAAGCTACAAGCCATGAAAAGCCCTTGTAATGATAACTTGCTTATGAGTATGTTTAATTGTGATTAAATGAAAGGCAAAATTAATTTGTGTGACATTGTGATAGCAAAGTGAAAATCCTCACTATACACCTTTGAACTGAGTGAAACACTTTTGAATGCCTAAGTGAAACACTTTCCTTGGTGAGAAGTAGTTCCTTGAATTTTTGATTGCATTTATGCTTGGTTGATCATTCTTGAAGATAGCATTTGTTGAAAGTGTATGAGCATCACATGGATTTTGGTTGAATTAAGGCATTTGCACATCTTGACTGAGATCTTTATGCTGAATTGATAAAAGTGATTTCTTGTCTTGAAAAGAAAAGTTTTGAAAAATGTTGAGTCATTGTAGTGATGGTTCTGAAGAGTTGATTTACATTTTATTTTGCTTGAGGACAAGAAAAGTTCTAAGTTTGGGGTTGTGATAACGGTTTAAAACACCGTTATTTGTGATATGACTTTGATACTAAAAGCCCTTTTTCACTTAGAAACTTGCTTGGACTCATAACTTTTCAATAAACTATGTGAATAAGAAAGTTGAGGTTGATTTCACTAATTTAATGACTAATTCCCCTTGTTTTGACAAAGATTGAGGTAATACAGGAAGCAGAGATGAAAAGCCAAGAAGATGGAGCTTAGAAGGGCCTAAAAAGGCACCAGAAGGAAGGAGAGCACGAAGACCGAGCGACCAGAAGGAAAGCTTGAGCGTTCAGAATCGACGTCCATCGCACGGGCGATGACCCTAGCCGCCTGGGCTACGGGGTCTCGAAGCTTGGGCGGCCAAACTCGTAGCTTGGGCCTTACATGAGGTGCTTTCACCGCCCGGGGGATCTCCTTGGATGCCTGAGTGACGACTTTCGTAGATCAGACCTTGTTTCTGCTCTGTTTCGATTATATTAGACCGGACCATGTTTTTGCATGTTTCTGACCTTATTTAAAGGACCCTAGGGCTCTAGGTTTTGTATCTCTGGCAGAGAAGAGCATAGCAATACACTTTTTTCCCAATTCTTAGGCTTTTATTCTCATTCTTTCTTCCATTGTTCATAGAGTTCCCCCATGTCTATGGGGAACTAACTTCTATTTGTTGTTGGGGGATGATGTAATCTTGTAAACTCTCATGTATTTGAATTTATTCTTAATTCCATATGCTTTTCCATTATTTGTTAGAGTAATTCATCTATTTCAATGCTTGTTGTTTTTAAGTCATTCATTAGCATGATTTATGAATTGCATGAGTGTCGGGAGGTTCCTTACAATTCAGGTTCATGTTGAATTACTCCTAAGGGTTATATTGCTCAGGGATGAGGATATTGTTAAACCCTTGGCAAGTGTACCAGATCGTTATCAAGTAATATAAACGGTAAGACTGAGTATCATTTTCCCAAAGGATTCAATGGCCTAGACGTTCATGTGATTTGATGGCATAAGACATGAAAGAAGAATAATTTGGTATTTTGATGCAAAGATAAAATTAAACATGCAAAATGCAAAACTTGAATCAATTGGCAAATGAAACTAAGGATGAATGGAGTTGTTGGGGTTTACAAGTTCATCCTAATCCACTCCCTTATATTTACTTTTCTTATTAAATTCGCTTTATTATCAATGTCATGCAACTTTCTAAATTACTCTAAACCCGATCACTCGACGAAAAGAGCCTATTACCATAATTACTAGTTTACTATCGTTAGTCTCCCTAGTAATTACTAATGCATTAATCATAGAAGCTTAAAAGCAATTGACCATCCTACTACTATCGCTAGGTAGTATTGCATAATCAAGAGAATTCTTAATAGTTCTAGATTTCCCTGTACGTCGTCGTATCGACAAAATCAAAGATCATGACACGAAATTAGTTAAATGATGCAAGCTCTATCCGGAGAAAAGAAAACTCAAACTATTGATAATACACGCATATGAATAAAATAAGAACTTTGATATAAGAGAGTTTCAAATGGATTACATTGTTCCCCAACAACAATGGGTTTAGTTCACCATAGACATGGTGAAACTAGATGGAATTAATGGAAAGAATGAAAGAATAAACCCTAGAATTGGTAATTTGGAGCTCCCGTATCCAAAAGCCGCCTCCAAGGAGTGAAGAAGGTGCTCTGACGTCTTTGTTTGCCAAAAGATTACCCTAAAGGTCGCACTAGGTCTATTTATAACGCAGAAAAATAACAGAAATTCGGCCCAGGGCCGCCATTTAGGTGCTCAGAGCTCACAACCGCTCAGCAGTGGACACGCAGGACGCTCAACGGTGGATTGACGCTGAGCGATAGACGTGACTTCTCTTTTCCACCTTTTCTCGTCCTTTCTTGAGTCTAAGTCCTTCCTTCTTCATGTCCATCATTCAATTCTCATTAAATCCTGTCAAAACAATGTAAAACAAGCATAATATCTCTAAAACCATTTTTTGTCTCACTTGAACCCAAACTAAGGTATTTTGCATGATTCTAAGCTCATTCTAAGCCATAGAGGTTGTGTTTTGATATCAAATTAATGTATAAAAATAATGGTTTTCCAACCGTTATCACAACCCCAAACTTAAAACTTTGCTTGTCCTCAAGCAAATAAAACAGAACTAAGCCTTCCACCTATCATCAAAATGGGTCAACACTTTCAAAACACATCATTTCACAACAAGTAATGACTCAATTCAGCTCTTCAATGGAATATAATCAAGATGCATACATGCTTCATTTCATTCTAGTTCACATATTCACATATTTTCCAACAGATGTTATACTCTTGAATGATCAATCAACTAAGCACAAATGTAATCATGAATTCCAGAGATCCTCACCAACAAAGTATTTCACTCCATCACTCAAGTGTTTCAAGAGGTCACTCCTTCTCTCTACTATTCACCTGTCACAGAAAACAAAATTGCCCTTTATCTACTACAATCAACATTCTCACACATAAATGTCATCACAAGGACTTCTCAAGGCTTATAGTGAGGCTGGGCTAACAAGAAAATTGGTTGTTCTGGATCACAAAATCCTTGAGTTAAGAGAGTTATTTAACATTCATAGTTCAAGCACCAACTCTCTTTCACCAATTTCACTCATTCCCAGCTTTTTCCCTTTTTCTTTTTGCTTTTGCACTAAGCTCATCTTTCATGCTTTTTCGTTTCTTTTCTTTCTTTCATTTCTCATGCTTTTTCAATCAACAGATTAGCTCAATGATTTTCTTTGCCTTTCAATTCTCCCAACCCCAAACTTGAACCTTTATCAATACCTTTAAATTATTCTCAACTTAACTCAAGGTAAAGATTTTTCTCAGGGTTTTCAAAAGTGTCTCAGGCTAAGGTTCAAAAAGGATAGAACACATGGTTCTTTTTAATTTTTGGGCAAAAAATTTGGCTAAGTAAGGGCTTCCAAAAATGGCCTTGATCATATGACACAAACATGTGATTCAATCAATCATAAAGACTCAGGCAAAATCATTCATGCTTCCAAATGAATAGCACATATATCAATCAAACACTCTGGAGCTCAAAATTCCTCACACAAATGTGCTCACTCAACAGCTCAAATCTCAATCATACACCATGCTTAGCATCATAACTCATCATGCATCTGCTCACACAGCTTGTGAACAATTCACCTGTATAAAAGCATATATAACAATCTCAATCATCATCCACATCAAGCATCATCAAGCACATTCATCATGCAATAAAACAAGTTAAACCACAATCAGATAAAGTGTTCAAGCAAGTTCACACAAACCTACACTACTAGACTAAAGCAAACCTACACTACAAGTTCAAATTACAACTGAAAAAGAAAAATAAAATCCCTATTCTACTGCATGTGACATCCATCAGTAGATGTCCGATCAGCCCATTATGTCGTCAGAATCCTCATCATCTCTAGCCTCAGCATCCTCAAAGGCATCATCCTCCTTATCGTCATCCATCACTGGAGCATCAGTTGCTCCAGATCCACTGCCCTAATTTATCATGCTTCTACACATGTTCGTCATCAAATTTCAATTTTAGAAACCCTAAAAATGAAATTGCATGACTTACTTGGGTGGAGATACTCTAGATGCTTGCAAATGCTCTATGGTTGATGATGGATGCTTCCCTAATGCAATGCCCTCACCAAAAACCCCAAACTTTGACAATGGAATGGTGCAAAAGTAGAGAACTATGGAGTTTAACTAAGTGGGTGATGGGAAAAGTGAAGGAAAACCTTTTAGAGAGCTCTTAAGAGTGAAAGCAAAGAGTGAGGTCTGTGGAGAATGCTTGGGCGCGCCCTAGGGAGGTTTAAAAGTGTGCAAATGGGCCTCCAACGCTGAGCCTTTCAAAAGCCCATGTTGGCAACCTGCGACGCCACTACTCAGCGCTGGGTTACCGCTGAGTGGTGGGCGTTAAAAATTACTTCCCCCCTTTTTGGCTTGCCTTCACATTGTAAGATCTATAACACGTAATTTCAACTCTCATTTTTCAATTTTATGCACTTCCCTTCTCTCATGCAACATTCAAATCCTACCATGCAACTAAAACAGAGTTTAAAACTAAAACAATAATCAACTAGGTTGCCTCCCAGGTAGCGCTTGTTTAACGTCACGAGCCTGACCCAAACCTTTCTAGCACTTGTTAGTAAGTGCTTCCCAACACCCTTCAGTAGGTGTACTTACCTGTATCCTTCAGTAGATACATAAATAATTAGCTTCCCTCAGTAGAAGCTACCCAATATGCAAAAATTTAAAAATTGTTCATAATTACATCACCAAGATTTTATGAATTGAATTACAAAAATAATGTTCTTGTATCACTGGGGTGCCTCCCCGTAAGCTCAAACACCCATCAGTAGGTGTTGATACTCCCCTTGCTTGATATTCTTTTCTTCTTCTTCTTCCTGCTGAATATTTTCAGAAAATTGCTAAAATCAAGCACATGTTTCCATATATCAATCATAGGAACTTTCATCTCCAATTTCTTGAAGATTTCCATAAAACACTTGAATTTCTTTTTCTTCCCATGATATTTCTGTTTATGAGGAACGGGTTTTTCACATGATCTTTTCTTTCTTCCCCTCTTCCTCTTTTTCTTACTCTTCTTCTCCCTCAACTTTCTCCTTTTCTTTTTTTTTTGCTTTCTTCTTTATTTTCACACATTTTCTCTTTTTTTCTTTTCTCTCAACCACTTCTTTTTCTTTCTCATCATCTTCTTCTTCCTCACTCAACCTTTCTGTTTCTATCTCCTCTATCTTTTCCTCATCTATATCTATTTTTTCTTCCTCTATTTTCTCCTCCTTTCTCTCCAATTTTTTCTTTTCTATCTTCTCCTCATCAACAACCTTATCACTTTCAGAGATCGTGGCTTGACATTCCTCTCTAGGGTTAACCTCAATATTAACCCTAGAATTCAATATCTCATTAGAGTGACGAATTTGCATCTCTATCCTTTTATTTCTTGCGACACTACTTTCTATAGAGGCAATGGTAATTTGCATTAATTGTTCAAAGATGTTATCCATCTTTGCCATTGATAGAGAATGTTGTTGCTGCCAGTTACATTGTTGCATCTCCTCCATACTTCTAAGATAAGAAAAACTTGTATCCTTGTCCTGTGGAAAAAGTTCCTCACTCTTTGTATTCTCCTCTACACCTTTGACATGGTATACTTCCCTATTCATGATATCCTGAAGAAGTTCATCAGAATTTGTGTTCTCCTTAACTGAAGTAATTTGTTGCTCAGCAGCTTGCCCAAATTAGCTTTGATCCATGTATGAGTGAGGATCCCACCAGTGGTTGAAATCATTTTGGTAGAATTGAGTGCCCATATAGTCAAATTCTTGTCTGAATTGCATCCTGCAAACATTAGGCACAAAACCCTAAAAAAATTTATTAGAACAAAAAAAAAACAAATCAAATTCAATCAAATTCACACTACTTAGAATAGTTAAACCGTAGAGTCCCCGACAACGGCGCCAAAAACATGCTAAACCCCTAGCAAGTGTACCAGATCGTTATCAAGTAATATAAATGGTAAGACCGAGTATCGTTTTCCCAAAGGACTCAGTGGCCTAGATGTTCATGTGATTTGATCGCATAAGACTTGAAAGAAGAATAATTTGGTATTTTGATGCAAAGATAAAATTAAACATGCAAATGTAAAACTTGAATCAATTGGCAAATGAAAGTATGGATGAATAGCATTGTTGGGGTTTACAAATTCATCCTAATCCACTCCCTTATATTTACTTTTCTTATTAAATTCACTTTATTATCAATTTCATGCAACTTTCTAAATTACTCTAAACCCGATCACTCGGCAAAAAAGGCATATTACCATAATTACTAGTTTAATATCGCTAGTCTCCCTAGTAATTACTAATGCATTAATCACATAAGCTTAAAAGCAATCGATCGTCCTACTCCTATCGCTAGGTAGTATTGCATAATCAAGAGAAATATTAATTGTTCTAGATTTCCCCGTACGTCGTCGTATCGACAAAATCAAAGATCATGACACCAAATGACTTAAATGATGCAAGC